>NW_024121114.1:375392-557271 GCF_016745375.1 Pimephales promelas
GGCATTATTATGCACAAGACTTCAAGATCTTCATTAGCAATTATCTATTACTCGACACATCTATGTAGGAAATAACATCACAACATTTATTTCCATCAAGAGGTCTATACATTTTTGGTCAAGATCTTGTATTGACAATGCAAGAGTCAAGCACTCTGTAAACTTTCCTCTATCACATCCAAAAGACTCCCAAAGACTTTGAAATTCTTCATGCTCCCTCCCAACCATTCTTAAGCAATTTGAGCCTGATGAATCTTGACATTGTCATCCTGGAATATGGCCATGATATGTCTTCCTGCATAGTTGTTTAAGTTTACAAATTTAAAAAAAAGTAAAAAAAAAAAAAAAAGGTTAAAAAGAATGAATTTTATTGCATTTTACAAAATTGTCTGTTGTCATTTTTTCTGATTTGGGGTTGTACAAACCAATTTGATTGTTTTTTTTTTTTTTGGTCGGGCAGTGTATATGTTGCTTTCTTTTTTAATAGCTGGAAATGGAGAAAGATGCTTTTTGCACCCAGATGGTGGTCCGTGCTAACAAGCAAAACTTTGACCCCTTTGTTCACCCAGATGCTGGAGTCAAATTGTCCCTTTCAGCCTCTATAGTCTGTGAAAATAGAATGCATCCTGAAAACAACTTCACTGTAATTGTAAAATAATTGTCTAAATTCACAAAGACAAGTGCTGCCAAATTGGAAAAGACGAGAGAAAGTGCATTAGCAGCGGACAATCCTCAATTTTGTGGTGAGTTGTTGTTAAAAGCATGTTTTTGTTTCCGTTTTCTATTGATGAGACAATGTCAGAGAAGCTACTGACTGTCCCATGCTGGCCTTTCATCTTCTTTCAGACAAGTCTGAGTGCACTAACAATGCTCAGAGATCACAGGACCCTAAAACAGTGTGTGAAATATCTCGCTGATATCAAATTCTTAGTTGTTTTTTTTTTTTTTTGTGTGTTAAACTTCAAAAGATTCCACTATGCAGTATAAAAATTACAAGCTGCCTATACGGTCAAAGCAACAAAAATGAGCAAACATACTTTTAATCATCTTTTTCATTACAACGCTCATTTTCCATTCGGGATTGCTTTTAAATGCCTGTTTTAATTTGAGACACCGTATTGCTCAAATATTATTTCAGCACGTAATTAAACGTGCACACCACAACCCAATTCAGATCAGCAATTGTGATCCAATTGTACAATTATCTTTCACTCATGCTGTAAAATGCTCTGTTCATATTGTCATGGGAGGCTCAACAGATTCTGTGTTTGTTTATATTGATAATAAAAGACCCTCTCACATTGGTCTGGAGCCATCAGACCATCCTCGTTGTTGATCCCTGGCCAGTTAGGGTAGATGTAGAAAGAAGTGGCTTAAAAATGGAGCTGTGTGATGATAAATTGTCCAGCAGAGAGTTTAATGAGCAGTTTTATGTCCTCTGAATGGCTCCTGGAAGGCTTCTAATTGATGATTTGTTTAAGGACTGTTGTGTTGAACAGTGAACATAGAACAATGTGCTCCAGTAATATGGGATGAGCTCATGGACATGAGATATTTAAGCTCTTTATGATTTGCAGGGTTGTCTCCTTGATCTGAAATGTTATCTCTTCATTGGGTAAGCAAGGTATTATAAAAGTGCAAAGTATATTGAGTACAGACGCCTCCTTAGGAAGGTTAAATCATTATTGATCTCGGTGAAAAAGAGCCACCGTTGGATCTTGTGAATTATAGTCATCTTATGAAATATATGTGAATTTCGCACAGCTACATTTTATACTATGAAGCACCATTAGACTTCTAGATGGTCTTGACAATAACACAAATGAATTTCATAATAACTGATCAGTACCACACTGACATCTGTTTCCTCCACATTTATTAAAACATTAGATGTAGGATTAATGTCAAATGCCTCCCACAAAATAATCCACTGGCATATGATGAAAGGAAATTAAAGGATTAATTAAGTTGTTTAAATGGCTCATGATATTGGCATACAACCTTTGAGCTTAAAATGGGATGTCATATTTCTAAATGAAAAAAAATATTTTCCAGCCCTGGCAAAGCACGTAAATGAATGCTAATTTAAAAATGTATGTTTTCATTTAAAAATATGAATTAATTAATACATTTATATATTTAATTTATATTTTTAACCTATATTTGTATGGGTTGCTTGCAGTAAAACATGCATGTCTGCACTCAGTAAAACAGTATTTGAAACATAGGAATGCAATAGACAAATGAAATTCGGTTAAAATGACAGTGTAAATCAACTCAAGCCACGTAAAAAGTAAATTTAGCTAAGATGAAATGAAAACCAGGCGTTTAGCTTCATTGTATGTTTGTGTGCATGTATGGGTTTGTGTGAGTTGTGCCAAAACCGATATCATCACTTTGATCTAAAACGTAGTCTCAGTCAAAAGCAGACACACACTAAATGCATAACAGTTGTTCCACATTAGGGTTACTAATATGACCCAGTGTTTCCAATGAAGAAGCTCATTCTTCTGTGGAGTCTGCCAAGATCGACCTTTGGCTAATAGGTCCTGATAAAAGTCAATGTACCAAGTGTCTCTCCCTACACCACTCTGAGGACAAAATAAGCCACGTTTTTTATGGAGCAGATATTGACTTATGAAATCAGGCCCGGTGTGGGAATATTTGATGGGGAAGTATTAATATCTGTCTCCTTCCATATGAGGTATTTGTAGCGTAGGAATCTATTTGTAGTTTGCTGAAAGAGATCAATCCAAGTTTTATAGAATCGGAAATTGTGCTTCATGCTGGTGTCTGTGATTATTTAGACATGTTTGTACTTTAGAGATATACCTTCAACCACTCAAGAAAGCCACAAACCTTGCTTTAGAACACACACACATATAAATATTAGGGCTGTGCAAAGATTAATTGTGATTAATCGCATCCAAAATAAAAGTTTGTGTTTACTTACTGTATGCGTGTGTGCTGTGTATAATTATTTTGTGTATATATAAATGCATATGCAT
Organism: Pimephales promelas; assembly: GCF_016745375.1. The sequence continues at coordinate 378,401 of NW_024121114.1, forward strand.
GCAATATTTAATATATGAATGATACATTTTCTTAAATATATACATGCATGTGTGTGTGTTTATATATACAAAATAATTATACACAGTACACACAAATATATTATGTAAACACAAACTTTTATTTTGTATAAGCGGATGATTGGACCTGCATACTTCATCAGAGAAGGAGTCAAGTCACCTTGATTCAAAATTATGAAGCCTCAAAAAGTAATATATAAATGGATGAATCATGCATTTACAAAATAGATGTAGGGGAATTTCATGCTGACTTTAAGTTCTTTCATCCAGCTCTTTGTAGCTCTTAACAGTTTGTTGTTGTTCTAAGCAATGCTTTCTTTTGTTGATTTAATTGGGGGACTGAGGATTATAGTTTTTTTATTACAGTCGGCAGTCATAGTAACCGTTTGGTGTCACAAGATGGGGCCAATTAGCTTTTCCAACCTGCGCTGTTAGGAAGAGAGAGAGGATACGGAGTGATATGAGAGCGATTTAAGTAGCCACGGGTATGTTGACATGGTCAACTGTGAAAATTCCAGTTTAGCTGTCATTATACAGAAATATCTGACCACAGAATGCCACATACAATCAGAATCAAACATTCAGAGAAATTTTAACTGACTGTATTGATCTGAAAGAAGGATAGGATGGTTTCAGGGTGAGCAAATCTTTAATTTTTGGCTGAACTATCCCTATAATTCACACTGTATCTAAAGTGCTCAAGCTAACACATCTTTCCTGATTGCTACATCAAATTCTGGAAACTGCAGGTGTTCAGGACTGTCCATTTGCATCTTAGCAGGGTTAGGTGCTGCCCCACCTGCCCTGGTCAATTGCACTGTGATGCCCAAATAATCATGCAGAGTTAATGAACAACACTACCTGGAACCTAACAACATCTCCACTGATAACTGATTCAGTACACTGCAGTTCTGCACCACTGAAATGGCCCATGCAAGGTGCCCTGCATGTTTGTACACTATAATGGGACTGTGGTTTTGAATTGGCTTTAAAGAGTGCAACCCTCGTACTTGACGTTTTACAGGTAAATCATGTAGCTTAGAATAGTGCTTGTAACAACAGGTGTGCTCGGGGTCATGTTCAGATCTGCCCTTTGCTGTTCTCTATGGTGACATAAATTGAAAATGACACACTGCTCTGGGAAAGTTAGGGAGAAATTGGTCTGGGTACACGCAAACACATCAACACAAACACTAGTCCATATGCTCATTCTCTGTGAAACTGCTGGATGCACACTGATGCCTTTTTGATTTCCCTTGGTAGATAGAACACTTTGGAGTTTTGAACCAAATTCCTAATTACTTCATTAAAGGGGATAGTTCACTTCAAAATGAAAAATCTGTCTTCATATACTCACATCACCCTTGTTTCAAACCTGTATGTTTTTTTCTTCTTCTGCTGAACACAAAGGAAGATATTTTGAAGAATGTCTGTAACCAAACGGTTAACTGGACTTCCATAGTAGAAAAAAAAAATACTATGAAAGCCAATGGGTCCAGCTAACTGTTTGTTAGGAACGTAGGAGAAAAGCATATAGTTCATCATAACATCGTAATATACATCATATACATAATTGACCCTCTGGGATAACCTGGCTTCTCTTGAGACTCCCTTGCTTCAGAGCACAGTAATAATGATATGCTAAAGAACGACCGCATGTCAAAGGTATGGATTGACCTTGGATTCCTTCCATCCGTCCGTCCGTATACTACACACTTTAGCACTTAAATCCAACCAACCATGGTCTTCTTGACCACTCGTGAGAACAGCACTTTTGATTCTAAACTATCAAGTCTTCCTCTCTGTGAATCTGGTACTGGCTGTGTTGTGAGCCGAGAAAGGTCAAAGCATCCTCCTTTCAGACCTCCCCCAAGTATGCTGCTGTAATCTCTGTCCTTGTGCCAAACCTCCCACTGCCCTCCAGTCTGTCCCCACAACACACACATCTTATCCTCTGTCAGGCCCCGTGTCTGTCCCTTTCCTTCTGTTTCATCTCAATTCTTTCCACCTTTCTATCATATTCAGTTTGCCCTTTATTAATTTCACACTTTAAACTAATCCTAACGGCCTCTCAAATTACAATGGAGCGTGACTGGCCGCATTGGACCAAATCAAGTTGATTATTTATTCCCTGGGCGGTGCTTGAGAAATGGTCCTCTAGTTTTTCTTCTCTCATGCTCGTCAATTATTTTTCTCTGTCCCTCCTTGGCTGATGTTAGGAGCCTTATCATCTTCATCATCACAAGCAAATCCTGTGTGGTAAAATCTAAATAAATTCAGCATCTTGTAGTAGATTTAAAGATTTTCTAGTAGGTCAGAATTAATTACTAGTAATTCTGGTAATATTGAGAGAGAGAATATCCAGACCGGTACAAGCCTATAGACTTATATATTTGCACAATTTACAACACAATATTGCATTAAACAATTAATAGTCATAAAATCCAGAGTTAAATTTTAAAACACTGTGTAGTCTTCACTGTATGAATTAAATATGCATTGATTCTTATTAAAATTACTAAAGTTAAGAGCAGTGAGTGATTTTGTCTTTGTCTTTTTGTTTATTATTGACACAAAAAACAGCAGTTATTTGCATTTTCCAACTGTTAAGATATAACATTAAGACGGACATTTTCACCTATTTTGGTTTATATTTGACTGTTTAGACATGTACCTGAAACCCCAAGTATACTTTGCTCGTGTGTGTTCTACTCCATCTTGCAGCGCATACAGAAAGCACGGATCAGTCTCTTTCTCAATTTAATGGCCTTTTAATAATCCTTTTTTAAAATAAAGCATGCCACACAGTAGCATGCCATACACATTTTTTTTTTTTGTGATCAACTCTTTATTGTCTTTATGAACAAAGATAACACAAACATCTACATAATGCCATACACATTTTACGACATTTTCGACATTTTACATTTTACGTTTTCATAATCGTTGGAAGCCAAAATAGAAACCAAAACTAAAATTTGAATAGTTTTTCAAATGCGTCACCACACATGAAACACACATGAAGGAGGCACATGGCACAGCCATCTAGTAGGCAGTCGTTGCTCTGTCATAACATTATTACGAGGACATAAAAGATCATAATCTCTATGATTCGCTTGAAAAGTAAATTATGTATGTCATCAAGATCAATCACGATATAAAATCGTCAGATCGCCCCCATCCCTAATTACCAGTAATACTGGGTAGAGGAAATGTTTTTCACTCTTCCATTCACCAACCATCTAATGCATATTTCTCTCAAAATGGAAAGCACCTGCCAAAATCATAAGCTCCAATCACATATGTAAAGTTGACCAGAAGCTGTCGATGTTCAAAAGTCTACTCGAGAATTGACTATCTTGGTCTAAAACCTGCTTGACCACCACAGACTGTAAAAAAATCCAGTGTTTCCAGAATATATTAGTTGACGGTTTTATAGCATTAAAAAACACCTTTGTCTGTCGAACTCTTCAAAAGTTAATAGAACGGAAAGCAAATTCAGTGCAGTCATTCCAAACCAACTCTAAAAATTCGAACATTTCCAGGCTTCGACTTGTCTTTAGACATGTAAGTGGCACAAAGTTATTTATATTTAGGTGTCTGCACTCCTGTATTTCTTCGTCGTGCCGGGCTGTTTTTCTGGGTCAGAGAGAGACTGTGAAAGTGAGAGATGCACACAGGCAGATCTTACAGGATGTATCTCCTTCACAGAGGGGAAGCGGGCTTATTCAGTTGGCACCTCTTCCTCCTCCTCTTCCTCTCTGGCTAAATATAAATGTGACTGGCTGTCAGCAGGGGCTGTGGTTGTCGCTGTTTGTGGAGATGGTGGTCGACCTTGGGGAGTTTCCAGTTCAAATAGCTCACTAAAACAGTATAGGGCATTGGTAGTGCTGGTAATGAGAGAGCATGTGTGAAAGAGACGGACAGAAAAAAACGAGACTGTGCTGCATAATACAATGTGATTTTCTTGCTTTCTCCTGTCACTCACAGGTGCATAATTGCTGTGGGCTTTGAATAATGCAGAAGCTTGCAGGTAGCATTGCGACTTTAGAAAGATGTATGATGTTCTAAATTGTTATAGACTTTCTGCATTGTCTTGCTTTTAATCTTAAGCATTTTATTATTTTTATAAGCATTTTTATCTTTTTGTTTGGTCTGGTTTCCAGATTTACAGCTGCAATTCTACATTTTAAGTAGTAAATGTTTCCTAAAAATTGTAATTGTTACTATTTATTGCAATTTATATATTTTTTTTCAGAAGTATTAACAAACAACAAAAAAGTATTATTGTATGAGTTTCTTTCTTCAGTTGAAACCAAACGATATTTTTAAGAACGTTGGCATACATGCATGTTGACGCTAGCCATTGACTTCCATAGCATTTGTTTTCCTACTGTGGAAGTCAGTGGCTACCATCAGCTGTTTCATTACCAGCATTCTTTAAAATATCTTGTTTTGTTTTGTGACAAACTTTTAATTTCTGGGCAAACTATACCTTGAAGCCCATGCTATGTGAGCAACACTTGTCGAAAAAAAAAAATACAACTTATCAGCTGTATTTAATGAAAAGAAGAACTGACAACATTAGAAACCACCCCTCACTCCTTATTTTTACCAGCCTTGCAGTGTCGTTTGAGGACCAGAATACTGAATACTGAAGCCTCATCTGGGTGCAGAGGCTGTGCTGCAGCCTGGGGTCTTCGCTTTGTCACTCTTATCAATCATTCTAGCTCCTTTGCCGATGCCTCATTGGTCATTGTTTTAACCTTGAGCTTTTTTTCCATATTGTCTTCATCGCTGCTATCAATCACACACTGCACTTTCTCACTTTTTGACTTATTCTGGCAAAAAAAAAAAAGAGGAAATTCCTATTTTTATTTTTTTTAGTTGTCATGTCATTACATAATTTAAAAAAATTTCTGTGTTTGAGCATTTGGCCACCACTGCTCAAATTGGGCTCCAGTTGAGAGGGAGGTGGTGTACTAAAGTGTTTAAAGCACTTTAGTTTGTAGTTATTGTTCCAAATTTGAGGAAACGACTTTCAAGAGCTCTGTGAAGAGCACTATGGTGGAGGTGGGCGGCTGCAAACATCATGGTGCGACATTTCTTCGTTTTGCTCCTGCCCTCTGCTGTGCCTGAGTTACATTCTTACCCAGTGAAAAAAGACAGATACCCAAAGGGGACGTAAAGGTCGGAGGAAGATGAACCCAGCAGCGGTGACCCTCTGTCACTCCCTATTTTCCTGATAAGTGCAGCAGAAGCGGCAGTGCATGGGCAGCATTAGCGTTTGTGGAAACCCTCAGGACAGCACTTCAATGAGGTATTGATCTCAAGACTTAATGAAAACAAAATTTTCCATTATACTGAAAAATTACAAAGGAGACTTCAGCTTCAGAATATTTTTTTGATTAAAAAACAGTGAATCAACCCAAACTGTGACAACCTGCTGACCTTATTTCAAGTTAAAAAAAAATAAAAAATATGATCTACCGGTGCAATCAGTATCTTCAGTAATCGATCGTTTGTTTGTCTACATCTGCGAAGCTTTGCCCTGGCTTAAATGATCAAGCAGTGGCCAATCAGATAGCATGATGGTAATGATGCAAGATGACAGACATTCAAGGCTGCAAACCCTTCACCATTTAGGCTTGATGAGGCAATCATGATTTCTTATTGACCTTAGTATTGAGTGTTCTTCTCAAGGGGCAAACTGTCAGACACTTGTCTTCAGGCCTTTTTTAAGGAGCATTTGCAAATTGGACTGCTATTAGCTGAAAGCCTCAAAAAGAGCCCACAACATATGGCGACTCTACCAACTTGGAGGAATATACTCCATCAGTGACCAGCTACATTAGTAAGTGCATTGATGATGTCACTTTCTCCAAGCCATCACCACAAACTCCATCCGTCTATGACTGCGGAGGTGTGTGGGCTGCTGAGGACCCGAGACGCTGTCTTCAGAATAGGTGACAAGGCAGCCCTAAAAGTACAGTGAGGGGGCCAAACTGTCCCGGCCCATCAGAGAGGCAAAGTGCGCACACGCCCAGATAATCCAAAGTCATTTCCAGGATGCCAACACATTTGGCAGGGCATCCCGACCATCATCAACTACAGGACAACTTCAGTTTTCTGTGACAAAGATGCCTCCCTTTCAGATTTGCTGAATGACTTCTACACTCGGTTTGAGGCACAGAATGATGTGGTGGCGAGGAAGACCATGGATGTGTTCAGAGGATGTGCAGACCAGCTGGCAGATGTTCTTACCGACATCTTCAACATCTCTCTGAGCAGCGCTGTCGTTCCAACGTGCTCCAAGGCTACCACCATCGTCCCCATGCCAAAGAAGTCTTCTACCTCAATGACTACCGTCCCATTGCGCTCACATCCACCATCATGAAGTGCTTTGAGAGGCTCGTCATGAGGCACATTAAGACCCAGCTGCTTCCCTCACCAGACCCACTGCTGTTCGTGTTTGGTCCCAACAGCTCAACAGATGACACCATTGCCCCCACCCTCCATCTGGCCTTCACCCACTTAGATAAAAAGGACTCATACGTTCGAATGATGTCCATAGACTTTAGCGCAGCATTCAACACAATCATTCCTCAGCACCTGACTGGAAAGTTTAAGCTTCTGGGCCTTGACACATCCCTCTGTAATTGGATCCTGGACTTCCTGACTGGGAGACTTCTATCAGTCTGGATCAGGAACTTTTATCATCTCTTTGCACTACTCATATCATAACTTTACTGTATGGCGCTCCACTGTCTTTTACTCTGCCTATTGTCTGGTTTCTGAGTAATTGATATAGTGCATTGTACTGTCCTGTACTTTTGCACATGTTTCACGTGCACATATGGAGACTGTGTAGTCTCATGTTTTTGTGATTGTCCTATGTTGTTTTTTTATATAGCACCATGGTCCTGGAGGAACATTTTCTCATTTCGTAGTATACCACACTAACTGTATATGATTGAATGAGAATCAAAAACTACTTGAACTTAAACTTGAAAAGCCATTAAGGTTAAGACTTAACTAATCAACTAACTGAAGCTCATTGAAACTCGTTTTAAAATGAATTTGGTGGAGACTCCATAACTGCTCATGAAATAGTGATGTTTTTCATGAATAATTAATAGAGGTTTATCTGGGGTTTACTTAATGCCTTGCTGAGCAGTTGAGGTTGAGGTACAGAAACACAATACACTTTCCAGTTGTTTGTTTTCTTAGCACTGCTGACTTCATACCAGTTGGTGTGCTTGTGTCAATCAAACAATGGAGAAGAACACGAAAAATCAGTAGGCAGTAGAATGTGCTAACAAAATACTTTGTAACTTAAAGAAATGCGTGTTTTTCTGTAAAAAAAAGTTTGAGTTTATATTGTTTTTAATATATTGTTGCTCTCTTGTGTATGTGTGTGTTTATGTGACGTCATTATAGCATGAGTCATAATTTTTAGGATTCCAACATTGTTAGGTGTAACAAACGGCATTATACTGTATATGATGCATTCATCTTCCAATTTCATATGTGCCATTAAAAATGGATCTATCTGTGTTTGCACTCATTTTTGTTACACATAATTTTGGAGAAGAAAATTACATAGAAATTACAGCTGCAGAGATAAAATGTGTAGGTAACCTATTAATAATTTATTTTGTCATTTATATATATATATATATATATAGATGTGTGTGTATATGTGTATATATGTATATGTATGTATATACATGTATATATATATTTTTTTCAGTAATTTGATTGAAGATTAGTCTTTGTTTAGTCTGAATCTGTTTAACTTTCATATTGAAGGGTACGTCTGCTGTGCCATCTTTTTTCAGAACCTGTGTCAGTTGATACACATAAACACACTTTAACACACACACACACACATATTCCCATCACAGGAGTGAGCCCTACTGACACAACTCAAAGAGGTTTACATAACCAACATTCACGTTGCGACTAGAGCACCGATCCATGTGGAAGTGAAATTGAGAAAGCCTTAATGTGCAGTGGACAAGAGACTGACTGCGCAATATTCACACAATCCAAATGTCATAATAAAATCAGTCTCCTAGACATCCAGAGATGGTGCTGCCTGTGGAGTGTGAAATTCTCTTGCAGCTGGTAAACCGATCTAATCGCACAAACATATTTGATACCTTCCGCTCAAAAGATCAGACATAACTTTACAGTATAAAACCTGCGTCGACTCCCGGACAGTGATAAAAATATCGAAATGCCTTCCATTTATGGCTGATTACATTTTCATTAGGCTGTAATGAGCAATCAGTATGTGATTTTCCTGAAGAGGGCTCCATCGCACAACACTAATTACAGCATCTAAACTCCAGACGTGCAAATAGGATACGATTGGTTCAGACTCACTTGGATTTGCCTGAGCTCAGTAGAAACCCAGGATCTTTTGTTTACCAAGCATTTATAATGAATGTAATGTGGCATTCGGAAATTACAGCGTTCATTTTGCCTTTGCCAATAGACATTAAATCCAAATTACAGCTGGAAATTGAGCGTCGTCAAATGGAAGGATTGTCTGACATTGGTTTCGTGCACAGGATACAGCCAATCAAACTCAGCGGAATCACATGATTCTGTATCGTATAAATCATAACCTAATAAGCTGACATGCTTTGTCACTTTTGATCAGGAACTTGTCACCTTTGTTAAATGTAATGTATCCTTGCTGAATAATAGTATTAATTCTTCATAATAGTATTAACTTTTAAGACCTCATAAAAGTACTTTTAACTTAGAAGTACTGACCCCAAATGTCTGGACGGGATATAAAGTTTGTAAGTGTTCATTCATATTAATAGTGTCTGCACTCCCTTGAAATAATTATAATGTTTCATTGCAATAATTTTACTAATATATTAACAAAACACCCAGATGCATAACAGTAATAAGAATTTGGTCCAAATGCTCATATCTTTTTTTGTTTTTGTTATGATTTTGTTATGAAATATGACGTGTTTTAATAAGACTCTTAAAGAAAAGTGGTCTTTAATAGTCCATTTTCATTTGATATCAAACTTCTTTTTTACATCAACAATGGTTGTTAATGGTTTAATGACAATATAAGCATCTTAAAGTGTATACATTAATGTAGTATTATGTGCATGTTATTTCATTCAGTCTTTCAGACCAGACCTCAATCAGTTTTATACAATACGTACTGTAACAGTGTTTCTGCTCTGGCTCTTTCCACCAAGGGGTTCTTCGTTTTAGTAGGAATAGACGAATGTCCCAGTAATCAGAGTACTGAAATAAACAGCTTGTTTGTGTTCCTGAGATTCATTGAAATGTGATCCCCTTTGAATCGGTTAAACACAAGCTTATTTACAGCAGATGTGAGGAAGCCAGTTAAATGCTGCCCCTTCGCTTTATTACATAGAAACGAGGTCTGACCGGGAGCACTCCATTACCCGAGGTATCTTTGTAAACAGACTGCCAACCCCCAGCTGGGAGGCAGCAAGCACTTCCATTAAAACAACTATCTCATGAAAGCAGTGATGGTTGGGACCTGGGGACGAACAATGGAGATCTACTTCCTCTTCTCCTCAAACATCACTTGTTTTGGATCTCAAAATGCAAGAAACACATATCCTCACCTCCTTTTGCTTGTTTGCTCCGCTCTCTGGAGAAATTCTGTCTGAACGGCCAAGGATGACGATAGCAAATGCTCTTGCTGAGGCAAAACAATATAATGTGTTCTGGGTATTTATCTCATTAGTCAACTCACACAAGAGCGACTACAAGCCCAAATGAAATGGCCAAACGGCAGGCAACACTGTGATATTGAGTTAGCATGCTAATGCTAATTCCTTCATGATGTTTGTGCTGGTGAGAACTATAGTGCGAGTGGTGAAAGTGCTGGAGGGTAATGAGGAGATAATTATCCGCGAGCCCCATGGGAACCCTGCAGTACAGACCCCGCTGAGGACCGTCTGTGTTATGAAAAGCATCCTTGTGCTAAGGTCAACCTGGTGTAATGAGTGTATACATGCCCTTTAAGGTGTTCATGTTTCAATGATATACACTAAGGAAAAAAAATAATCACTTAAAACAGTATTACCTGACATTTACACATTACATATACTTACAATATTGCAAATACATTTCTTTGACCTCAAAGTTGGGCTACATAAACCGGTCATTATCTAGTCATAAGCAACAATAATGTTTAGTTGAAGAGTTGTTGGTGTGTGTGTGTGTGTGTGTGTGTGTTTGGAATTATCAACTTACCTCAACTGTCTGTAAAGATGGGTTGAATGTGTGCTTTGAGCCAGAACTATCACTTACTCTAAATTTTTATATGCCCTATATAGCACTCTGTATGTAGGCCCGAATAGCCCATCAAATTCATGACGTGTCTGCTTATAGTCTTAAAAACTTTGAATCCAGTCGCGCGTCAAGAGCGAAATTGATGCGTGTAAAAACCTAAAAATTGAAGCAAAATTTAAGCGCTTCGGAATCAAAACCCATTGGCTGCCATCTTTTTTTAAGCTGATCGAGCATTCATCGAGAGTGTCACAGCTCTGTATTTTCTCTGGAGAGCAGAATGACGGTGTAGGGATCATCGACGATGTATTTGTCCACCAGACCCTTCCTTTGCATTAACTTAACATTGAAATCACTCACGCCAGATGCTTATAGTTTCCAGCTATTCCATCTACTAGCAAAATTAACTTCCTGATAAACCTATAGATACATTTACATGTGATTTTTTTTTTTTGTAATATATTTATTTGAAAACAAATGTTACATTGTAAATAAAAAAAAATAGTTAAGTCATACATTTCAAATTATAATAATTATAAGTCAGTTATACTTATTACATAAGTTGAGACCCATTGCAATATTTTTTTCAATTGGCCCGACCAGGAAAGAAGAAAGAAATCCTTATTTTTCGTGTAACCCTAGTGTGCCTCATTTGATCTATGGATTTTGTACCCAAGACATGGCCATACAGAAACTGATTTTCAGAAGTAAATCTATCCTCAGAATCATTCGCTTGAGTAAAAATCCGGTCTCCTCTACAAATCATATTGTTTGACGACACAATGTTTTGTGGGGGACGAGGGGTCTGCAAATAATAAGAAATTAGTCCAACAGCAATGACGAAATTTTCTTATTCTGAACTGTCTTATTATTGAAGAATAAAGGAAAAGCTAAGTTTTTGAAGCTATTAACGTCACCCAAGGCTTCAAATTGTTCCACCTCACATTTGCACCACATGAAATTGCAGATTTGATTACTGGCAAATTGGGTTTGAAGGGAAAATCATTATTTCTTTTCTCGACATCCAAAAGGCAGCTTTTTTTGACAACTGCCCAAGTGGTCTCCTAAACCAAAGCCATGTTGTACTTCTGAATAGACGCTTGATTAAAATGTCAAAAGTAATAGCTAGGAATGAGAGACAACACTTTAAATTGGGTGATCATTAGACCACCTTTAAGGGCTTGATTGCCTTTTTATTGTAAGGAAATAGGAAATTAAGCTGTGTTACTGTAGATACCCTAATCAGCCAGAAACACAATTTGAGATGTATTTTACTGAAAATGATCACAGATTTCTCCTTGTAATGAAAGTGGCTTTGTATTTCTAAACCTTTGATTAGAAACCAGGCTCTGCAAAAGGAAATTGAGAGAAGCTTTGTAATATTTTCAGGTGGCTGCAGATTAGGTTCAGTCAGTAGATCACGAGATGATGGTGAAAGATCTTTCTCTGAGTGGCTGTAACTTATCTTCTAAAGACGAGTGTGGACCATATCAGTGCCATAGTATTATTAGGGCTGCCCCCTAATAGTCAACTAAACATTAGCAAAGTCACTTTTGGACAAGTAATTTTACTCGGCGGCCATCTTTGATGCCTCCCGGGCATCCAACTCCAGCTTTCATCTTTTTGAATGGGAAACATCAAATTCTACAAAACTGTTTGCCAATTTTACGATTAAATTTCATTTTTTTTTAAATCATTTGAAACGTCTTTAAATAGCTGATCGCTCTATTGTTAACCCAGCTAAATGTCCATTATTATAAGCCGCATATACTGTACAGGTGTTTGTAATTCCTCATTCAAAACTGTAAAAGGTAAACTCACAATAACAACAGTTGTGCTTTTGTAAAATAAGAAAACAAACATGATGCACTTTCTGCCGTCTCGTTCTCCCTAAACTGGGTCACATATTAAAGGCTCATTATGGTTTAGTACTGTATGTAATACCAGATGATTGAATGAATGAATGATTATCATATTTATGTGTCATAGTATTTACATTGTTTTCTGTGTTACATGTTTTATATTGCTTGTCCAAAAAATAGCATGAAAAAATAAAAAAATCCCTCAAAATAAATAAAGATATAAAATATATAAAAGCATGGCGGTACCATTTTCAAATTCGTCAGATTCTTTATCTTTATAAGTCATAGCTGAACCGACTTGTCAGTCAGTCATAGGTGATTTAAACCTGTTTTGTTGTCTTGTGTGCATTTTGTGCTTTGCCATGTGAAAATGTTTTCTAAATGTATTCTTTTCAATAGAAAGTCCATTACCATCCACTTGTATGAACAATTTGTTGGGAAGACAAATTTTGTTTGCAATTCTTATCTTTGCACCATGAAGTATTCAACTTCGTAATTACATTTCATCTTCTTTGTTAAAAAATGAAAAGGATAATAGTCCATCTCAGATGTTGCTCTGGAAAGACGTTGTTATCCTACCCAGTATTTTGAAGGAAATTGAACATAATCTAATTTCACCTGCAGAGCAAACAACCTCCCTGAAATAAAATTGGAATGGTTATGATTACTTTATTTGCAGTTGGCATTTGGTGAGATTGAGAATGTCTTCTGTGGTCCTTTCACCCTCAGATGTTGCCTCTGTGTGGACTGTGTTGGGATAAAGATATTCTTCTTGGCCCTTTGTGGATTCTTGTTTGACTGATGCTTTCCTGTACTTGACCTCATTCTTCATCATATGTCTTGGGTGATCGGTCACTCTCTCACCAACAATGGCTTGCTCTTCGAAATAGAGCTGTCTTAGTACTTGTATCAGTAATTCCTGTAATGCACAAAGTCTAACAATTTAATCAGTCTACATTATGTGGCTTTACCTTTAATGAAACTTTTTTTGTATGAAGTTTTATATTTGTCTACAAAACAAATGTTAAATATGGTGAATTTACTGTATAAAAAGCATCCAAAAATTCACCTCAGGAAGTTGAGTGTGTGCAGAGTGTCTTGCTCTAGAAGAAGCTCTATTAAAATAAGTTTTGATTTGTTTAAGATTTAAATCAATCCTTAATTCCCACATTTCCAACCATGCCACTTCATAGTTTTAAAAGACAGGAAAAGGAGTGAGGGATGAATAAGAAAGCTCAGCTAGAACAAAAGCTCAGATAAACACATCTCCACCCAGTCCCTCCTGCCTGCTGGCTCTAATTTAATCCCCCAGACCTCTGGTGCCAGCTGCAGTCCTGAGTCTAGCCAGACCACTGTCACCCAAACCAGATTAACAGTTCTAATCTACAGGGCTTTCAGATGCTGCAGTCGTCATGCTCCTCACTAAACCCACGTACGCATTTAACATCCAGCTAATCGTTCGGCCCAGGCCAAAGATAGACTTATAAATTAATAAGATTGAGCGCCTAATCCAGTGATGGATGTTTTGATCTGGCTGGTGTAAATCAAATCGCATTTGATGGAAAATCTTGTGTAAGTGCATGGAGCAGGAAAGTATTTTGGATTCTGTAACTAGTTGCGGGCTGACGACGACTTAGAATCAACATGGAATTGTTGAAGTGATTGTGAATGAACAATCATACATGGTATCAAAATGTATTGTCTTGCTTTTCCTGTGAAGCAGTGTTCATTTTCAACTGACATCAATTGGAAACAACAGTGTGCAAGACAACTGTTTGGAAAGAAACAGATGGACAAACATTTTGAAGAGCACAAACAATGAATCCAACACGTATTCTCTAGTGCTGCAAGAGTGAAGTTTCAAGGGATCTCATTAAAGGGATAGTGAGAGAAGAGGAAAAATCTGTCAACATTTATGTGCCCTCATTCTAAACAGTATCAAATTAGGGTTCTTCGGTTTGTAACAATAGCAGAACCCTTTTTGGAGCTAAATATAAGGTTCCATAAAGAACCATGCTTTGAAAGCAAGCCAAAACAAATGATCATTTCGACGGAAGTGAATCTATCAAAACTAACTTTAGCTGGAAAATAACATTATTCAAGAACCGTTAAAACCAAACCAATCTCTGTTACCTTAAATTTTAATATTAAGTTTATCTCTGTAAAGCTGCTTTGAAACAATCTACATTGTTAAAAGCGCTATATAAATATGGATGACTTGACATGACTTAAAAGTGCTATATATAACAGCAAATAAAACAATGTTGTTATAAATAACCTTTTCAACATATTTATTTTAATTAATATTAGTATATTATTATCTATGTATTATTAATATTATTAGTTTTTTTAAATAAATTGTTTATTAATGGTGTTTTTTTTTTAGCCCTCTATTGGCCTGGTCATCTTGTTGCCTCTATTTGGGTTTTACATTAAAAAAACAGCATGTTGTGTCAATTAGGTACTTTTATTTTTTATTTTTTATTGACATGGCATATTGTAGCAAAAATGGCAGTGCTCTAACAGCAGAAGTTAGCGGAATACATTAATCAATAACAATTAACATTGAACACAATATAGATGTAATGAAGACAAGTTCCAGTGAAATATCTTCATAATCCCCTATGATGTCTTTACGTCCTTTGTTATGTGTGTATTCTGAGTGACAGTTTCTCTCTGCAGATGATGAGGTACTTCTGATAAGTGACAGCATCTGAAATAATTGATAATTTAGTTACATTGTGTCTCTTCTATTTGATTATGTAAAAACAATTATGTTCATGAATGCCAAAATTGTAATAAAAAGAAAAATGGGCAGAATGAGCTCTTTACCATGTTAAAAGGAAAACGTGATAAAAAGCCATGGCATAGCTTTAATGTTTTTTTTTTTTTTTGTTTTTTTGTGCCTGGGTATGTTTAGGCGTAATAGTCATAAAAAAAAGAAAAAAAAATTCAAACAATATGGATCATAAATTCCATATCTCTGTTAGTTACTTTGTGGCGAAGAGAAGAGAAGTATCCTTAACTGAATAGAGCTGCTCATACTTATATGTTTTGTTACAATACATGATTTTGAAAAATACATGATTGTTAGAAAATGGTTGTAACAATTTTTAAAGTCATAATTTATAGACATTTTAAGAAAGAAATAATTTACCTGTTGAGTGCATGCTGACAGTCTGTGTAGTAACTGTGGTTGTAGCTGAGCTCCAGATAATCAGTGGCTTAATATGGAGGCTTTGACGATTACAGATTTAAAAAACAAAAGGGTGGAAATAAAGAACCCTAAACTCTGAGACAAAGAACCATTTCACCAGATAAAGGTTTCTTGTAGTGTAGTTTCAAATCCATATAACTTTCACTATCCTATGTGAAACACAAAAAGTAAGTCATGAAATAATATCTTGTCCATTTATTTAAATATAAGAGTAAATGACAACTGCATTGTCAAGCTCTAAATTTAGATTTAGATTCTTTTGACAGTGACAAAGTCATTTCAGTAGGAATCCATGCAGTCTGCAATTTCATGTGACGGTGAAAGTTTTCCTCATGCTGATTTCACAACTGCTTCAATCTGGTCATGTAGATTTGCCACATTGACCAATAGAACGCTGCTTGGTTTACTGTACATGTATGACTACATTGATTTTGGACCTTTTTTCCCAGCTAAATTTCTCCACATTTTTGGTGTCACCAGAAATAATATGGGTTTGAAACAACAAGCTGGATAATGGAAGCATTTTAAATTTTTGAGTCAATTTTGCTTTTAAAAAGGCCACCTAAATTGTAGGATTTGTGAGTAACTTAAACCCACCAGCCTCTTGCAAATATCAGACTAATTTTCTGCACTCCCAACACTACTAGCAGGCAATTTCGAACCAATAAACTTTATGCCTACTCACAAGGTTCTTAAGAATTTAATTTGATAAAGGAGAACTACAAAGCTTATGGCACGCATCTAGACTACTTGCAACTCTCTGATATCTCTCTGAATTCATGAGCACACACAGGGTGAGGACATGCTAAATAGCAGGGTTGGGTGCATATTACAGAAATTTCATGCGCTTCAGCGGGGTGCTCCCTTTCCCATTGAAAGCAACGTGCTTCTCCAAGTGCATTGTAGTTCTTTCACAATGTCTTTTGCTAAGCGTACCTCTTATTCCATTTGCATCTATCAGGCCATCTCTAATATGTTTCACCCTCTCCCTTTACAGAGAGGCAATCTCTGCTAGCCCAACTGTAAAAATGCATTTATTTCCTTGCTAGAGTAACAGGAACTGTGCAGACTACCAAACAGTTGCAGATCAAATCACAATGCAGAAGTGTTTCATATATTGCAACATAAAATCCAGCAATCACTTCTAGCTGCTGTTAATGTAATCCAGTTTTTGTTTACACCTCAAGGTATCTTGAGGTGTTTCACTGTTGCTGTCTTGATTCAAGTGCCCAGTTAAAGTATGAATATTCTTATCCTGTCTTATGCATTTAATTTTCATTTCACTTGTTGATAGTACCATTTTGGAGACTGTATAAAAACAATGGGGGGTACATTATGTAGGGTAACCCCCAAAATCCTCAATAAATTGCATATAGATGCCACATTAGATGCATCTCTAGGAATATATATTCGGTTCAATAGCATGTAAAGTAGCTCGGATTGTATTTTTAGTTGAAATAACGATGAAAATAAAATATGGCTGCATACTACATTGCATTACACATTGACTTTAATGAGGGTTTCCTAGCAACTGCTTAAGCATCTCTTTTACACAAAGTTAGCTTCTCAAGGCATTTCAAAAATGAATAGTGCCCAGAGTATTTTTTTTTCTTCCCTCTTACCTTTTCATCTGCCATCTGTCACCATTCAGAAATAATCATCTTTCGTCATCCAAAAAGCAGCTATCACTCTGTAAACACGAGCGCAGTGCATTTTTTAATCATCATTTCCATGTTAACTGCAATCACACGTTGCACTCAACTCTAGGAATCTATCCAGTTTGCTTCTCATTCATTTTGCATAAAGTCATTTGAACACATATCTAGCTTCAGCTTTTTATTTGATGTAATATATTTGTTATAAGTGCATTTTATTTCATGTAATATATTTGCATTGGGGTCAGAAATAGTCTATTGAGTTGATGTCTTCAAAACATGCAGTGTTTTTAATTTTGCATGATCTAACGAAGGGTTCTCGCTTAAACCCACAAGGCCAGGACAAATTTCTGTTTTTCCAGTCTTGACCACATTGTAATCATCGTCACCACATTGATTGATTGATTGATTGATTGAGATTGTACCCAATGATGTATGCATCAAAATAATTGTAATTTAGATTAGAGATGGTGGATTGAAAAGCCTTCTAACTGTATCGTCGTGGCAGTACAGTTAGAAACGAGTTGTGATTCAAACGAGTTGCGAGTTGCAATTAGAAACGAGTTGCGGTTCAAACTTGCGGTTCGAATGAGTTTTGTTCAGCTTTTGGTGCGTTTGCCGTTTAATGTTTTTCATACATAATAGAAATGGCAGCGCTTATTGGTTATACATGTGCAGCATTATTTGCATTGAGCATAAACATTATTTCAAACACTTACAAAACTTCTAATTTTGAGGAAAATTATATCGTCGTATTATCTTTTTGTCACCCAGCCCCAATTAACCCAATAAGTTTCATTTAAATTATTTTATCACATGGACAGATGTAGATCCTCCAGCCTTCTTTTCTATCACAAAGTAGGCTGGCTTTTTTCAGAAAAGTGATTAAAACTTGCATTTCTTCATGTTTCTTATCTGAGGTCTCTGAGACCCCAAACATATTTTTTCACATTTTTAATAAAGGATATTTGAAATTTAGTTCATAATCAGCCCTTATATTTTTAGGAAATATCATAAAATAACTTAATATAATATAATATAATATAACATGGTTTTAGCCATTAAAGGGGCATTGGTATCTCTAGGATAACACAAATAGTTGTAACCTACTTCATGATGGTTACACTCAGAGTAAACTCATTTTTCTGTTTAGAATGAGCAATCGGCTTTAGTATTTGAATTTAGTGGATAAAAAGCATTTTCAAAGCTGTAATTACACACACTTTGCAGTTCTATCCCTTCATTCTGCTCATCTTATGATAATGTCCATCTGAATGAGATTTCCAGAGGAACATAAGGACAGAAATGAACCCAATTGGTCTCAATTGAGTACAGTACGAGAAGGGCCGTACTCATTGCCGTGCACCTGAAGAAGCCAAATAATGCATTTTGATTGCATGATTATAGCGCGGCTGATTCTGAGTGCTGTCATTTTGTCTTAATGGGCTTTCCGAGAGGACTGCGTTCAGATTTCTATCAATAAAGGGCATAGAGCTCATCAGGGGGATGGCAGCGATAGTGTTAATGGTACTTCAGGAGAGTGAGAGAGGCGGTCACGGATATCAGGGGTCCTTTGGAAAACAGACGAAGAACTGGAGTTAGCGTTGGGAACCACTTTGTTGATGAGGCTAAAGCAAAGCTCTTACAGGAGATCGAAAGTAGATTACACATAGTAGATTAGAGATTGCCACTAGTTTGGGATTAGGAGCACCGGTTCAACCATATTAGGAGAAGTAAGGATGGATGCTGAAGAGTTAAACTAGACTATGTGGTACATTTCAGTAAGTAGGTGAAAGTAGGTTATGAGGTAATAAATAATATGCAAATGCAAATTAGTTTGCTCAAACCAGGACACTGAAAGGAAAAGCTATATTACTTTCTGTGCATTTATCAAAGTATCAGCAATTTGTGGGCTTTTCTAGTCACTCTAATACTGCGTTTCTGAATGTTCAACAGTCTTATGAGTTATTCCCCAAGGCTTTTACAATGCTGATCTATCCTTCCTAGCCAGGTAGCTAACATATTTCCACACAGATGTTTTCCCTCCTTAATTATAGTGATCTATATTTATTTTCAGCCATTGGATGACAGCAGTCTGGACTATAAAGTAATGCATGGTTTGTAGTTCCAGGCGGGTACTGTGATTTTTCTGTGCTGTGGACTGTGCGCTATCTTCTATGATAGCTACCTGCAGGAAGAACAGCTGTGCTTCTGCTGCTTCACTGCTAGTTTGTCAGCCAGGCTTAGAATGTGCTGATCAATCAGACCAAACTCCACACGCCCTATTCCTCAGGTCTTGCGGTCCAAAAAGCAGTGAGATCTGTTGAGACACTCAAGCGGTGGGCAAGTTGCAGTCAATAGTTTTCATGGTGGACATATACAGTACATAAAGATTACCTTTTTATTCCAACCAATAGCCTTTAGTTTATGTCACAGGCACAGCCATTAACCATGTTTTGTGACCTACCTTTGATGATTAGAGGCAGGTAAGATTTAATGGAAGAGACATTTTGATTCTTGAGAACTTTTTTTTAGACATATATGGATTATATGGACAAGCTGATATCATCAACATGGTGGTCCATTTTCCTGTGGACAGCAGTACACTAACAAAGATGAATATTGTAGCAAGTAGACAATTAGACTGGAAGCTTTATTACTGTACCTAGTTATTTTTTATAAAGGTAAATGTGTAATTTCCGTTATTATTTTTGCAAGTCTGCTCTGTATTGAGCAGATTTCACACCCTTCACCTTTAATTATTCTTGGTAGTCTTACTGAGGACAAGTCACCAGTATTCATCCATTATGCTGAAGAAAAAAGGCTTCCATTATCTTTAATCTACCTTGAGTCATTTTGTCCACCCCTTTTTTTCTGCTGACAAATGCAACACTGCATGTTAAAAACAATAATTTAAGAGCCTAACATGTTTCTCGCTCCTCTGATCAAGCCTAACCCTCATAGTTAAAAGCATTCTGCATTTTTGTCCCTGCATTTTTGGTAAATTTAATGTCATGTATGATGACGCAAATATCTTTTTTAGGTGAACTATCCCTTTAAGACTAGCTTATCTAGTTTAAAAACAAATTGAAGTTTTTAGATCAGATACGCATGTGTTGATCTACAAAAATTCAAGAAGCTTTAAATCAGCCTAGAAAGTTCCTGCTGGTAAACGATAACGCCTTTTCAGTGTGATTTGCATGTATTCACTGGTGCTGGATTCTGCAGGTATTCGTCTGAGCCAGGCGGGGTTTTTTTGCTGTGAAATGTCACACAATTGATATGTATGACAAAGCGGGCGTTCCAGATGGCATGCCTTGCCATCAGAGCAGACCGCTGGCTTGTTTTTTTGTTTTTTTTTTCCTTCATCTGTAGCTGCATGATTATCACTGCATTTTGATGATGTGCGAGAGCGATACTGAGTGACAGCTATGGCTCCTCATCCACAACCAGATTAAAACTGACAGCTAGCTTCTGTGGGACGGTCCCTTCCTCCTCCATGTACAGTATCTGAGGACACACAGCCTGGGAACAAAGGAAGGAAGGGTGACACAGAAAAAGTGTCTGCATTTAATTATGCCAACGGCTTCAATAGACTGTGAACTCCAATTGATGTGTTGAATTTAATCTCCGCCAAAGCGGCCTTGCCTCACTGTGGTATTTAAGAAACGTGACTTTCCATGTTAGTGCCTTTCATATTTTTTTCTTGCCTGGCAAAAAAACAAAAAGGATGCTTAAAAGGGGTGAACTGACCAACCATTTTAATTGCAGAAAGATGTATATATTAGTACTGTCAATATAGTTTAAAATAATTTCACAGTGAATCTCCAAATTAATGTAGAAACAACATAAAGGAAGTATATTTAAAATATTTGTTTAATGGCATTTTTTATAAAGGAAGGCCAGTTTCACCGATACCAATACTACTCTCAATTTTGGCCATTTCCTTTCCAATTATACACATACAATAATAAATAATTAATTGTATAATTTAATTGTTATTAATAATAATTGAATAAGATTTATATATCGTCAGTTTCCTTTTCATGCTGAAACAGTTAGGTGTTGCAGGCTGTTCATTTACATGTTTATTCAGAAGCCATCTTGCATGTTCCCTCACACACAAACTACGATTGCATATCTTTCCATGCGAAACACATCACACTTGATTCATACTGCTAGTTTTGTCTGTTCTTTATTTCGGTCAGTCAACACTCTGACACATTTCCATTTGCAGAGAATTAAAGTGCTTGGCAATGTTAAAATCGTACAATATATACCATGTCATTGGTGTCAGACATTGTAGTCTAATCAAACTTTGCTTAGTCAGGGACACCAATATCCTGAAAAAATCCCCCTTTAGACTCAGGATGAATGGTCCCAAGCCCAAGCATCATAATTGGATGTTAACTTTCAGGCTACCAGTGTGAACAAACTGCAAGATGAAATTCAGAAAGATGAGGCCTGAGATTTCCATATTAATAAAAGAGAGGCTGTTTTTTTTTATGTTTTCATCTGAATGCCGGATATTATGCCAGTGTTCCTGCTGCCAACCGCTCCAGCAATCCATTGTTCAGCCCATTACTTCTATTTCCACTTTTATTGAATAGATTGTGATCACATCTTATTTAGGAATGCATTTAGAGTTTGCTCATTTACCTTCTGTTTGTGTTGCATAACATGCAAGGCAGTGGAGCTTTTAATGGAAATGAGGCTGGCTATCTCCTCAAAAGCGGGTTGCTCGAGAGATGGGAGATTATGTTGTCCTCCATTTTGTTTTTAGGTAGACTATCCTGAATATAAAATACAAGATGTGGGCACTAAGTACCTGCATAATTAACCCATTCAACTAATATATTTCAATGGATGATTCATTTGCCGTCCTTGTTCCAGTTTAGAGCACAGTTTCTTTGTAAGATGCATGTTAATACAACCAATTTTATCCAAGAAGCTGCGCGCTTTGAGCATCTCAATGTCCTCTCAATTGCATGGCCCCTTGTTGTGCTTTCTTTAACCAAATGAAGTCAGACCAGTCAGGTCTCCCACTGTGGCTCCGTCTCCTCCCAGCCTGTGCCACTTTGAAGTCTGGAGTAATTAGACGCTGCCTGTGAAGTAGCATCGCTAACTGTGATGTGCAGACTCCATTTTCACTGATAATGATCTAGGAAATGTTCCAGCACATTTGTTATCAAATGCATTGAAACTCATGACCAGAGTCTTTGCGAAAAGGCATTCCAACTAGCCTCAGAAAGTAACTGTAAATTCCACTTTGACGGTTTAATACTTTTATTCAGCAAGGACACGTTGAAAGGTTACAGTAAAGACATGTGCATTGTTCAGAATTGTACATTTTTCTATTTCAAAAAAAATGTTTTTGAATGAATAAATGAATTTTCATTCATCAAGGAATTCTGAAAAAATAAAGTTTCAACAAAATTAAAAAGTTCCCAACATTGATAATAATAATAAATGTTTCTGGAGCAGCAAATCAGTATATTAGAATAATTTCTGAAGGATCATGTGACATTACCTTTTATAATGTAATAAAATTTCATATATATATAATGTATATAATGTAATAAATAAATAATAATAAATAATATAATATAAAATGTAATAAAATATAAAAATATTTTACACAATTATTGTCTTTACTGTACTTTTAGTCAAATAAATGCAGCCTTGGTGAGGCTTCTTTCAAAAACTTTAAACAAAATCTTACTGACTACAAACTTGGCATTGCTTATGTAAGGAGTAATGTACGCACTTTGTGGATATAAGAATATATCTTATTCTGAAATGGTGACAAAATTTTAAGGATTAGATAATTCAATGTTTCTCATAAATTAACAAATAAACAAATATCAAGTTTAGCTCATATGTTTATATTTTTAGCTCAAATATTTGAAAACAATATTACTGCATTATTGTAATCTCAATGTAATATATATATATATATAATGTACATTACTGTAATATATATTATATTCTGTGTTTCCTATGTCAAGCAGCTGCCATTGAAATGAATAGTAATGACTGTTGAAATAACCTTTCTCCTGGTGTTATATTGTGTTGTGGCCTTTATTTTCTTAGCCAATCAATATCAAATTTATCAAATTTATATGAACAAATAATGGGTTTGCTGATATTTGGTTGCCTTTACAGGTTGATGGTTTATGGAAGAGGAAATGTGGTTGAGGTCTAACAGAAATCGCTTACAATTCCTTAAAATCTAAATTGCTTGGCACTAAACACTAACCTCTACATTTCTTCTTTGCTCACTGCCAGTAAGTCATTCACAAAGGTCATAGTCCGATTGATTTCTGAGTGGTGGGTGGCAACATGCCAGATAAAACAGTACATTCTCCATTTTCACATCTTTTTTCGCTGTGTTATGTAGGGGGACATCGGACTTCGGTCAAAATTACTTCATCATGAAGGGTCAATTGATGAGTGTCCTTTAAATATGTAACTGTACAGTCCTACAGCAATGTTCTCTAGATTCACAATCACAATCTCAACTCCAGCACTATTGAAACAATGAATTTGTTGATATTTACTGATTGTTGATCATTTGGTTAAATATAGCTTTTAAGTTTAACAAAGAAAAGCCATGTTTACTTTCAAGAAACCTTGGATCATTAATCAGGGTTCTAATTGAGCCTTTTTCAACTAGCTAGAAATAAGGCATCTTAGTTGAACAGTCCATGGCTTTCTGGCTCATCTCAGTGCTTAATGAGAGCCACGAATAGACATAGACCACTGGTATTCTAGTTATTGTCCGAATGAAATAATCCCAGTTTAGTAAAACATAAAAAAAAAAATCCAACCTCACTGGTAGAAGTAAAATCATAGGTATGGTCATTTATAAAGAGCCTCATAGAATTGATTGATTTTATTTGACCGTTTTGTTTAAAATATGATACATCTTTTTATCGCTCGATACATCTTTGTTATGGCTTCTGGTTTCCCTATAAGTGATAGCTTATTTTCTGACGTCCACCTGCTGACTTTTGATAGTTCTACACTGAGAGTTCTTTCAACTATGTTCTTATGTTTATGTGAAACCAATAACGCAGAATCATCTGCATATAAAAAAAGTCCACATGAACTTACAGACTTAAGTTAATTTATAAATAGAAGGAAAACAAGTGGGCCTAAGACACTCCCTTGCTTCAGATTAGAAGTCACCCATCTGACTGCTAAGTAATTAAAAGCAATGGCTTTTAATTTGCGTACCAAAATACCATGGTCAACTGTATCAAAGGCCCTCTGTAGGTCTAACATGACCATACCAGCTTGCTAGTTGTATGTCTCTAGTTGGTTCACTTCAATAAGGGTGAATCTCGCAAACCTGTAAAAAAAACTTGTTTGGGTCATATCTAAAAAGATAAAAAGTCTATTCTAAGACCATTGTAATTAATTGGGACTTGATTTTGGTTGTTGTAATGTAAAATAAGTGCATGCATAAGAATATCTTGTAAACTGTAATTGAGATATCTCACGGTTGTCTCAAAACAATTTACACTCGTGATTGATTTATATCTTTGTCTCACAGTTGTGATTTTTATCTTGCAATGTGGATATTTTTTATTTTAAAATGTATCTCACAGTCTCACAGTAATTCTAAAATGGAAATGCTCAGATATAGATTTACCATGTAGAATTATGAAAACATCTGTACACATAACAGTAATGAGAATTGTATGCTTAAATGTAATGGAAATTACACCAAAATAAAATGTCCTGTGCAAGTTTCTTTGCGATTCAATCATGCATGTTTATTTGGAACGTGTAGAATCTCCATATTCTGACAAAATGTTTGAGTATGAGATAAAAATTCTGGCCTGGACAGATGAAAATCTGTTTCTTCAATGATACCATGTGTCAAGTGCTCTCTTACTATGATTTATGAAGAGTAACCAACTCCTGCTGTCTTTAGAAGGTATGCGTTGTTGTCTTAGAGCCTCAAATGAGCCTAAAGCCTGTGAATCCACCTCTCTCTCAGACAGCACCTGATTGTGTTGGCCCATCTAACCGTTCGAGCAGCTCCCCTGATACTTATTTCTAAATCATGTTGAAGCCAGACTCATTTCAGCCATTTTCCAGGGAGACTCGAGTGTGTGAGCTCAAATTGCAGCTTGTTACATTTAGGCAATGTTGACTCTTCTAATTGCCGTCTGTCTGGCTCTCGTCTCTGTGTTGGCCTGTACCAGAAAGTTCTCTCCAGTCGACAATGCCCCTCTGAATCATGTGCATTATCAGAGATGCAGTTGCACCTGTGTTTAACATTAACTAGCTTTGGAGGCCTTCGCAATCAGTGGTTCTGCTGCAATGATGTACATCACACCTCTGCCCAGATTATGTTGTAGTTTTCGGCCTCTGCAGTCAGCTGGGAGGTACCAGCCAGTGGGACCACAATTATATTGCTATATCTGGTGTTCACACCCCCTCTCTCTTTCTCCCCACAGCTCTTTGCGTGACAACTGAGCGCTTTGGGGAATTTAATTAGGCTGTGTTCAAAAGCTGTGCAGTCGAAGAGTTGTTTCTTAATGAAGAGTTTACTTTGAATGTCAAAAACTGCATTATTTGCATTTGGGGTAATATGATATTTTTGATAATTGTCGCTGTTCCATTTTGACGCCATCCATGCATTCTCTTTGCTCCCATGGGGATTATGTTACTGAACCGTAGTAGAGTTTCGCAGAATCAATGAGCAGAGCTTTCGTGATTTTAGTGAACTTCACGATTCCTGTCTTGTGTTTTCCTTGTCTTGTGTGGACTTTAGTTATTTCCTGTTCTGTGCCATGTTTTGTAGTCCTTTGTTTTTCTTGTTGATGAGTCTCTCCAGGTGTTTCTGAGAGCGCACGTCACATTATATTCTGCGCGCGAGCAGAGAGATTCGCCCTCGCGCATTATATTAATGTACTTTTGTGCTACAATAGTGCGCTCTCGACATTTGACAGGAAAATAACGCCATAGTTCTGCAGAATCCATCTTCACTGTAACATAACAACATAGCAAGGCAAAATTTGCATCATGTTTATTTTTCTTTATTTGACAAAAAGCAGAACACTTTGTTTTTATTGGGTGTATCCACAAAAAATATATACACTTAACAGGATCTAATGATATACAACACTTATATGTAAGATCAAAATCAACAGAGTAATTTGAGTCTCTTTTGCACTGATAAAGAAAAAAGTGAGCTTGTCGCGATAGCCGACCCCAGAGGGTTAACAATGTAAAAGTCTTTACTGTCACCTTTGCTCAAATTAATGCATCCCTGCTGAAAAAAGTATAATTTTTTTGTCTGCAAACTTTTGCCTGGCACACAAATAATTACGTTTTGACGCTGGAATCATTTTGTCATTTTTATACTTGTTTTAAGTTCTATAACTCATAAACCATCACAGTTTTGCAATGTATGTCATATCCCTTATGTGTTTGGCTGTGTAATTGATGCTTGCTATATTTATAGTTATTGTTAAGAAAATTCATCCACACACACTTCTTTCAAGTAAATTTTTACAAGCTGGCACAATTAAGAACATTTAAAACAAGTTATTTTTATTTTATTTTATTTATTTTATTTTTTTGCATAAGGGGATTTTTTTTTTGTCTTATGATATCTTCTGTTCTGCCTTTCATGTTCCTGCTAGACTATTTCTTCCTTTTTTTAAAAGGTCCAATTACACGGCCTCAGTAGCTGCCCTGTGCTGTCAGTGTTGAAGGAAGCAGAGGTATATGGCCTATCAAAACCTTCAATTAGCTCTGTGGCCTTTTACTGAAGACCACTCTTATTGGAGGAAAAGACATGTTAGGAAAAAATCCCAAAGCCAATAACTGCCTTAACCTTCATCGTCAACCTTTGTACAAGTCCAGATGATGCCCTTTTAAGTTCACTTATGTCATTTTATAACATGTTACCTCACTGAAGTTACTGGTAGTGAAATGACAGTGAAATGGAACTTTATGTCAGTGATATGGAACATTTAGTGACTTTAAGTGTAAAAGTTTTTTAAAACTTTTGGGCCTATAAATTTGGTCACCCTGTGTTTTTTTTAGGGTGTTTTCACACCGGAAAGTCCTCACCAAGGTCTGAACCAAAGTTCATGTTTTGATACATTTTATACATTCAGAGAAGGAGGTTGAGGGCTATTGCTCGGTTGATTGTTTTTTTTCAATGATGGAGGGTATATGTGTACGTACAGTGTGTGCCCGCAGTGGGATGTGGCAGGTGGGGGAACCCTCAAATTTTGTGCAGGTCCAACAGGGGAAAATGACTCACCGTGGGACAACATATTGAGTATCATGGTACTTTTTGGAACAAGTGTGTTACCGTGGCACTAAGTATCACAATACTTATTTACCTGATATTTTAATGTTTTTATTTTGGTCCATCTACACTGATATGATGACGATACTTTGTTAAAATTGCTGAACACTGGCACTGTAGCCACGCCAGCCCACATCTTGACATTGATTGGTTTGTAAACGGACGTGCGTCTGACGTCAGCGTGTTGTTAATTCGACGGGTAACTTTGACAACAATGAATGAACACTTATATCAACTTAAACTAACACGTATATTAACTTATATCGTTGCCACTATACTTTACAGCACCAACTATACTCAAGGCTAGTTCAAATTCGCCAAATGAACATCCTCGTTGTGCAAACATTTTATTGTTGCTGACAAGAAAGGAGGAGAACACCGCAAGCAATCCTGTGAGAGCAGCGATCTTCTTATGTCGTATGTCGACCATATTTCAATTAAACATCTTGCCTTCTCCTCTCCCCACGGCTCATTTTTTCTGCTATCTTCTGCTTTCTTCTTCGACTACGCGAGAACCACCGGAACTTCCTTTAAAAGATCTGAATGTCCGAACCATACAGAAAATACTTTCACACTAGAAACAAACCAAACCTTTGTTCAGTTTGATTCAGACCGAGACTATCTTTTCATCGGACCAAATTTTGTCTGTTTGGTCCCGACCGTGGTCCGGGGAAGGTTTCACACCTGTAAATTTTACTCGTATCAAACTGAAAAGTCAGAAATTCCGGACCAAACAAGGTTGGTGTGCAAGGATGCTTAGAGAGAGCTTTTAGAGAATGTGTGTTTTGTTTTCTTTTTTTTAGCCTTTCAGAAATAACATCTAACACAATAGTTTCTAATGAAGTGCTTTTTCTGTGCAGAAATATCACATTTAAAATACACAACCCGTAATTCATGATCATTATTCTCTTATAAATTTCCCTGAACCACTGAGTCCCAAACTAGCTTGTCTGTAGCTATGAGCAGACATGGCTTCTGGGTTATTATGTGGCTTTAAGGCAAAGATGAGAAGAGTTTATGGATTATGCATGAAGTACAGTCTGTGTTTAAGCGAAAGCAATCGTCAGCAAGAGCTTTGATCAGGTCTTAAAACCTTTTTAATTGCACTGCTGTCTTTTATTTATTTATTTATTTTGTCTGATCAGTTTTATTTATTTTATTATTGTCTGTATGGGTCTGTGGCGTGGCTGTGGGGGGGAAATCTGCTGAATATTTATATTTATATTTACCTTGAATATTATATTTTGTAACTTTTGTCCAATAATTATTTAGATGTACTCGCAGGTATTCAAGGAAAATGTTTTTATGCGATGGTCCGATGGATACACCACATGACTACAATTAAACTTGTTTTTTATTTCAAAATCAAGAAGAACTTGGTACATGTGTTTTAATCTAAATTTTAAAAGAGATGTTTCTTTGTTCTTCATGTTTCTAAATTAAACTATACTGTGTTAATTTGAGTAATTTTTGTTGCATCCAAAACTATGCCATGATATAAGGAGTTTCACACGGTGTAATTATCATTAGTTTAAAAAAGTGGGCCTCTTATGTTGGAGGACCATTTTGAAAAGCCTGAACTTTTAGAGAGCGATCTTGTATTTAAATGATGTGGTGGGCTGAAAGTAATGCAGAATAAAATTATGGTCATGAAACTGCTTTTTAACAGGTGGCCTCCCATCTGTCCAATGTGCTTTTTACCGCTTTCTCTAATGAGCACTAGGTCACCTTGGCGCTACGATCCTTCATAAATTAAAGACTGTCTTTCCAATAAAAATTGGAATATGTGGCTATTCAGTCTAAGCTTCCACAGTATGGCCATTGTTTGGTTTTCGTGTTCTGCAGTTTATACAGGGTTGGATAAAATCAACAGGGGCTTCAATGCTAAATGTTGTGGCTTTGTCATTACCCTTTACTTACTGTAGCTGCCTTCACCATGCAGTTTGAGCTTTAAAAGCGTTGGCTTTTGGCCTTTGTGAGGCAAATTTGAAGTTGAGTCATAAGAGCAGATCACGCAGTGTATCAGCGAGGGGTGGTGAATACGAAATGTCAAAGAAAGAAAGTCCTTGACACAGAAAGTGTGGTATTGTCACCACTCTCTGTAGCAAATTAGACACTTCATCACAATGGTGAGGTTGTTTCTTTTAGTAGGAAATCACGACTTAAGCCTAAATAATAACTCTATATCCAATGAAGTTAGGTGTTATTAAAACTCATTTATTTCAGCAAAAAATCAAAGAAAAAAAACAATGCATAAAACACTTTGTAATTAAGCTTGCAAATCTAATAGACATTATGAAGAAAAGTGGCATTCTCCTTTGTTTTCTCTCTCCGGAAATTGCTATGTTATCTACATAATGTAGATACGTTTTGATGCCTTAAGTTCAGTAGTAGCCTTTGGTAATCTATTTAATTTGTACTTTAGAGACATTCAGTTTTACTAGATAACTTTGATTAAAAGTTTTTAAATGACCAATTTTTTTGGAAAAAGTGGAATACTTCCCAGACAGTATATTCATCAAGGTGATATTTTAATTATTATTTCTATTTCAAGGTAATATTTCTAATAGCTAGTTTGTTGCTATACATATGTAACATGTTCAGGTCACAAGTTTTCTTTTTCACCTTTTCACATGACCAAAACAAAAGATTCATGTGAGATAAGCATGTGCATCTACACCTTTTATGCTTATAACCTAACAATGTGCAGCTTGTGCAAATGGCTTAAACTGTGTTCTTATGAGGAGTAGAGATTATACTGTTTAAACAAAAGATTTTTGACACACAGCAGGAGTGGATTATTCAGTTTGGTTTTTGTTATGTGATTGCCCATTTATCTCATTAAGTAAATTAAGGAAAATTATATGTGTTTTTTTGACTATAAAGAGCAACTGTATTGTCCTGGCAACTGAGTGGTACTGATTGGATTTAATCCTCAAATGTAAAGTATTTGACAGAATTTGCACTAAAAATATTGAGGTGAAAATTGTCTGTTCGAGAAGGGCATTGATAGACTTGGCAAGCGTGCAGCTCTGCTTTATTAATTGAATACTCCAGTAGGTGGTCAGCGGTGTATGATAAATCATACTAAATGGGGGTAAATTGTCTAGAATTAGTGTCTGCATGTTTATCACTTGAGTCTCAAAATGCTTTCTGAAAGATTAATAATGAAGACTGGCATCAACTGCAACTGGGGGCAAATAAAATGTAGTCGTAATAGAGAAAGAGAGAGAAATGAAAAGAGAATGAATGTTAAGTGTGTGCGTTTGTGTGTGTGTGTGTGTGTGAGAGAGAGAGAGAGAGTAGAGGAATCTAGGGGTTTAATACACTGTGAGTACTTTAGTCATGTAAATTATGCAATTATTTTGTATGAATTTTCACATTCTAGCATATTTAGATAAGGCAAATTTTGTGCATATCAGGGTTGTTAAACTGTACAAACAAAAAGCATATTTCATACACATAATTTCAAGATATTATTTGAAGCCCAACACCATTGCTGAGTATTTTCTCCTTAAAACTGCAGTGAACCATAACAAGTAACCAATCTTGTCAACGTGCGGTGTGGGGCTTTCCTTCACTGACTTTCTATGATGTTCAAAGCGTTTCTAAGGATGATGATTTTTAGATGGTGAACAGGAACATGGTTCATGTAACATTAGCAACACATTATTAGCTGTTTCATAAAAGTCAAGCCAAAGGCTAATCATATCAATTACTGTTTTGTGTCCGATGTAGAGAGTGATGCATAAAACGCATTACCATTCTGATGCATCGACTTATTCCTTATTCCGTACTGTTTTTTTTTTCCTTTTAAAACTATAAATTTAATGTGCCCTCATTGGAGGCCATCTTTTGTTAAGCTTTGTCCAAATGTGTCCCACATATAAATAAACAGATACATACAGTAAATTTTAAGATTTAAATGTAGCTTTTCACATATTATTACATGCAATTGTTTCTTCTTCTGTTCTGTTAGCTATACCTTGTGATAAGGTTGCTTTCTAAATGAATAACAGTAAATATAAATACTTTTTGTAAGTTGAAATACATTTGTTTATTTATACGCACATTTATAAATATGGATACTATATAACTATATACTATAAAATGAATAATGCATTTAAGTTTGATATCCGTGTATGTGGCCTGTGTTATAGGTTGGTTTTAACTAAGCTTTTCTTTTTACCTTTCCTTGAATATTTTCAATTTTGGACCACAAGACTGTGCACTTAATAATTAACAGAATATTAAATTGCCATTAAATCTCCAGAGCTCAAACCTACTTCTCCTTCATATTTAATTTAAGGTGACTTCCTAGGCACAGGTCTTTACGTGGACATTCAGACATTGTAATTCAGTTCTACAATGAACAGTCTGTTTTATTTAGAACTGTGCTAATTAATGAACATTAGACCGGCACACTGTACAGCTCTGCCTTCAGGCTACTCTAAAGCTGTCATTCAAAACATCTTTAATTTAATTGTCATTCATTTCTGTTGGGAATTGTTCCATCAAAACTAGCTGAACTTTACCTGAATTTCGCCCTCTGTAGTTTGATAAACCTCTAGGTCCGTAGTTGTGCCTTGGCCTGCTTTGCAACATGATCATTTCCTGTTTTTCTGTACACCTTAAAGCAAATGGCAGCATCCTTTGGGTCCATTGCTTGACACCCTCAAGACGCTGCCCTGAGGCTGAGATGATAATGTGTGGTGGAGATGGCCATCTCTCAGCCAGTGTTGTGCTAATGTGATCTTTTCTCCTCTCCTTCCAGTGAACACAAAGGAAAAACCGGAGAAGAAAAGGAAGAGACGGCTGTGGTTTCTGTAGGTACTGTCCTTTATTTTCTCGAGAATCTTATCAGCAGTAGTATAGTGTTGTTCATGTCACACTACAACTTTGAAGATAAACAGTGCAATTGTATTGCAGATCTTTTAGAAACTGCAGTTATTCTGGGAATTTAAGATAACGCTATACCTTGAACTTAGTCTATCAATTTAATCTGATATCATCAATCACAGTGCAGAATTCAAAGCATCTCTCTCTCTCTTTCCTTTCTCAACACTGTAGACACACTTGTGTGTGAATTTACACCACTTGCTTTACTTGCTACAAGTTACCATACTTTTCAGTAAATAATTAGCAGCAGCATTTTTCTATAAAATCATAATGATCTGTGTGTACCTGCAAAATAGTAATTTGATGTGAATATGAAGTAATATGATGTTGGGGATAATGATGGTTTCCAGAATGCACTTCAATGTGAATGATTGATTGATTGATTGACTGACTGACTGACTGACTGTTCCGACTCTGGTACGACTCTGGTATTGTGGCTTTATATGTAGTCAGACACTTGCATGTGTCATTATATTATTAGCATGTTACCAAAATCAAGCTTCAAATTACAAGTTACAAGGTTTTTGACCAGCGAATTTCAGAGAATATTGGACATGCATGTTTTGTCTGTCAGTTGAAGTGAATCAGATATTCACAGATGAATCAGCTATTTAACTCTTTCCCCGCCAGCATTGTTGATTATTTTCACAAAAGTTTCATGGCCTCAGAATATTTTGTTATAGACATATCTGAACATGCAATATATCCGAAGAAAGAACAGAGCCTCTTCTTTTAAGCAAAAAAAAAAAAAAATTATTCTAGCTTTATGCTTTCCATTTATATCAACACTTGAATCTGAGTAAGTTTAATAAAAAACAGCATTTTTAGCAAAAAGCTGAGAAAATCACATTTGATCACTATGTCCGGATCGGGTTCAGAACGATGATCAAAACAGATGGAGTAGATTGAGTCCATCAACAACACCCCAATGCTTGCACTGCACGGTGTACTGTACCTCACCCTGGGTCGACATTTTATTCAGTAAACTTAGAGAGAAAGACTGGAGCCTGTAGGAAATGTAATGGACTGATTGAACAAAAAATAATTCTTATGAATTCTCTTAATGACAGGCATAAAATTGCTTTTAATAAGAGACATTTCTGTTAAATACAGTCCATCCATCTTTCTGATGTCGTCATCTTGATTTCCAACTGATTCACTTAAGTGTCTGACTCCAGTTTACAATCAGAGGTGTTAGGGATGACTGGAGCAACTAGTAATTAATGCTTCCTCTGCTACTTTGCTGAGATGTGCGTGTCCCTCGCTCTCTCATGATGAATGGAGCTGCTGGACCCTGTCCCAGCTGTCATCTGTGATTGATGCACTGTGCTTGTCTTCGTCCAGGTTTCTTGCGCTCGGTACCTCCCTTTCCCCATCCGATCTTCAGCCTCATCCTATTAGCCACAGTATTAATCACCACCAGTACTGCTAATTGCTTTATAATCCCACCCCTGAGCCATACAATGTGTTGAGAGAAGTCACCTCTGAATCCCATCACTTTCCCCACCGTATCCGTATCTCTGTCTCTGTTTTTGATAGCAGTGTATTACTCACGATTCCCGTCCTTCCCTAATCCTCTCTCGATTTCCTGGACAGATAATCTAACGAGTCACTCGCCGTAAAACTTCAACGCTGCACCCACACTGATGTAAGAGACAAAGGGCTTGGCCGGATTTGTCAGGGAGGCCATTTGGAAGATAGGACGCAAGCTGAGGTTGACCTCAAGTACTAAGACTAAGCCATTTTGTTCTTTCCTAAGAGTAAAATCTCAATCGGATTTCAGCTAATTAGTCTGCGATAGGTTCCTAAGGGCCCACCCACACTGCATGTTTTTGGGGTCTGACTAATCTAACAGACCCAATTTAGTTCAATTTAGAGTTAAGAGGACCTCCATGGAGTGACTAATGAGCTGAATCAGGTGTGCTGAATATTGGCAATGTCCGAAATGTGTGGATTGGAGCTTGAGAAACCCTGGTCTAGGTCATTGAAGCATTTTCATAGAACCTGAGGGGGTATTTGACGTTCACTCTCCATTCCAGATGTGGCTTTGGGTAACTGTACCATCACAAGCGAAGACACAGTGCATTGAGCATTGAAATGGAGGATTATGGCGAATAACCTCAAGCTTGAGCGATCGGCTCAACCAAGCATCCCTGTGGTCACGCTTTGATATTTTTATTTATTGCCTCCCTCAGCGATGGATGACATATATTCTCTTTCTGAAAGACAGCAAGCATAAATTCTCTACAAGGCGAAGGCACCTCGTTGGCCGCTCCTTGACGACGGGATAGATTGACAAGCCACTCAAGCGGCCCTCACTAATCAGAACTCCCATGTGGAGAGCAAAGCCCTAGGAAACTCATTTAAAGTTGTTGTACCTATTGATATGCAAAGCACATCCAAGTCAATAGAGAACAATCTAGAGAAATATGAGAGAAATCAATCCATTTGTAAAAATAATCAACACACGCACTGGCCTCCTCAGCCTTTCTTTCATCTGTCTATAGCCAGGCATCTGGTTATGGATCAAAATAATTGGGTGATGTGAGATCCAATAATGGTGGGGATGACTATTTTGGAGATATTAGGAAATTTGGAGCTTTTACAGTGCTGTTAGCAGGTGTTGTGGCAAAAATCTTGTTGTGGCAAATTCTGCGGGAACAGAATCAACATCACTGCATGAGAGACACTCAGAGTCAAATTAATGAAAAGAGAAGTATTTATTCTTGCAAGAATAGGTTCAGTCTAGTCTAGGTCATGTCCCTTATGTTCCTGAAATGTCACGCACAAGCACATACACACATATATTTTACACTGAATAGGTTCTCTCTCTTATGATATCTGTTAGGGATCAATGATTATTAAAATTTCCACAGCGCAGGCTTCGTCTCGCCCTCAGTGCTATAACAAGGTGTACATCATCCCTCTCTGGAGTGCATTAGGGGCACTTTGTGCAGGCTTTTAGGACTCCCATTCCGCTAGCAACTCTTTTCCCTCTTTTTACTCGCGCTCCCTCTCTTTTGCCACACTTTAAACAGCATATTACCATTGCTAGCCCTTCTCCCTCATTTTCTCGACAGATAAGGCTTCTTTTTTTCAGGCCTGTTCCTAACAGCACAGGCTATGCCCAATGTTCCTCTTTTAATCCATCACATTATACTATTTCATTTCTTCTCTAATTCGGTAATCAGCGAAGCGCCCAAGCTGATATGACCACAGTTATACCAGAAGCAATTTCACATCTCCGGTTCGTTTCTTGATTTCTGCCTGGCGAATTCTCAGATTGTTCCTTTAATAAGCTTGTCATGGATGTATCACAGCTTTTGGCACATGACTCACATTAATGCATCGGTCCATTAAGAGGAAATTAAAGGGTTAGTTCACCCAAAAATGAAAATATTGTCATTAATGACTCACCCTCATGTCGTTCCAAGACTTCCGTTCATCTTCGGAGCACAGTTTAAGATTGAAATTGAAAATGTATACACGGTATACTGTCCTTGTCCAGAAAGGAAATAAAGACATCATCAAAGTAGTCCATGTGACACCAGTGGGTTAGTTACAATGTTTTGAAGCATCGAAAATACATTTTGGTCCAAAAATATCAAAAACTATAACTTTACTAAACATTGTATTCTTTTCCGTTTCTGCGTTCACGAGTCCGCAATGACGCTGGTGACGTAAGATGCTGCTGACATGTTCTCTGGTTACTGGTTACCAGAGAACACGTCTGGAGCGTCTGACGTCAGCCGCGTCACAGAGGACAGAATCGGAAGACAATACAATGTTTAATAAAGTCGTAGTTTTTATTATTTTTGGACCAACATGTATTTTCAATGCTTCAAAACATCCCACTGATGTCACATGGACTACTTTGATGATGTCTGTATTTCGTTTCTGGACCAGCACAGTATACCATATATACATTTTCAACGGAGGGACAGAAAACTATCAGACTAAATCTAAAATATCTTAAACTGTGTTTCGAAGATGAACGGAGGTCTTATGAGCTTGGGATGACATGAAGGTGAGTCATTAATGACATCATTTTCATTTTTGGGTGAACTAACCCTTTAGGGACTGAGTCTTGCATTGGACTGTCTTATCAACAGCTGACAGATGGACATGTCAGAGAGACATGCCAAGGGGTATATGGATGCAGCAGTGCATGCTGGGTAGGTAATCCTGTTGTGTGACCTCAAATAAGAAATGAGACATGAAATGCTGCAACTATAAGTGAAATTATTAACAGGAAAACGTGTTAGATGTCTATGATGTCTTAACTAGTAGAAATATGACAAACTAAATAATAGTGTAACGATGAAGCATGGTTTATAGTACCAAGTAGTTGAAGGGGGCTTTGGTTAGTCTTCCACAAATGGCAGATTGCCTGATGGTTTTAGACTCCATCTGGAGTTTCTAGTGCACTCTACATCTAAGAGAACAAAGGTGGTCAGCCTACCGACAGAAGTGTGAGTAACAAACTTGTTTAGTGAATCCTATAGCATATTACTATTGCACAAGACTATTTCAGTCCTATCACTGTGCCACACTAACTAACATATACATTGCAGCTGAATAATATAATATAATAATACTATAGTCTATTTATATTCCTTTTTATAATTCTATAAAATGTGTGGCACAAAGTTTATTGTAGACCCTGCTTGCACAGACATCTATTCTGTGGTTTAATTATCCTCATCCCATTTTCTTTTTATGCCTGATCTCATGTTATTGTACAATAGAGAAGTGATCATGTTAGTGTCAGGGACACATTTTACATCCATTTATAATTAGAACATGAACCTAACATGGCTGTTCAGACAGATGCTAACAGTATCACTTTCATGCCAATTTCTCCATGGTAACAGAGCCATGTGACACAGTTATTCCGCTGCCTGTCAGTGAAGTGGAGCCAGCGGGGGGCTTAGAGAATGTCCAAAGGTCTCACGTTCACTCAGTAATGCCACTGACTGTAGGTCAGCTGATCTCCTGCGTTTTACATGCTCTTTTTGCTCCATTTCTATTGGGTTAAAGGGAAAGGCCAATGGCAGAGTGGACATTTTTAGATCCAGCCCATGTGCTGCTAGGCACATTCATCCATATGTCTCATCTACAATATGATGTTTACTGGAGAGAGACCAACTGAGGCTTTAGGAAGTTTGGAATTTGATAACACACATATTCACACCTACCACTCTCAGTCATTACCCAAATTGGAGACTAGGATTTCCCATGATTCTCTGTCAGTGCTTTTTAAAGAGAAACAGGGGAAAGCAGTGGTCACAAATTTCAGCTAGACCTCGGAAAGAGAAAAACAAACACTGCAAATTACCCATGGGAAACCAAGAGTCCACTACAATCTGCTAGACATCAAGACGATATACTCTACTGCATGCCCACAAATAAGTATTCTCAGGCCAAATAAAGGTGAGTGGCACCTTGACTATCAGCATATGAAAGCTCCTCCATTCGAAAACAAGATGGGATGGAATTTATCCTGAGCCACACACGTAATGGCATTTTTCCACTCAAACGAAATTAAGACTAATAGGGCAGGCTATTCACATTCCTTCAATTATAGAATGCCCACTGGTGCTGATTATTTAGACAGGGTGGATAAATC
This sequence comes from Pimephales promelas, assembly GCF_016745375.1. Next base: position 416,325 of record NW_024121114.1, read on the forward strand.
AAAAAAGCACATATACTTTGATTCCAATTAGACTTGGTGAGCTGGAGTCGGCAGTATTGGTAACGTGAGGAGCCTTAAAGTCTTAAAGTTTTTGACTTTTAGTATGAATATTTTAGCCTAAACAATGACAATATCTGCATTTCCAAGATATATCCATTCAAAAATCTCATTTCACTTCACTAACTTCACACTGCACTTTAGCTTCTCATCAGATTTTCTGTCCGATCAAATGCTCTATAGAAACTGAAGCATCCCCCTATAGAATTTCCTATACTATAAATAGACGCTAAAGTGGCGGCTGAAATCGGTCACCTGTTCACACAATTAATATTTTCTATATTGTGAATTACAAGAGCAGATAGCACAGAGCAGATAATATGCGTGAGTTGCCGCAGACCACAAAATATATCGGACCCATTTGAATTCTTCACAGAATGCTCTTTTTAAAGCGATAAAGAGGAGATTAGAAGGATAAACAGTTAGACAGACTTGGCATTAGAAACAGCACTGACAAGTAGAAGAGATAACACCGAAGCCATACACCAACATAAATTACACACTTTTCAAACTACACATTCTCAGCATGATTATGTTCACTGTTTTGCTTTAGTAACATTTTCATATTAAATCTATAAAGGGAATCTATTACAAATGCGGCTTTGCCGAGCTCAATGGCTCTGGCCAAGCTGTGATATAAATGAAACGCTACTGGCTATTTGAAAAAAAAGGTGAGAAGCTACTCGAAATGTCCAGCCCTGTCTTCCCGTTTTACTGGAAATTAAATCAACACACTGAATAACGCTGTGCATTTAAAGGCATTTCCGAGGACCTTTAAGACCTCAACGACCTACACTCTAAAAAATGCTGGGTTGTTTTAACCCAATTTTGGGTCAAATATGGACAAACCCGAAATGTTGGGTTAAAAATGTAATGTAAAAATTTAACCCAACGGCTGGGTTAGTCCATATTTGACCCAAAGTTGGGTTAAAACAACCCAGCATTTTTTAGAGTGTAACATTGCTTCTAGCTGCAAGTTGTTTTCATCCTCTCCAATGCTCTGTGGCCGCTCCACTGCGAGTTGGTCACAATGAATGCCAACCAGACCCCAGGGGCTTTGAAGTCAGATGCTTGCATTGATCTTCAGAGCTGCCCATCATCTCAGCGGCACTGCCGAGTGCTGTCCATTCCAAACATACCTGAATCTCAGCAGATTCAATGAAATTGAAGCCATACAGAAGGGCACTGCATTCTAATACGCAACATATTTATGCAAGCTGTCTATGTCAATGACTGTCTCTGCTGTGAGTCAACACAGCTTGCATTTTGATGGATACAGAAATATGTTGCTCTGGATATGTTTAGCATGCAACTCATCTACTGATAAGTTTGGGCAGCAGCTATTATCATTAAACTGGCTAATTGAAGGTTTTGATTGCTGTTAATTGTATGCCAATATTTTGGTTGGCTTATTAATGCATTACTTATACAATGCTACAATATTTTATGAAATGGCCAGCTGTTGCCTCCCATAACAGAATTTTAAGTAATGGATTTTTCCCTATAATCTAACCGTAGAACAGTATACTGCAAAATATATATCTTTTTTTAAACATCTTTATCTTGTTTTTCCAATAAACATTTAAAAAAAAAAACAATCTCATAAGAAAGGATAACTACTTTACAAGTTTGTGATTTCGTATACATTCGTACAATGTGAATCTTATAGAAACATGATTTTTAGGAGAAAAAAATAATAATATGAAGGTCCAAGCCTAACCCCACCCCTAAACCGAACCATCAATAGGGTGTAAGTAGATCATACAAAAATGCACTAATGAGATTATGCAAAATTAATACAAATTAGTCATCAATTTGTTAGAAAGTTAAATTGTTACAAATTGCTATCAGACTGTGTTGGATATGAAGTCATTTTTGAGAAATGAAGTTCCAATTGTGGGATATTAAGTCTCAATTACAAAAATGAATTGAATATGCGTTTCAAATTATGACATAAAATTGTGTAGATTATAAAGTCAATTATAATAAATTAAGTATTTTATTCATCTAGGTGGAAATGGGTTTTAAAAAATTGCTCTTATTATAAAACTGCACTCATATTCATGGGTTATGTTGAAAATACTGATTAACAGGACAAAGATTCTAATTAAGAATAATATACATATTTGAACCTAAAATCTTCATCATCTTGAGATGTCTATGTATTGGTTTTCTCTATTATGTAATGCATATGATCTCTCACCATTTCAGTTTCTAAGAGGCTTACCACTATTTTTAATTCTGTCACACCTGCAGTCATAGCTCTCATTTTTCTCCAAGGCAGGTGCAGAAAGCGTTCAAGAGCAAAAAAGGGGGGGTAAAAAGAAGGGAGGAGTAGAGGAGAGAACCAACCCACGCAGTGAGCTGACCTATGCCTATCACAACCTAATGATTTTATCCACGGTAGCACAGCAGAAATGTTTCGGGATGTTGCATTAGAGAAATCAAAGCGAGAGTGTCTTATTGTGTTCTTGAACTGTGAAATATCTAGGGCAGGTTTTTTTTTTTTTTTTTTTTTAAATTGTGCTAAGATCAGCCGCCGGTGAGTCATACACATCATCGCATGCTCCAGGCACTTCCAAAGAAGCACCACGTTAATGCAAAGTAACATTTGGTTAGTGTAAAATATTCTAAATCACATAAGAGAGACGCAAAAATAACTGGATTTGTGCAGATGGAAGGGTTGCTGCATGCATCGCTGACAGTGTATGTGTGAAAAAGCAGCATGTACTCATTTTGAGTCGTAACTGTCATCTAAATCCTTTTCCAACCTTTTAACATGCAGTGTAGGTGGTGTGCTTGAGGATTAGGTCTAGCCTTTAGTATGTATTTGGGAAGTGTACTTTCTTCTCGTACTGTTTGGGGATCAAACCAACTATCGAAACCTCCTAAATGAATCAAACGTATCTGCTGCGAACATATTTTCCTATCTTTAATGCATAGGTGGAACTGAGAAATGAACAGTCCAAGTGATACAGTACAACACAAGCAAGCAGACAAACTCTTCCGTCACAACATCCAATACACAGTAAATTTCGCCATATAAAGGGTAACATTTTGAAGCAATCCATCTCACTTACTCAAACATGTAGCATGTACTTTCCATTCTTCAGTTTAGTTGGACCAATGGTACCTTCCTTTCAGCTCAGAGCATGGCAATTCCTGCTTGTAAAAGTGTAATAGAATGGCAACAGTCAAAATTCTTAAAGTAAAAATCACATTATATTCTTCATTTCTTTATAGGATAATTGATTTTTTTAACAATAACTTATTGGCCGACAACCCTATGAGCTGCAATATTGTTAATGAAAGTTATTATTATTAATTTGGTCAGTTATACAGTTCTGTGCTGTTAAACAAAAAAGAGCTGTAAACAGTATATGAAAAACTATTATAGCGTTTGCTTTTCTATTTTTAATAATAAGGCAAATGTTCTAATACTTTATATTTTACTGTCAACATTCAGCAAATACGCTTTTAGATCATTTACACTTAATTTCACAAAAACCTTGTTAAATAGTCTGATATCAAATATGCTTTATGTTGGCCGTCAGCCTTCAAAAAAAACAATATTGGTGGACCACTAAATGTAATGCTTGTAAGGAAAAATCAGGTAGAAATATTTCACATCCGACTAAATGGAATGCAGCATGAGATAACATCTACTTAGTTCAGGTGGCAGCCATTTTGTATTCTCAAAAGGCAGTTGATATAGCATAAAATTGACGGCTTTTCTTCCTTTTCCATCGTAAGCAAGGCAACTCAAACAGAGGCATGTCAGACTGAAGTTACTGTGCACTGACGGCTCTGCTAATTACATACAAATTGTGTATTCAGCAAACTTAATCGGGCAGAGAAATATTTAAACAGTGCATGGGGTGAACTCATTCACACAGTAATGCCTCTTAAACCCACTCTTTGCAATCAGAGCTGGACAATTCCAGAAAAAAGAAAAAAAATCAAATCATAGACTCCATTGATGTTGAAGGAATGCCGCTCTTAACCCCTGACAGCTTTTCAACATGGTCCTTTAAATGTTGCATAATGCAAGAATGAACTTCTTATGCAACACGCGCATGTACACATCCAGTACTAATGTACGTACATTTTAGCATAATAATAATGACTCTCTCTACCAGTAATTTAGAGTAAACATGAAATCACAATTGACCCTATTTAGTTTATTACATGTACTTTGTCTGTATTGTTTATGATTCATCAGTGCATGTTATTCCAGAGGGGGAAAAGACTTGTAAAATGGCTTTTAGCTGACATCATCTAGGCTTTGTGGAGTATTGGTTAATGTTAATCATCAGTTGAGAAGCTATTATTTTAGGCCACTGTTATAGGTAATGCAGTCTTTTCAAAAATCTTGTCAATAACAAGCGTTGGAAGTTTAATTCTGAATTTTGGTCTGGTTATTATTTTGCATGTAAAACATGAAACATTGTGAAAACGTGATTTCCAAAGGCTCTGTCTGCTATATGTGGGACAAATGCAACAAATAGGATCTCCATGGAAAAGGAAGAAGGATTCTTCTCAGGTTGGCCTACAGTAGCCTGAGCCAAAATGCCCAGATGCTTATTAAATGCTGCTTTGGCTCACAGTCTGCTGTAAATTGAACATGTGAGCGTAATTCTGAAAGTCTGTTTGTTGTGTTCAAACACAGACAGTCCTTCTGCTACCCTTCCTTATCTGTACACATTCCTGAGATCAGACTACTGTCCTGCCCCTTTCTGACTCTGAAAAAAAGAGGTTACAGTGAGGTACATACAACTATAAATAGGGCCAATGTATTTGAGGATGAAGACAATGTAAAGTGGTTCTTATGTTTTATGGTCATTTTAAGGTTTTAGTTGTTACTGTAGGTTGTCGTTGAAACAATCTTGTTAAATTGGATAAAACTTCACACAGAATTAGCAATTATGTTTTCGCTAAACTCATATAGGCCTACTCTTTAAACTATGTTACCCAGATTTTTATAAAAAGAGTAGAGATGCATCGATCGACCGGCCAGGGACCAGAATCAGTCGATTTTCGGCATGCTCCTGGAGCTGTGACCGACCGGTCAGTCTCACGTCGTTCAGATTCTGAGCTGGTCCTTTTTGTTGCCAGCGTAATTTGCATATGCATCCCTTTCAGACCCAAAATTTATGGGAGGAGAATATTTAAATGAATCATGCAAGGTGATTTACTAAGAATTGCACTGGTCCATTTACTGGTATTTGTACAATTATTTACCGCCTAAAAAGCATGTCTTAAACCAGATTGCTAATTTGCACTGCTCTTGGTAGATTGTGTTGGTCATTTTGGAAATGATACGGCTGCATCTGTGTTCTTTAATTTGCACGTCGTCAGTAGATCATGTGCAGAATTTTCCACTTCCCTTTTTTGGAATTGCGCTCTCACGCTACTTTGCCCTGTTTAGTAAATCTGGCCCCAAAGTAATTACGAGGAAAATTATGGCATTCATGGCCCTGGATGACCAGCCGTCCTCCGTAGTTGAGGAGGCTGCAGAAATCTGATAAATACATCAGTTCAAAATGCCCAATGTATGCAGAGGACTGCCACTTTTCGGACGTTGTGTTACCCGACTTGTTTAATCTCGTGTCATGTCACACACACACAGCCTGTTACAATCCGATTCCGAAGCAGCAATCAATTTTGCAACTGATATTTGGGCATCTAATGTAAGATACTCATTTTCAGTTAATTGATATTTCTACCTGTTTAAGATCCTGTAACTATAAGACCCTGTAACAGTGCAGTTTGGGGGAAATTGTATTATGAAAAAAAAATAATTTAGGAAAAAGTAGATTTTTTATTTATTTATTTTTTTGTATATGCTGTCAATTATTAGCCTGGTGATACCAAACTTTTCTACTTCGCTTTGCTTCGTAGACAGAGTCTGGAGTGGCATCATTGAAAAGTGTTTTCTTTTTCGCGAGGGGGCGCTTGTGTGAAGTATAAAATCATTGGTTACCCATAAGTCAATCACATAACATTTGGTTATGCACCAGCTCATCCGCATCGAACTAAACCTGTAAACACAAAAGTGTGTCTACATGGCTGTGTGCGACTTTTGTAGATTATGTGAAGTAAATCTACACATACATAGCACAATCGGGGCCTCTAAACTAATATTTGACAGTAGAGAGAAACAGGAAAATATTTGCAGCCAACTGTCAAAGTTAGGATTTGTCCTGTTAAACACAGCTCTTTGTTCATCTCGAGTCTGTCGGTAATGCTGCTACTTAATTGCAAGATTATAGCATGACATGGCAATATTTAAGAACTGGAAAAGAAAGGAGACACTGACCTATCAAAAGGGTGCTAGTTCGAGCTCGACAGATAAAAGAGACTGAGATACTCCCTCTGTCATCATCTAAAACAAACACTCTTCTTGGTCAGGCTTCAATTTGCAAATGCCTGGAATATTCTCCACAACTGAGCGAATTGCATCCCGTGTCCCCATATCGATTTCCCCAATCTTAAACTCGGCATTTAGCGTCTACATCACGGTTCCAGCCTGAACCGTTCGTTGATTGGGTCGGCTGTTTTCCGGCCGGAGGAAACCGAAGAGGCATGTCACTGTCTCAGAACAGTACAGAAGCAAAAATAAATAGAGAGGAAGTACGAAGTCTGATGTAGTCAGGATAGTCAATTATAGTACTTAGAAAGAAAATCGTAATATGCAAAAATCGGTATTGGTAGGGCACACAAGTAGAAATTTTGTGCTGTCAAATTTTGTTTAATTATAATTTGCTTAATTTGTATTAAGCCAGGAATATTCTTTTAGGGGGGGTGGGGTCATTTCGAGGGCAGTCATACAAAAAGCTAAATTACAAAGAAAAATAGTACCTACAAAAAGGCAGCAGTCAGGTCACATTCAGTACAATTTTTACAGTGTCTCAACTGATTTCTCGTTTCAAACAGCTGTCAAGGTTATCAAAAATTTCAGGCCCCATGTGTGTTGTCTTGTCTTTTGTTCTTTGTGTATTTGCTCCCTGTACCGATTTATGCCTTGTTTCCTAAATGACCTTAAAATAACCTTGACATGTCTCTTGGGATCGTACAGCTTAAGAGCTAGTAGGCTCCCTTGATAAGGCCATTCACAAATCTGTGGGACTGAATCTACAGCAATTATGTCTTCAGTGGCCGTTTGCAACATTTTTGTCACATCTTTGTCAGTTTTTCTTTAAATCAATATCATGTTTTAGCCAGCATCAAAACAAAAACTACACTTCATCATTTTGGCAAAGAAAGGCTTTTTGAAAAGCACCTGCTGAGATGAGTGTGACACGGTGAAGCAAGACGTCAGAAGCTGAGTTTATCCAGGATCCGCAGACAGTTATATAAGTACCCACAACCTGTCAAAGCCAGAAAATCATGTAAAACCAACCAGAGTCTGAGACGAGAAGGGAAGTTTCAAACACCTCCTAGTCAGACAGGGAACCTCACAAGAAAGCTTCAGATGAGTACAGCTGTTATACAAGTGATCCAGGCCTCTCAAACCTAAGCTGTAGCAGCTTCGAAGGAAGAAAATGGACATTGAAAAGTGATTATGATAGCGAAGCAATTCAAGAATATTACCATGGACATATGGAAATCATGATCCCCGATGTCATACTTAATAAGCAGACATGCCCCTTCAAATTACTTCATAAACCTGTAAGAAACCAATTTGGCCTGTCCATACATTGATTTGCTCTGTGCATTGGAGCGTATAGTGTACTGTAGGTAACAGCCATATTGTAAACTTCCTTTCATATTTAGTGCTAAACGTCACCATTAGCTTCGAGTTATTTGAGCGGAATTAAAGTAGGTTGCTAAGGAACAAAAAAGCAACTTCAGAATGTGCAGTTATTTCTGATTTTCACGTCACAGCTTTTCACACCTCGAAAGAACAATGGCGGAGATTTTGGAGAGGAGACAAGGAGAAGATAATGTGTGATGTTGCTATGGAGCCTTCAATGGAATCACAGTATACTACCATTGCCAATGTGAGATGGACAGCACATAAACAAACGCTCACCACTGTGTTTAAAACGTGAGAACGGAAAGCTCTTAAATCTGACACTTAATGATGCTCTACACTATTTTAATATCCGCTACATTTTGTGCCCTCTGTTGCTTTCGCTCTTTCACATCCCCCCTCTCCATTCTCTATGTCATATCTCCTTCACTCTGTTCCTCTGTTTCCCAAAGCGAGTAGCATATTGGAAATGTCAACCCCTTTCTGCTTTGGCCTTTTGCCTTGGGGCACATTACAATGTCCAGGTCACACCATCTCCCCAGAGAGGCTGAAGAAAGCATTCTAGCATGATTTTATTCTCAGTGAGAGCCAGCTGGAAACGAGAGAGAGAGAAGTAGAATGTTCCAGAGATTGACATTGTCGACAACAGCCAGAAAGACAGCTACCTTGAGTGGGGTAGTTACTACATTTACATTTTTACACTTGTGCATTTGGTAGATACTTTTATCCAAAAGTGACTTATAGTTAATTTGAGCCCGTGATGTTGCTGTTGATAATCATGGATTACATTATAATAAAGGATCAAGGATTACATTATAATAAATACTAAGTCTCAGATGGCAATCCCAGATAGACACTATCTAGCAAATAAACTTACAAACTTTTGAAGGCTTTTTAAACTTTTATTTTCAGAGCTTTCAAACAAGGCTTTGTCAAGCCAACATTCAAAGTTTGTCTTGACAATTTCAAAATGGCAGTTTTACAAATGATTTGGAATAGGGGTGGGCGATATCTTGATATTTAAAATATATCATATATTTTTTTATTTTTAAACACAAAATGGATTTTGATATATCGTATATATCTATATTGTTCATATTTAAATATGAAATCGACACTTGGCTTGTTTGACTTCTCTGTGCGGTGCTCGCCCGCTCGCCCCCCGCCTCCTTGTTTTTTTCCCCCCTCCCCTCACAATACTCCCGTGTTGTCTCATTCAAAATGGCGGCGCCTGCATCCAGCCCAGAGGCTACAGAACTCGTCTCAAAAAAGGACAACTAGCTCCATTATATTAAAATAAGCTAAAAAGTGTTCAAGGCTTAAAGGTAGGGTATAGCAATTTGTTTTATAAATACTTTTTGCTATACTGGTTGAAACTCTCTATACATCCTGGTATCAATCAAAAATAAATTTGGTCTAAATATTATATTAAAACTATATATCAAATTATTATATATTATATTTAAAATATATATATATATATCAAAACATATTTCTTCTGTGTTAGTCTCAGGACCAAAAAATGTTTGTGCAATGATACAATGTCCTACCTGCCTGGCAACCTCCGCACATCCTGCTCACTCAAACATCACACTTCGTCAGCGTGCTGTAGACACAGTCACCGGGCGCCGTAAACAAACAGCATTCATCTTTTACAGTTACTCATGAACCTAAACAATGAGCTTATACTGTGTTGACGCCATGTTATAACTGTTATTACGATGGTAACCCGTGACGTACCGTGACCCCGTTGCTGTTCACATATTCAGACTTGTCAACACTATCAACTTCTAAATAAATCTGCTGCAGTCATGTGATTGTTCACTTTCATTATTATTGTAATGTTATGTGCTTTGAGATATGAGGTAATTTAATGCCGTCTCTCATCGACATGCAAACTCTGCGATGTGCATTCATGTGTTTTGAAGGAGGTGTGGCTTTGGAGACGCTCTGAAGGGAGTGTGTTATCATATGCTTTCAAAGCTAGCATTGCTATTGCTAGCCACTTTGAAATTGCCTACCCAACCTTGAAGGCTTGAAGCTAAATGCTAAGAATCAGTTACTCTAAACATACGGTTGCTGGCTCTGTTTTCAGCAAAAACTGGTTGGGCCTACTGAGCGGAATGTTCCTAGCCAAAGGCCAGGCTTATCAGCAGGAAATAAACAAGCCAAGTACAGTAAGTCTTTTCACAAGCTCTCTCTGGATACATGTTCATACAAATCAGTGGGGGACAAGACTTGACCACTTCCCCCCAGTAACTGGGTTTTACTACATTGTGTTCTCGCAGTGTTTTCTGTTCACCTTTGCTACCTCACAGTGTGCGCCCATGGTGGCCCATGGTGCAATCAACACAAACTGCCTTCCCCAGGCCCCAATTGGTAAGACAACATGCAGGCCCACCTGTAAAGGCCTGCATTTAGAGATGAAAAGAGGACAGGCATCTGCAGGGCATCCACTCTCTGTAATGACCGCCAGAAAAAGTATGCACATAAAAGTCTGAGTCACTCACCCAGGCCCCTGAGTGAAGCTTTTACTGGGCCTAGGCTTGCTTTGATCCCTCCCTTGGAGAGGCCAGGAGGAAAATCGCATTAAAAAGGTGAGGGTGGAAATCTGATTGGCTTTGTGTAAAAATCTGTAATGCCAAGCCTCCATTTTGTTGCTGTCGCACATTGTGTAGGCTTGATGAAGCCCAATACTGCTGGTGCTGAGAGAGTGCCAGCACACAATGCCTGTATGGTGAAGTGCACAACATTCGATAGAAGTCAGATTGACCTTATTACAACTGGGTGCTGTCTCGTTTGTGACAAGGTGTTCATTTGATTTGAAAAAAGTAAGCAAAAACACTATACAAGTTTCAATACAAATGTGATTCATACAACATGTGCACTGGATTGCAAGTTATATGATGGCTTAGCATGAGAAACAGACCAATGTTTAAGTCATTATTGAGCTGTTCATCATTGAGCCATTGAGTCTAGGCTCAAAACACTTTTATGATGCCTTTATGGTGCTATGATTTATTTTTTTATTTCATTTTAGAGCTTCACAGTTCCAGTACTGTTTTATGTTCATCAAATTAAAAGAGTGGCCAGGACTCTTAATAAAATAAATTAACACAAATAAAATAAATAAAAAAAATAAAATTGTATTGCTTTGAGCAAGCTATTCCTTTAACAATGGAAAGAGGCACCGTACATCCTCTGAAGTTGCCATTTGGTGGTAATTGCTATCGATTTAACCATATCAGTAAGATTTAGTGTAGTCATTGATTCGGTAGTCATTGAAGGCTATTGTTCTGATCTTGCTGGTCAAGGGCGCTAATGAACAGGTGATAAAGATCAAAGTGGTGTGTTAAGGTGTTGTCTTCCTGTCATGGCGTTTGATAATGCTGTTGCTGACACTCCTTGTACTTTGTCACAAGGTTACAAGAGAAGGAGCACAGGCATGTATAGTACACCGAATCAGTGTATTATTTCCTTTCTCCTGTGAGCCATATTCAAGACCCCCTCCTCGCTGCTGTTCTCCTCCAATCAGGCAGTGAGGTGGAAAACTGGCACTGCTAGCTCCCAGCTAAGAGATGCCACTCATGCTATGCATGGGCAATATGGGCCCATCCTTATCGTCGCTATGGATACCTCCTTGCCCACAGAAATGCACAACTGAAATCTAGTAGAAACACTACACTTTGCATGCACAACTCATTATTATGCACTCTCACGCACATCTGTTTGACATCTGTGCTAAACCAAGAAGACCCCTTATGAATAGTAGACCACTTTAAAGTTGCCTTTGAGATGTTTTCAGTCTCAAATCCCATCCTTACTCCAGCTATTTGTTACTTTTACAATCTTTGGAAACATTATTAACTTTATTATTTATGTATTATTACATAAATAATTCTAAACATTTCCTGGCACTTGTTTTGTTTATTTATTAAAGATTTTGGAATATTTGGATGATCTGTCTAGATTTGGTGCATCATGAGCTGAAACTCTAATCTTTAGCAAATCATATTCATATTTCATACTTTACATTATCATGCTGTGATTTATGATTTAAAACGTTTGGTTTACATTTTTGGGGATTTATTTTTAATTTATGTAGGCAAAATAGAATATAATTTATTAGTTATTGTCAAAAACATGAAAATAATTATCATTATTGGGAAGAATTTTTATAGCAGTGCATCCCATGTAGGCATATATAGACATGGCAATTACACTTGAAATCAACACAATGGGATGGAGATCACCACGACATTCAAAATTTTCAACATGAGTGCTGTTTGCTCACATATATTAACAAAGTTTAGTCCATTTTGAAATGTTACCTGTGTTCTAGCTGTCCTGAGGAGAAATTACAGCATTGTAAGAATTCAGACCCTTAGGAACAATGTCTGAGAGCACTGAGTGAGGATCCATCTTGCAGCAGGAGAATGAAAATGCAACTTTGTCCTTTCCAGACATAATAGCTGAACGCAAACTCCAAAAAGCTGGAGAAATTAATTGAAGAAAAAATAAATAAATAAATACAGGATGTGACTTCATTGCTATCACCGGCAATGAATCGTCCTCTGAATAGCCCTGTAGTGACCCATATCTGACTGATTTTTCAAAGCAGAATTCTAAAGTTTGTGTTATTATTCTCATGGTGCTTCATTTCGTGCCAAATTGTTCTCTGTCAGCAATTTATGCATGTGACTTGGTGATGCCATCAAATTTTATAGTGTTAACATGGCGTACCGCTCCTCATTTTGTAAACGAGGAGTGCTTGTGAATTGGCTGTGAAATTGGCCATGCAGCTGAGGCTATTTCTCCCCAAACCCATGGATAACGATCGCTTAAGATGAAACTAGTGAGAAAAACATTGTTGGCAGCCCACTACAACTGCACTTCATTTACATATCTTTTATAAAAAGACACAACTGGAGATGAGTTGGTAATCTTGTACTAAACATCTCTACCATTCAGAAAGTTGCATTTTACTGCTGCTTTCCGGTGGTCATTCACACATTTTCTGTCTTCTCTTTCTCTGAAAATGGAGTTTAGAGTCCATAGTTCTGTCATACTTGATCAGCAGTCAAGCTTTATTTTCCCAGCCATCGACATCCATATTCATACTCATCAGCCATGGGACAAGCGCTCTAGAAAAATACATGTATATGGTAGAATAACAATCACTTTACTTCACATCACCCTTACAGCAGGGTTCAAAACTCAGAAGGAACGGGGAGGTAGGTGATGAGAACCTGCCATTCTTGGACATGACAGAGCGTAAATCTCGTCTCCCCAAACAACAACACCCCTCGTATTCCTCGCCATGTGTAATGATGCCCTTTGCCAGGAGACCAATCCACCAGAGATGATTTGACACATCCTGTTTAATCTCATTTGTAATACCTGGCATGTCCCAGGAAAATGTTTGATTTAGACACAATGTGGCTGTTTCAGTGACAAAATGGTTGCCCAGTGGAGCCAGTTGGGCATGGGAGGTAGATTTGGTGAATCCAGGATTTCGGTCAAGGGATGTAGGCACCCAACTCAAATGGATTTGATCTTGCAAAGCTATTGGCAACAACAATGGGAGTCATGCAGAGAGTTGTAGCAACTACTTCCATGATGCACTTCCATCCAGGTGGTTTGGAGATGGCTGTTACCCAGACCTCCTCTGGCTGGTACACTATGCCCTTGTATTTAAAGTGAAGTGTCTCATTTTTGAACCACTAGTGGCACTGAATGGAATTGCAAAAATAATGACAGGTTCACAAATCCTCATAATTTGCACAAAGCGTGAAATGTTACTGAGACTCTTTTTTGATTTGTACTTCTGACCCTTTAATGCATGTCTAGTCTCTTTTTGAAATTATTGATTGAATATTAGTTATCTTTTCTGAATGTTGTCATAAAAGAATTGTCTTGAGGCTTAGCTTCGTTTTCTACAAAAATCATTTTCTTAACAAAATAATTATAGAATTGTTTAATTTTTCTGTTAAAATCCTTGACACAAAATACATTTCTTTGAAAAGCAACACTGCATAAGATAACGAGATTTGTTTTTTAGAGAATGTATCATTGATGTGCAATAAGAATAAATACTCCAGGACAATATTTCCAGGACACAATCGATGATAAGTCTTATTCAGTGCAGCAATCTTGTTTTATGGATTTGTAGCTGGAAAACAAACAAAAAAAGACCCATTCAAAACTCATTAAGAAGGGTTTTTTTGTTTTGTTTTTTGTTTTGTTTTTTTGCAAAGTATTCACGTCGTGGCTTTGATGCTCAGATGGAATTATTGTATTTTGAATTTTTCTTCAGCTCATTGTCTATGCTTTCCCCTGTTTCCCTCACATTTACACTCTTTTCTTTCAAATGGAACACCTTTTATATTATGTATTAACTTTTTATATACTGTATGTAAGTAACATTGGAAGTTCCGAAAAATTTATGACAAAGATTAATGGAAAAATTTGATAAAAGCCCGGCATGTCTCTCTCATATTATGCGCTTCTAGACTTACTGTTTGTGAGAGTTTTCTAAACACCACTCATTCATTTGGATGTAGTCCATTTACAAGCCTCCGCCAGTACTCTCTTTCAGGAAAGCATTTATTTGTCCTTAATGGATGTGGCTGATTACTAAATCAGTAACATGTTTCAGCTGGTCATGTAACCCTTGAAGAAGCGTACCCAGTGCACCATTTTCTTTGCACTTTATTTTCTCTCCTCCCTTCCCAATCCCCTCATTTTGTGAAGAGAGTACTCTTTACCTGCAATCCCCATGATCAGGCCAATGGTTGAATCGCTGTTGAAAGCATTGTGATCGGCCATATCTGAAGTTCTTTGCATCTCATTCGGTTGAGAATGAGTCATCACTAAAGAACTTAAGTGAGGGGTAAGCATCACTTGTCTTTATCAAGGTAAATCTTGTTTACACTGTTGGCACTATTGATAGAGGACAGAGAATTAGCCCCTCTCGGCTGCCTTAGAGATACTGCAATGTCAAAGGTAATTCTTTGAAAAAGAGGGTTTGAATGGATGGCCTTAAGTCCACTTTCTTGGAGCTGATGAAGGGCAGAGAACGAATGAAAAGACACGATTTGAGGCAGATTATTTATATATTTCAGCTTCTGGGAAAGGCTGTGATGCACAAGGACAAAGCTATTGAAGGGACGGATGGATGAGAATAATATCTACAGAATGAAACATTTTCCCATGAAGGTTTTTCGTGAGGTTTTAACAAAACCGGTTATATGAACTTAAAAAATAAAAAAGGGCAAATTATATTTTTGTTGGTTTTGTTTTTAAAACTATGCTATTTTTTTCACTACAGTACTATAAGTATTCTTCCTCTACAGGCACACTTACCGAATGTATGAAGAGTTCAGATGCAAAAGCCTCTAAATGCCATTTGAAATTTTCTTCTTTAATGATGATTTTTGTCAAACTTGTATATTTTAGTTCAGTAATTTTACTTAAATAACAATTAATAGGTAATTATCATTGCCATTTAAGTTAAATCACTGAACTTAAATATACAAGCTTGATAAAAATGATCATTCTAGAAGAAAATTTCAAATGGCACTTGTTGGCTTTTGCATCTGAACTCTTCGTATGTAGCATACTTATAAATGAGAAAGAATATATTGTCTTATTCCAAAGTAGGGCATCTTTTAGTTGATTAACTAAGACTATCCTGTCTTATTAGTCGTAAACATGGAATAGATTCTGGAGCTGTGCCACGAGGTTGCGATTTAACACAAACGTTTGAGTTTATAATTACTCACTCCAGGAGCTGCTATTACAGCAGAGAGGCAGAGGATGGCAAATGTGTCATGTCGGGATAAGTAATCCAGGCACACCGCTGAAATCGCTTCTTAACTGGGTGCGGCATGTCTTTCCCTCAGACTTATGATTCTAGCACAGCGGCACGTCAAAGAAGGATGGGTGGGGGGCGGCCTTGAGGAGAAAACTGATTTAAAAAGTCATAGAAAAAGAAGAGGAATGGATAGACTGAACTGGCAACAATAAAAGGCATCTCACTGTTCTTATTTGTCATCCATTCCACAATCAAACCACTCACTAGGCTCCCCTCAGTCGATTTATATAGCACTCTGGCCCTGGCGTTCACACACACACACACACACACACACTGTTTGAAATGAAAGGCCACAGTGAGCATAGTGTATGAGTTGTGAATGTCATTCTTCTGAAGCCAGAAAACTATGGGATGAATATAGTATCAAAATGATTAACACGTGAAAGCACAAATATCAGTGAACTTGATTAATGTTTTACTATCCACAACCAAATGCCTTTCAATTTCACAAATTCACAAATGTGTGTCACTACATTTAAACTAATACAATACAACTTATTATAATAATAATGATAATAATTTACACAACTTGTGCGTGCCAGAAACGAGACAGACCCCCATAGCCAGACCCTCTATTTTCTCACCCTCTACTACCTATTTTTTGACCGGAAATCTGTAAATAATTTGCTCACAATTTAAATAAGATAATTTTCATCCTACTAAAATAAACGATGTGTAGTTGATAGTTTAGTCACTGGCTTGACTTACGCATAAACAGTATTGATCGATTTTGAGAGAACGATTACCTGTCTGAACCTGAACAATTAGGCTACACACAGAAATTGTTGCTTGGTAGCTCGATTGATTTATTTCAGTCGTCGGTGAAATGTTTGGACCATACAAAACTTTGAGAAGTTGTTTGCGCAATTCCAGAGAAAATAAAGTTAACCCATTGTTTCTTCACAGGCTTGGATGAAGGAACTAAAAAAATACGCATTTCTATGTTAATTTCTACATCCGATCAACTGCCATGCTTCGCTCTTTTGCAAGCCATGATATCTCTCAAGGAACTTTGTACTTCCTAGCTCATTTTCTCATGGGCGAGCCAAATTTTCTGGGTGGGCAAAGCAGTGAAAGAGGAGATCATTACCTTTCATTCACATGACGTCATATGGAGGAGATTCAAGATCAGCTCATCTGAGCTTTCATTTTCTCAAAGGCAGAGAAAGATAGCCAAAGCTCGGTTTACACCGATTGAAATTTCTAGCCACCGGGGGACCATATACAGGCTAGGGGAACTCATATTAATGTTTCAAAAAAAAACTCAGAAAGTGAAAATTTCATGTCAGGGGACCTTTAAAAACCTTGGAAAGAAAGTCTCAAAATCCATATGAATCGAATGAGATTGATTCTTCTTAGTTGCATGTGCAAATTATGATACACTAATACAAAAGAAAACATTTGTATTCACAAAAATGTCTCTATTTGTACAAATTGCAACATATTCATTCAATTTTGAATTATTCGCAAGTTGAAAGGCATTTAGTTGTGCTTGCATGTGTTAATCATTTTGATACTATACTCATCCCATAGAAAACCTAGTCTCTAGGGAGGAGCAGTGGGGAGAGATTGGAAGGGTTGTTGTTGGCTGACAGACAGTGCCTGAAGAGTAACTTAAATTGCCGAATGAGAGCGACTCGATGGAAATCAGCAGGGTGGAGTGACACATTCGCTCAAATGAGCTGCTTTCGTCTTCCAATATCAGACTATCAAATAGCTGGAGATGAATGTTGGAGACAACGCAAGAAAAAAAGATGAAAAGAAGATAAGTCACCAATCCATTTATTGCCGTCGGTCATGCTGTGCTCTGCCCAAGTTATCCCTAAAGGTACATGTTTACATATTGCGACGTCACCGTTGAGGTTACCTCTGTATAATGAGCTGAGGCAGATGGTCGGCTATAGTCTCCCTCCAGCTGTGGAGGTCTCATGCTTTGGACACAGGCTTTGCTATTTTGCGGGGAGGGATAGCTCCCAATAATTTTGGAGGTTGTTAGCCAGCTATTCTGCTGTGATTGCAGCATGATATGCCAAAGCTAGTGCACACTGCTCGTCTGACAATCACACTCCCATCATCTCTGACAATCTGCTCTGCTTCACTCCAGGGTGAAAGCTGCCCAAGCCATTTCTAAACATAATGATCTGTTTCTTTTAGCAAATATCACCACCAGCTGTATTTCAGAATTTTGTTACCCAATGAGTGCAAAATATACATGGAAGTTTTGAATATCCTTATTAATAAAGAAATATGTCTCCGTTAATTGCACATATTGGTTGCAATTTCAATTAAATTTTGATTATAGTCCACTCTAAGAGATCAGATTTGTAGAAATAGTAGTAGTGCAGAAACTCTTATAGTCTTGCCTTTACTGTTTACTGACATCATAGTATGTTCCGAGAAAACGTACTCGGTTACTATAATGTAATTTCGGTTCTCTCTAGAAGAGGGAAAAATCTTATACTGGGGGTAAAAACCTCTTTTCCAAAATCCAAAAAGTATCCTTAATTTTGAATTAATGTAAAACATGTTGTGGCAGCATGCAGACATAGGCATGATGCTCACGAGCCTATTGGCTGTCCTGTGGCAACTGCAGCAGCCCATCGAGAGAGGCCCTTGGTGATGTCAGTTCCAATGGGGGCGCTTTGCGCCCACTACGTAACCTCCCGCCAAAGCGAGCGTGGCCTGGGCCTAAAAATATATTTCAATGGGCTGATATAATCTTGTTTTTCATTGCAGAAGCGAACTAGAGCGTGTTGCAGGCACAGCAAAGGTACACAGTACTCGTTCCCTCTTCTAGACAGAACCGAGATTACGTTAGTAACCGAGTACCTTCTCTTACGAGAGGTTCTCTCGTACTGCGTAATGTCTTAAGCTAGGGGAACACTGTATAAAACGCCATGCGTGCTGCGATCCAACACCAAAGTCCCAAGGGTAGGTGCCTGGGGCTCATTTGATGCACAATCACAAGGAACTAACAATGAGTTTGAGAAGAGACTCCCAATAAGTTAGCGTCATTCCCAATAAGTTAGCGTCCTAAGGGTGCTAATCACATCAACAGTGTTGTCAGGGTGAAAATGTTCCACCTGAACTGGGTAACGATATGAGTCTTGCTTTCGCCCATGGAGTTATTTTATCGATCAGTGATAAGGCCAGGGTGGAGGTCCACAGAGCTCGCCTAATCCTCACTGTCCTCAGAGAAAAAAAACAGGCGAGTCCTCAGAGTTACCATGGGCAGCGAGGCATCTTTTTTATAAAATCGCTGCTCTTTTAGATAGAGAGAGTGTGAGTTGCAGCAGCAAACACACACTCGGCAGACTAAGGCCGGATTCACATATAGCGCCTAAAACGCGTAGAAAACGCTGGACGCGCCGCATTCTCCTTTTTCCAAAACGCTAGGGCGGTTGTGCTCTGGTTGGTTTTTGTCACGTGACCTATTGTGCGCTTATGGTGCGCTTGCGGCATTCTGAAAAGTTGAGATGTTTTTTTTATCTCGATGCAGCGCCTACATTTGAAATAACGAACTTGAGAGCGCAAAAGACGTGATATGTGAACCGGCCCTAAAAGGATGTAAACGCCAGAAAGCGTAGCAGGTAGGACGACTGAAGGCGGCAAGAAGAAGGCCAGCGGTTTCAGATGCAAAGGCTCGTCCCGCAGAAAGCTTTTTCTCAGAAGGCGTGGGTTCTTCACTCCGGATCCATGCCTGAACTTAGAGTTGAAAAACAGAGTACATCAGTATATCAGCCCATCGAGCTATATTTTCAAAGCTTGTCCCGCTTTGGCTGGAGGTGGCGTAGTGGTTGTGAAGTGCCCCCATTGGTTCTGACGTCACCAATGGCCTCTCTCAATAGGCTGCTGCAGTTGCCGCAGGATACCCAATAGGCACGCGAGCCATCTTGCCTATGTCGTAGCGTAAGATATTGCGCAGTACGAGATAAATTCTCCTAAGAGAACTGAAGTTATATGGTCAGTTTCGGTCACAGTGCCTTTTAACTGCTTTGTTTGATTTGGCTCTATATTATGCTTTTTATATTATGCTTTATATAAGGGCACAACAAATAAAGGGACTGTCTCCTTAATAAAAGTGATTCTGAACTGCTGAAACAAGTCATCAGCAATTCCAGTCTCACTTCCTGTTACATACCCATGCAACACTAACAAATTTAGCTTTTCATTGGCTTCCTTCAAACAATGTCTACTTTGACTCTCATGTTGTTGCTGAGGCATGGAAGAGATTGTTCGATGTCGAAAATACGCTTTATTCAGCGCTGCATATACACTTTGCATCCATTTCAAAATGATGAGGACTCGAGCTGGAATTGATATGGAAAAACTGACAGAACCAAGCATTGAGAAAACTTCAAAATCTGAAATTCACATGGTAATAGTGTTTCGGTTCTGACGTGCCCTGTAAGTGGTTAACTAATCACAATAGACTGGGCTGTCTGACCAATCAGAGTAGAGTAGGCTCTCAAAAAGAAGGGGTTAAGAGAGATTGGATCTTCGATCTGGGCTGGATCTAGGCATGGGGGCAGGATAGTCCATCTATAGCTACCAGGAACGCAGCCTGTCTTTGAAGGAACCGTTTTCAGACTCTTTGAGAAATTGGGTGATGTGCAATGTATATTATGAGAAAATTAAAGTGTTTTTTTTTTATCTTGGATGCATGTAAACCCATTGAAGTAGACCTCAAAACAAAATTAGGAACCTTTAATAAAGCATTAAGCACTGGTGGTGCTTCTAATCTGGCCAAATATAATTTTGTATTTTAATACCAAATTGCAGCTGTAAGTCAGTGGATTTATTTTTGCTGCAGAAACACATTTGTTTGAATTTTGCCTAGTGGTTTCACTTGAATAGATGTGAGCTGTGAAAATCGAAATAATGGAGTGTGGGTAGAGAACATTGCTGCTGTCCCCTTTTTCAACACTTTTGACAATATAAAACATTACAAATAAATTCTAGCACCAGATCTTCACTCGTTTTAACAGATGCAGTGAAACTGCTCGTGCTGCTTCTCTTTTAGTCACATCTCTGCTGTGAGCCATTTCATAAATTGTTGGGGACAAAATTAGCCATGACTGAGAGTGACAGGACCATTCTAAATGTCACCTATGAGTGTAACATTATAATACCCTCAAAAATGAAAGCTTATGTATTTTTTGGGGGTCTCTATCTTTAGAAATAGTATAGGATGTATCTATGTACTACATGGGCCTACATGCACACCAACAGACATAACTGGGTCTTGGGTGTCTCTCTGGATAATCATCAAATGGATGCCTGTCACAATTGGCAGTGGCAACTCACATGGGTCAGCAGGCTCTACCGCTCAAAGCTCAAACTGCATTATAATCGCAATATCTCTGCTGTCATACACACTACTGCTCCTACACAGCTTTGAATCAAAGGCCAAAGAGTTGTTGTCACCATCTCCTTTGCTTGTTGTTACATATCGGGACGTGAAAGCAATTAAAATACATGGATTGAGTTTAATCCCCTTTCCTCTGTTCTGAATCACATGGATATGAAATATGTCACAGTGCCATCTGCAGTGGTTGCTCTGGGTGACCTCATGATAGCGTGTAAATGAATTCTGGCTGCTTGTAGGCTAACATAACTCAAGACAAGCTTCAGTTATATTACAATCATTGACCTTTCAAATGAATGCTCTGCACAGGCATGTGATGAGAAATGCTTAGCTGAGGTACAGATGATAGAGCAAAAACAAAGCATGTAAATCACACTGTTATTTTTGACAGGAAAAAGAAATAAGAGAATGTGAGTGCATTAAACTCAATGCTGTGATGCTAGGTGGTTGCTAAGGTGGTTATGCACTAGTGAAGTTCGAAGAACTTACACCTACATCTCTGAAATTATAAAATTATTTTTGAGATCACAAAAGCCACACTATCTAAGCTGATTAAAGTAAATTAACAACATCATTTTCTTTTTGCTATGCATATCTATGAAATAAATCAGGTGTTGGGTTTTGAAAACTCTTAAGGTGCAGTTTAATTTTTGCAGGCAAAATCCATTAATTTCACAAGGAATCCACGTGATGATGTGGTGT
This sequence comes from Pimephales promelas, assembly GCF_016745375.1. The sequence continues at coordinate 438,084 of NW_024121114.1, forward strand.
AAGATTTACCCAAACAACAATGGGTACAAGTCGGACAACGTAATTCGCTATATTGACTAACAGTGTGAGCTGGGCTTCATACATTGCTACACTATTGACAATGGACAATGAACCTTTCTTGGTCGTAAAATGTAGCCAAAATTGAGCTAATGTGAATAATGTGTACTAATGTGTCATTTTTGCAAACAAAACTACTTCACATAGTCTAAATGAAATAGTTTAGCTAGACTAGATCTGAAAATATTCAAAAGACTAAAATGTAAGAGTAAATAGAAGGCTGACTTAAACCACATGGCAATATGTTACCAAATTTAACATTGACATCTCATTCTTTTTTTAATGCGACCCCATTTTCGTCAAGAACTAAAAGAGCGTGAATGAGGACACGAAAGCTTCCCAAACAGAAACAATGAAGTAGAGCTGAACTGAAGGAATGAAAGAAATAGGGATGAAGAGAGAAGCCAGTTATGAAAGGAAACTATAAGAGACAGGGATGTTGAATGACAAGTCATTCTTTCATGGCCACAAACATAAAAAACGGTTGAAACTAATTAACTGGTGAGGTAGACAGCAGACAAATGGGCTTCAGGGACCGTCATTGTGTCACTTGTGTCGTTTGTTTCAAGAGCTTGTCGGTAGGAGCTGTCAGATTGCTAGCGCTTCATTGATTGGTGGGCAGGGAGGCTGAGCATTCTCATGCTTACAGCCTCTACATTATACAGATGATTTACACACCGAACCAGCTGTGCGTTCTGGCAGTGGTTCAGACCTCACATAAGTAGTTTCAAAGCAACTCTAATGGACTCAAAGCTGGAACACGACCACAGCCAACCAACCGAGACAAGTGATTCAGAAAGCACTCCGCAAAGTGTGGGTCAATATCAAACATTCATTCTTGTTCTAATTATGTGTTGATCTTCAGCAGTTTACATAAAGTTTTTTTACACAAAAAAATATGGGAACCATGTTCTACCTTGTTGACAAATCTGCAAAACGGAAAGGCATATTCACCAAACAATTTTAGTAGGCTCTTGTTCTGTGGAGAAAGCTGAGGGGTTACCATCCACTTTTTCCCGGACAAATTAAAACAAAGTGATATGGTTTTCACCAAATAAAGAAAAAAACCATGAAACAAGTTTTCATAAAACTTTTTGATTTTTTATAAAAAAAAAACAAATATTCTTAGTTTATGTAATCTGTACGAAAAGAGATCATCTTTTCAGATCATTATACCCAAATCAGTGTTAATGTGACCACGCCCACTGAGAGCTGGTGCTATTATTCAAACACAAATAATCTGAGGCAAGCCAAGCATACGTGTCAACGCCCGCAACAGCTGGATAAAAAACATCAAGTTTAATAAGAATAATTTACTTTATGTCGTGAGGAATAATACTATCTAAAAATCCTGGAAAAACATACCTAAGAAGTGCTGGTAGTTTCATTTCTTGAAAGTAAGTTATTTATTCTATTAGTGCTTTGTTCTAATCGTGATGTGGAATAGTGTCAGTAAACCTCGAAAGACTATTTATGAATCGCATGTCTGAATGAATGAACGAATGAACGGCACAGGCACGTGCTGTTGTTTACTACAGTTGAACAGCGCGTGGCGTTCATTAATACTCACACTTACATTAGTAAACATGTTATTTTTACATGAAAGGAGGGACTATGTCTCCTGGCTGGCCTAGGAATGGCCCGATGTCCCCCCGGAAGAGCTGGAGGAAGTGTCTAGGGAGAGGGAAGTCTGGGCATCTATGCTGCTGCCCCACACACACACACACATATATATATATATATATATATATATATATATATATATATATATATGTGTGTGTGTGTGTGTTCTACCTAATTGGTTATTCTACAGAATAACATCTGAATAACGTGCACTGACTTTAGACTAGTTATTTCCTGGTCTGTGGCGGAATTGTTTTCTGGAACTGCAAAATAGCACCAGGGAACGTTTGCGCCCGAACACATCTAATCTTTTCGCTGAAACGCCCCTGGGAGCGCAGGTTCATTCCCTAATTCACCAACGTGCATCTGTGGAGGGGAAAGTCCGCTGTGCGTCGGGTGAAAAATAGGAATGATACATGCGTCGGTGTACAAAGTCAATTATACAACTGTGTAATATAGGGCCCTTAGAGTGTTATAAAGAACAGCAAAAAAACAACAACAAAAAAAACATTAAGCATTAAAATAGTGTTTTTACTGTATTTTTGATCAAATAAATGCAGCCATGGTTAGCTAAAAAGACTTCATTCTGAAACGTTATAAATCTTTCCCACCACAGACATTTAAATTGTAGTGTATTTATTTAAAATCTCATTTGTTTGTGTACATTTTCTGATCATGACAGCAGCTTCAAATGTGTCTGAATCATGCAGGAGTGACGCTGTGCCGTTTCAGTAAAATATGCCAAATCATGGAAATCTGCTGCATCCGTCACAACCCAGCACTCAGAACCAATTCACAGGATGGATTTGTGCTGGCAATGTTTGCGCTGTCATCTGATTAGCATAATGTCTTTGGTGTATCGGCACTTAAACCATGCAGACAGTGTGCAAGTAAACTGTAACAGCGGGTGCACTTCCTTCTTCGTGATTTCCCCCATTTATGTTGATGCAAGGAAATCATTTAGTAGACCTTGGAATTTTTGTCCCATTGCCAGCAAGGTATAATTTATTCGACTGATAAAATGCCAGGCTTTTGTTGTCTTTTTTTTTTTTTCCATATGTGATTGTCTTTCCATGCATTGCCTTTCCGCACCTGCCAGTCTAAAGTAATAGCTTTTAATCTGTGCATCAAAGCCTAGATAAAGAGCCTCCAAGGAGAGGGGATATGGATGAGAAACTCTGTTTCTTCCCCTTCCCTCAATGGTTTTCTCTTTCTCATAGCTTTTGCTGCTCTAAATGCACTCCATGTTATCAATAACTGGGCTTCACCACTGACAAAGACAAATCACTTTTTTATATTCACATTAAAGAAAGACGAAAGCGATCTAGTCTGTGTGAGCTTGCCCATTTGATTACTTAAAATAGTTACCTCAACAATCTGTTCTGCTTGGCAGCAACATGCTGTCCGTTGAATAGCACACTTCATCCTAGCATTCAAATAGCTTTAATCAAATGCACTCTGAAAATAATTTGCTGTTTGCTTTCTGTAGAATCATGTGTCATCATAAAAACGTAGTTCATCCATAAATGAAAAGTTTGTTATTATTAACATCATCATGTTCTCACATATTTTTTTCCTCAGAGCACAAAATAACAATTTTGAAGAATCGCTACATGCTGCACTAATTTCAATACAACAGTAGATCATAGTGACTGTGGCTAAAAACACCAAACAAGCTCCATAATTGTAGTCTATACTATCTTCCAAGTCTTCTGAGGCCACGTGATTGCTTTGTGTGAGAAACAAACACAAATTCATTAATAATTCGCTATACTAAAGTTATTATTCTCTGAAAATCTTCCCCTCCAGTGAGCTGTTAACTAACGATCTGCTGCTACTGAATCATTGAGTTGATTAGTGAACTTGATCAGACTGATTCATGAACAGATGTGAACCAGATCAACAGATTCAATGAAAAGACTGTCCATGAATCATCAAATGGCAATGGTTTCTCATATATCATAAGAGAATGTGACTTGCTAGTTGCAATATGCAGATACACAAATGACGTTTGAAAGCTACAGTACAGTGGAGGGGATTACTTTCAATCACTGCTAAATAGTATGTGAAAAACAGTATACCAAAATAGTAGTATGTCCGAAATCATATTCAAAAGACAGTTGGTGAAAAATGTCTGGATGATCTAATACTTTAACACAGATTCTACTTTACTAGGAGTTACATTATGGATGGCAGGGATTTAATGCAATCAGCGCCGTGAGTTACACGATAAAGCCATGGCAGATGTTGTACATCCAGTTTTGATTCTTACTATTTACATTAATACAGTACTATATAGAACATACTTTTTAATGGTACTGAACTACTTAACCAAATGTAGTACTTGCTCAGACTGTATGAGATATCAGATGCAGCTAATGTCTTAAATTTCAGTCTGTTCCTCACCCACATCTTTCTTATGACTTCCTTGCAATATAATGCACAATTTATATAGACTACTACTGTGGTGTTTTTTGTGGGTTGTTTTTTGTTGTTGTTGTCATGTTTAGAAAGACATGAGAGTGAGTATATAACTATCCCAGAGTCCTTCTTTAGGGTGAAGTGTTGTTTCTCCATCCTAATTCACCTGCTCTATGGGCAGCATTTTTAGCTTTTATGCCCCAGTGACAGGAAGCACCTGTGGTGCGGAGATCTTAGAATGCTCTTTATCTCAGTTCCACAGCACATTACACAATTCAAGCAGCCCGCAAATGAACACGCAAGACGTCAGCTGTGAAACCGACCTGTCGATACCGAACTCGTCTACCCCACTGAGAGAGTGAGATTACCTAGCTGATTGGAAAATCAACAGGAGGAAATGACACTGGTTTTATGGGTTATTTCTTAATGCTTGCATTTGAGTCTATTGATTGTGCCATAAGAACATTTTCCTGTTTCCTCCTAGCACAGTATGTTGCACAAGTTAAGCAAGACTTGAGCTGTATTTATTTATCCTGATTTGATGAACTTTCCTTTTTCATCAATTATTTGACCAAGAAACATTAACAAGTAATGAAAGTAGGCTTTTTAAATAGTTTGTGGTCGTAGGAAATGTTAATTGGTTTCAGGATTTTCTTTATGTATAGATGTAAATATTATTATACAATATAAGTTTTCGTTGACCTCTGCTCTTTCGTTTGCAGATTAGAAGAACGCTGCTCCCTGTGACTTCGGTGAGAGAGAAAGTCTGAGGCCAGCTTCAGCAGCAAGCTACCTTGAGTTAAAGGTTAGTCTTTGTCCCGTGGCTTCAAAGACTGGAGACGTACACACACAGAGAGATACGCATGCATCCGTTTGGTTTCATTAGAAATGCCAGGGGGCTGGAGAGGTTCCCTGTCCATTCACAGCCAAACACCTGCACGGCTTTCATCCCATATCTGTCCACTCACCCTTTATCACCTGCCACCCAGCCAACCACTGCACACGGCATCTAAACAAGCCATACACACCAGACATGCCTCACACGTGGCTAATTCGCACAGCCACATGGCACACACCAATTTTAATAAATGTATAATGTTAGAATCATATTTTGATGTTTTGGTATCGTACATTTTCTTGCCATTTTTAAATTAGCTTAAAATTCTGTTATAGGACAATATACTTTAAGGTTTGCAAGGAACATAATAAAACATAAAAAGCAGTCAGGTCAGGTTTTCAATTACTTTTTTTCAATTACCATTTATTCAATTATGTACTTATCAAAAATCATGGAAGTCAGTTAAACCTGACCTGACTACTTAGGACACATAACCATGCTCTTGACCAGCAGAACTCAATTGTCCAAGGTAATCCTGGTGGTTAAGCTAGTCAAGCAGTGCCCCCTATACATAGTCTGATGACTGGTCTTTTCAGCAGGGCACACACCAAGACCTCCACCTTGTTCAAATACCTCATTCGGAGTCACTGAGGAAATCAATACATGCTCCAAATAAAACAAAAACAGTGTGCTCTACCTCTGACAATCTGTCATCCTCATTCAATATGTCAAATGCAAAAGCTGCAACCCAATTTCACAGCAGACTATTTGCTCTCATGTGGGAGGTGCTGGAGTTAAAAAAAAAAAGGATTGTGTGACTTATAGCTATCTGTTTCCCCTTCATGGGTTAAATAGTTTGACTAATGCAATATTGATTTCGCTCTCTGGATGGAGAAGACACAAGCACAGCTTATTGAAATATGGATAGTCAAGCTGCCAAGAAAATATTAAAATACCTTAGGTGAAGGGGGACGTCAACATTGAAAATGCTGGATTTTACCCTTCAGCAGCAGAAAAAGTTTAAAAGTTTAAACAGTTGGTATTGATGAAGGATAAAGAAAGGATTTCAGTGGTTCTTAATGTCGTTTAATGTCAACATTTATGTGGTTCTCTGATCTTTTCATTCCGTTTCAGTAAACAATGTGTTGTCCTTCAAAGTTTCGAACTGAGTAGGTAGAATAGCCCACACATTCTGCAAGGACGATGCGAGACTGTACTATGTGAGGTCAGACCATGCACATGTTCAAAGAAGAAGGTTAATAGACCTGCAAACGCATATATATACAAACCGAATTCCATAAAAGTTGGGACACTGTACAAATTGTGAATAAAAACAGAATGCAATGATGTGGAAGTTTCAAAATTCAATATTATATTTAGAATACAACATAGATGACATATCAAATGTTTAAACTGAGAAAATGCATAATTTTAAGGGAAAAATAAGTTGATTTTAAATTTCATGGCATCAACACATCTCAAAAAAGTTGGGACAAGGCCATTTTTACCACTGTGTGGCATCCCCTCTTCTTTTAATAACAGTCTGCAAACGTCTGGGGACTGAGGAGACAAGTTGCTCACGTTTAGGAATAGGAATGTTGTCCCATTCTTGTCTAATAAAGGCTTCTAGCTGCTCAACTGTCTTAGGTCTTCTTTGTTGCATCTTCCTCTTTATGATGCGCCAAATGTTTTCTATGGGTGAAAGATCTGGACTGCAGGCTGGCCATTTCAGTACCCGGATCCTTCTTCTACGCAGCCATGATGTTGTAATTGATGCAGTATGTGGTTTGGCATTGTCTTGTTGGAAAATACAAGGTCTTCCCTGAAAGAGACGATGTCTGGATGGGAGCATATGTTGTTCTAGAACTTGGATATACCTTTCAGCATTGATGGTGCCTTTCCAGATGTGTAAGCTGCCCATGCCACACGCACTCATGCAACCCCATACCATCAGAGATGCAGGCTTCTGAACTGAGCGCTGATAACAACTTGGGTTGTCCTTGTCCTCTTTAGTCCGGATGACATGGCGTCCCAGTTTTCCAAAAAGAACTTCAAATTTTGATTCGTCTGACCACAGAACAGTTTTCCACTTTGCTAGAGTCCACTTTAAATGAGCCTTGGCCCAGAGAAAACGCCTGCGCTTCTGGTTCCCGTTTAGATATGGCTTCTTTTTTGACCTATAGAGCTTTAGCCGGCAACGGTGAATGGCACGGTGGATTGTGTTCACTGACAATGTTTTCTGGAAGTATTTTTGAGCCCATGTTGCGATTTCCATTACAATAGCATTCCTGTGTGTGATGCAGTGCCGTCTAAGGGCCCGAAGATCACGGGCATTCAGTATGGTTTTTCGGCCTTGACCCTTATGCACAGAGATTGTTCCAGATTCTCTGAATCTTTGGATGATATTATGCACTGTTGATGATGATAACTTCAAACTCTTTGCAATTTTTCTCTGAGAAACTCCTTTCTGATATTGCTCCACTATTTTTTGCCTCAGCATTGGGGGAATTGGTGATCCTCTGCCCATCTTGACTTCTGAGAGACACTGCCACTCTGAGAGGCTCTTTTTATACCCAATCATGTTGCCAATTGACCTAATAAGTTGCAAATTGGTCCTCCAGCAGTTCCTTATATGTACATTTAACTTTTCTGGCCTCTTATTGCTACCTGTCCCAACTTTTTTGGAATTTGTAGCTCTCATGAAATCCAAAAGGAGCCAATATTTGGCATGGCAATTCAAAATGTCTCACTTTCAACATTTGATATGTCATCTATGTTGTATTCTAAATATAATATTGAAATTTGAAACTTCCACATCATTGCATTCTGTTTTTATTCACAATTTGTACAGTGTCCCAACTTTTATGGAATTGGGTTTGTATATATATATATATATATATATATATATATATATATATTATTTATTGTGGATTTTAATTGCGCAAAGAATTAGTTAACACTGTTATACTTGTGTAAACCTGCAGGTTAAAGGCTCTGATTGTCATTAGTAACATTATAATCCTGCAAGCTTAGCATCTTGTGTTAGCATCTGGCCTGGTAATGGAAGCTGAGTAGCCATTTGGGGAGGCATTGTGTTTGATTCAGACCTTGTTAAAATGCCATTTTGTTTTGAACGCAATGGGCTCTGCACCTTCAGGCAAGTGCGGAAGGACTCTGAGTCTGGTTTCAGAGCAGGATTGGCGCGAACAGTCCAATTTTTCATCGTTATTGGTCATGACATATCCAAAGTGGCAGAGCGTGGGCTTGAAGGTGAACGGTGGATGCTTCAGCTGGGCAGGGAACTCTCACGCCACCACATTTATCCCTGCAGGGTCTTCTACACAGCCGTGACGACAACACAATTCAATGCTGGCTATTACAGCCAATGAGGTTAAAAACAAGAGCTCACAGTTGTTCTTACACTTCTCGTACTTTCTTTTCGCATCCTCAACCTAAACTAGTGTTAGTAGCATTATAGCATGAAGCTAGAAGCCAAGGTTGTAACCCTTGTGAAAAAGAAACACACTTCTGTAGTATGCTTTAGAATGTTAGTCAGCACATCAACATTATTACAATGTGCACTTTTAAAAAATGCACGTGTAAAGTGTGATAAGAAACATATTCATGAAAGTAGACTCATACTTTCATAAGCATACATAAGTGCCCATTTATTAAATTAATATTATATTTTTTTAATAAACAGTACTTTAAGTACACTACAAGTGTATGTTTAATGCAACTTCTAAGTGCATTACTTTTTAACAAGGGAAATTCCTAATAAATTCATTCATTTGAACTGCCCTGGTGAAAAATGAATATGCTAAGTATATTTGCAGTCAGGCTAATTATCAATATATTAGTAACTTAATTGTAGCAAAGCATAATTTTAAGTCTATTTAGTGTACTTTTATGTGCTTAAATGGAACAACTTCAAGTATACTTAGCATGCCTGTAGGGACTAATTACATCCTTTATTAGTGTTATTAAAGTGTACTTTATTTGTGTTGTAAGTAAATTACAAATGTATTATGTGTATGTCTAAGCACACACGCAATATTATTAGATATAATATTATTTTACAGGTAATATTATATGCTCAGTAATACCTTTGGCTTATTCCAAATACTACAAATTGGACATTTTGTATTCAATAACAATACACTTTGTTATTACTTAGCTATACTTTGTACAAAATACTTTGAATGTTGCACAATCTTACACAAAACAGTATTATAAATGTGCTACCATTTAACTTCATTTTAATGAATTACTTGTGGGACTTTTTCCCAATGCTGAATGCATTTTTTTTTCAAGGCCAAAAAATTATTAATAAATGTAACCACATCTCTATGAAGAGACATATTTCATTAACAAGTCCAACGGTTTTATTTAAACTTCAGATGGTTTCCAAAAAACTGAACAAAATAAACTTACCATGTTTTCCTTTAAAAGAACACTGAAAAAACAGTGAACAAAAAACATTATTAGACCAATGGTCATACTGACCCTTTATATATAAATACAAATTACACATTATGTTCCATTTTCTGATGAGCTACTCATTATTACACTTGCGTCTGATGGCCGCTTACACATCATAGTTTACATTAGCCTGTCTAAATCCTGTATTGAACCAATACTATTTTTGAACAGTAAATGAGGATTAGCACTGTATCAGTACTATACAGTATGTCAAAATTGTTTCTAGTACATATTCAAACGTACGACTCTTTATGAATTAATATTGTACAGTACCAAGTGTCTACATGTGCCATAAACCACTAAAACAAACAAAAAAAAAGGTGATATCTTGCCAAAACCCTCATTTACCATTTGTTAAAGCAAAGTGACAGTTTTTGACAGACTTTGACAGTTTTTCTCTTTTCAGATTGAATAGAATAATTTAATGACCATATACAGGAAATTACTGGTAGGCTGCCTACAATCAACACTTACCTCCAAATAGCGGGACGTTTTCTCCAGTTCTTTTCGGGGTCCTGTAGGCTATTTTATTCTCTTTTTTTGACATTTTTGACAAATACACTTTTTTTGGTATTTGGTGTTATTTAAAAAACTGCATATATCTAAACAGCCTTTCTTCTCTGTGACAAGCATATGTCAGAAAGTTGTGCAGCACTTTGTGTTTCCTGAAGTAACTGGGGTATATCGACTGTTTTAAAAGCGCTACCTCCTGTTACAGAGTGAATTATTTTAGTTTAGCCTGTCTGCCATTTATTGAACATTGATTTGAACAGACAAATCACATGTGAAAATCGGACCAACTTTTCATGCCAAACCATCGTATTGACCATGTATATTAAGAAAGTAAATGAGGTTCATTGTGATTTCATCTTGACTTCAACAAAAAGCAAGTGTTATTGATCCTTCCACAATGACCCACTTACATGTTTAAGCACGTTTTCCCATTATGAAGGTTTCCGCACACAACTGCTGTGTTTTACAAGGAATCTATCGATGTCTCATTGCTGTGGGACAGGGCCATTCGTTTAGGCATCATGATATATTACCAAGGCCTGGCTGTGTTGTTGGGTCATTAGTTTACTTAATACTGGATCCTGGGGAGTGCTAAAATACTGTGTTCTCTCACACATGCATCACCTGCTGCGCTCGCATGTGTGCTTCCAGACACCATTTTGCCTTTTCTTTTGCAAAGGCCTCTGAGAAAGAGGAAAACCAATATATGCTATGATGACTTAAGCCTATAAGAGTAGATTTTAACCTGGCATCTCTCATCATTTCGGACTGGCAGGCAATTAAGGATGTGAAAAGCATTGTTATATTACTGTATGGCAATGAGAACAGATTCCATCATCTAGTTCACTGCTTTAGAAACACTTGAATGTTGAACAGAATGTTGAAAAACAGGTCATTTTTAAATGCACTCAAAAAGAAAATTCAGTTTTCATTTACTGAACCTATGTAACCTTATGTAACTCTCAAAAGTGTGTTTTTTTTTTACTCTCTACAAATGAAAGAATGTAGTAAAGAGTTGATACCAATTCAAGTAAACGCATGACACATAGGTCTATAATCAAACAAAATCTATTATATATAGTTTGGGGTCAATTACGATTTTTAATTAACATTTTTTTTTTTAGAAAAGAAACATTAAATTGATCCAAAATTACAGTTAAGACATTTTATAATAATACAAACTTTCAAAATTGATATTAAGATTTTTGTTGATGTTCACCAAATCAACATAGAATTATATCTGAGGGATCACGTGACACTGAGGACTTTGGCAGATTAAAATTGTGAATAAAGAATAAATTACAGGAATAAACTACATTTTAAAATAGAAAAAAAAAGGTCTTTTAAATGGTAATAATATTTCAGTTTTTACTGTGTCTTATGCTTAAGTGAGCATAAGAGACTCCCAATATTACAGACACCAAACTTTTAAATGTTAATTTCATCAATGTTAATTTTCCCGGATTTTAATATTGTGTGGGTTGCTCTCTTTTCTCTCTCCCTTCTCTCTTGTGCTTGCTCTCTCCATTGCTCCAGGTTCTATCACTTGCCTCTGTCACTCTCAGTCCCTCTCTTTCTTCCCTCAACACTCTCTCTTCCTGTTTCATCGTAGTCCAAGACTTTCAACATGATCATATTTGTTTGTTTTGACGCAACTGAATGTGTGTGTTCAGAGCCATTGTTTCTAGAGGCCTTCATCCACAAACACTTGAATGGACGTCACTCATCATGATAATTTAATTATCAGACTCTTGACAAACGGATTTAATGAGTGCTCTCCAAAGCCGACCTGATCCTCCACCCAATCCACAGCGGCGAGTCTGCCGTAGAGACCATAAACATGGTCTCACCTGTCCAGACTGAGCATTTTTTTTTGCCGGTTTGTGCTTGATAATTGGGTCAATGACGATGTCAATGACATTACTTTTTTTATTTCCTTCATTTTTTAATTCTTTCAAAGGGGTGGTTTACTGCTTTTTTTCTTTGCATTATTGTGTTTATGGTGTCCAATATAACATGTCTTTGTTTTGTTTTGTTTTATTTATTTTTTTTTTATAAATTTCACCTTTATTGTAAGCTACCTTCTCCTCTGTCCTATTTGAACGAACGGTTTACATCCTGATTCTATGAAACCAATTCCAAAAATGCGCAGTGCACAGTGCAGTGTTCCTGTCAAATGTAAATAATGGTGTCGATAATGCTGTATCAGTTTGAGCCAGAATCAGACCCAAAAAGCTGTCAGGCAGTCAAGCAGAACCTCCCCAAACATGGCTCTTACAAAACGTTTCTGAATAGTATTTTTTTAAAATTATTATTCTATTCTATTCTATTCTATTCTATTATATTATATTCTACTATTATTATATAAGAATTTCAATACGGTTTTAAAGTTGGAACTGCTCCATGTTTTAGTAACAGTTTCTTGTTGAATTCGGCATTAAATTCGTGGAGATTCTGGAAGTTATCTTCTGTGTCTTCCGAGCTAAATTACGATTGTAATTTCCAGGAAAATAATCAAACATACATTTTTGCCATTCAGCATCTATGGGAAGTCCGAACACAGAAGACCTGATAGCTGGGTGAAAATAACACTTTCGACTGCATAATATGGCTACAGCTCTCCACTATAACTCTTCCTGTTCGACAAAGCCGCAGAAATATGGCCATGCCCTCCTTTTTTGCATATTCCGCAGGGAGGGTTGATGTACTGTAAATGTATGGGTTAGTTACGTATAAAACCCGGGAAGTATCTAGTTGTAGTCCCATTCGAGTTGTTTTTGTAGGCATTAAACTTCCTGATTTTTTTTTTTTTAAGATATCTATGTTTACGTTGAACTTTCAGCGCTGCAACTTTGCAGATACTGTTCATGCACCAACAGCAACATTACACACTATTTAAAATAAAAAAGTGAAATCGCAATAAACCCCCCTTTAAAATATAAAAAATGCAATTCATAGCTGTAATGACTTACATATAACTCTTCCATGATGATATAGAGTTTCAAATGTGTTGTACAAATACGAGTGAGGCACTATATATAAGTTTATTACATATATTGTATTTAAATGAGAGCTTTTGTTTGCGGTATGATTGTGGAGTTCTCCTCAGTCTGAGGTCGTCGGGTCAAAGTGGGGCTGTGAAAAGTCTTAATCACTCATCCTGAGTGGAATGGCCAATGAGGCGGCTCTTGTAGACGTTAAATCACAGCAGCTCACTCCAACTCTCTGATGCCTCCATTAAATTGATCCCAGTGGGACCGACTTCCTCAGTCTTCCTCACTAACGTGGAGAGCACAAGGTGTTTATCAGATGCTGGAGGACTAAGGAATCCTACTATATCTTGCATCTTTGAAGAACGATGCTTTCATCTACAAGTACAAAAATGACTAAAATTCAAACTGGTTTACACTGGCCTTGTTAGCAGGCATTAAACCAGGATGGGCAAAGGAAAAATAACAGCATCTCCAGTCTGCCCAGTCTGACTATGAACTGCATTAATTAAGTAAAGGAGCCAAGGACTGGAAGTGCAGAGTATGATTACAATGGACGTCCTGGACGTCCCCTCTCTCACACTTCATTAACATCCCAACATCTGCAGCGTGTCCTCCTCTCCTGTCAGAAACAATGGCCTCCACAGGTGTCAGGAGGAGAAGAGAGGGGGTGTGCGCACATGTTTGTGTGTTTGCATCTAGTTTGGTAGCGTTCAGCAGCGACAACTCTGAAATGAACACCTGCGTTCACAGAAGAAAACATGGAGGGTGCTGAGGCATCCAGAGAAAGGCAGAAAGAGACAGAGAGGAAATGATGAAAATAAAGCTGTTTCGCTGGAGTCTGGCAGGTTGATGCTCCTGGCAAATGGGAAGCATAATTAAACTATCAGAATTAATTAAGAGAGGTTTCTCTGCCTAAAATGCATTTAAAATCTCAGCTGGTATAAATACCATCATATGTACCCACATACAACGAATGCATTTAGCCCTGCACACATTGACATTTTTTGGTCCAGACCAAAAGAACAAAGTGAAGCAAACACTCCCTTAGCGAACCAGGACTAAATGTATCATTTTCTCTTCTGGTCCGGACCAAACAACCCAAGAGAACCAAACTGTGACACTCAAAGGTTTAAAAAAAAACGAATGAAGAAGTGAATATCAATTTTATTCTCTGCACTTGTAGCAAAATGCAAAACTGCATCTCTCAAAGGCCTCTATTCAGTAGTGGTGGCCTAATGGGTGTATTGTGCAACTCCGAGAGTGTATACTGGATGCAAGTTGATAACAGGCTAGCAATCACATTAATGATGCTCATTGGGTGCATCGAGTTCTCACAGCTTTAAGTACCCTTGACCTTTTGTTGGGCTTGGTGTCCTCCCATGCTCAGGAGACATGCTTTGATCAAGGCCTCTATGTATTATTTATTCATCTTGGTCTTTCTCTACTTTCATACTTTCATACTTTCAGGGATATTTTATTTTTCAACAGGGCCATGTTGTGATTGTAAATTCAAGGAGGAAAAAGGTTCTGTCCGAGGTTGGAGGATATTGTAATGTTCAGGGGCTTGAGTTGAGGAGATTTGAGTTGAGGCATTTAATTGTTGATGGTACTCTGAAAGGGAGCATTATAAATTATATGTTATGTGCTTTACAATGTTATATGCATACAATGACAATGTTAACTCTTTCCCCTCCATTGTTTAAAAAAAAAAAAAGGTTACCAGCACCTGCCAGCATTTTTGGTCATTTTTCACAAAAAAATGTCATGACCCCCAGAATATTCTGTTGTATGAATATCTGAACATGCAATATATCAAACGAAATAACAGAGCCTCTGCTTTTAAACAACAATAACACAAATTATTCATGCATTTATCAATTGCATTTAATTCATTCATTTATCAATTGAATGTGGGTAAGTTTCATTAAAAAGCAACATTTTGAGAAAAATGCTGAGAAAATCACGTTTTTGTCAGAATACATCTGGATCATATTCATTCAGTAGGCTGCGTGAGTAAAACATAGATTGAGTAGATCAAGTCCATCAAGACCCCTAATGCTTGCACATTACTAGACTTCATCCAGAGTCAACATTTCATTCTGTTACATTATGTGAATTGTGCTATATATATAAACACTTTGCATGTTACTTGGGTGAATTTTAAGTCACCTAATATATGGCGCTTTTCCACTGCACAGTACCAGCTCGACTCGACTCGGCTCGCCTCGCCTTTGTTTGGTTTTCCACTGTGTAAAATTTGTATCTGTACCTGCTTTCGCATACTTTTTTTAGTATCACCTCCAGCGAGGTTCTGAGCGAGCTATAAGCCGGTACTAAAATGTGACGTGAAAACAATGCAGACAGCTGATTGGTCAGAGAGAATCGTAACCATTCACTGCGTCATCATTGCACGCGCCAGATGGAATATCCAGTATAACCCCGCCATTTTTAAATAGTTTGGCCAGAGATAGTTTCTAAACTTACTACTATTATTATGGCAACTCGGTTGAATACGCCATGGTCAAACGAGGAGGTGCAGACTTTCCTTTGTTTGGTTGCCGAAGAGCGGATCCAGCGAGAGCTTGATAGGGCAGCGAGGAACAAAAGGTGTCACTATGACAACCGGGTACTATTTGTGGCGGTACTGTCTGCAATGGAAAATGGTGCGAGTCGAGCTGGTACTGGTAATGTAAAAGCGCCATAATATTCATGAGCTAAGCTGATGTCAGGTTTCTGTTTAGTTTTCCTTGGCTGAATCGAAAATCGCAACCATAGTGGATGTTATTGAGTGGATGTTATTGAGCTCAACGGCTGTCCGAATTTACCCGCTTGTTTTTATTTACTCCTTCAAGTGAACTATTTACTTGGACTAACATGGGGAAGTGATTGAGGGTTTAGGGGGTGATTTCGGATTCATCCCTTTTGTTTAGTTTTTATTAGTTTCCACAGTTCATGGTTTTGTGTCATTTTAGTTTGCATGGTTGCTTATATATTATCTCTGTCTTCAGAGATTTGTGATTAAAGGGGTGATGAACAGCGAAATCTATTTTTCCTTGAGCTATAGACATCTAAGAGGTCATCGTATTATAAGAATATCCTGTAAGTTTCAGAACATCCTTGCTAGTCCAATAAAAGCTTTTATTGACACCAGCCCCAGCAAACGACTCGTTTTTCAAAGTGGGGAACTATGACGTCGAAGAGGATAAAACACCACCCCCGCAGAAGAAGATCAACTCCTACTTCAAAATGACCAGTTTAGCCCCGTCCACCGTTTTTTTTTTTTTTTTTTTTTTTCAAAACAATTTCCCCCAAGTGCATCGACGGGTGAGTTGAAACTCATTATAATATGCAAAACTGTTATCCACTCACAGCAGTGGGCATTTACTTCCAAGTCTTCAGTGCAAGACGCCCATAAAAACCGAGCGTTTTTCAGCTAGGCTCAAAACTAGGTTAAAAAATAGCCTATTACTTATTCATTGTGATGTTTTTGAATGCAAAAACCAAACGAACGTAATAAGTTGACCTCAGACAACAATATAATGAAATTCAAAAAGCCAGTTCATGAGCGCTTTAAAGACTGTTCTTTTAGTTATCCTCTTTAGTTGTGCGCTCACTACAACTACCACCCGTTAGCACTGATAAGGTTTATAATATACCCTACTCAATTTTTAGATTGATTTTGTGCCCTTGGATGTATACAATTTTAAGAGTTTTTACAAATAGAAACTGGCCGAAAATGAGATTTGTCGGAATGGAACATTGCCTGAACCATTTGTTTATGATTGCAACTAGCATGAAGACTCAATTTTGTTTTGTTTGAAATAGGCAGTGTTTGGTTTCCCTTGCACATTCTCTGTTTCTCTTCTTTCTTACATTCTTTTTCTCAAATTTTCAAATATGAGGAGATTCAGTGTGTTGGCACTCAATTGTGGTTAGCAGGTGTAAGTGAGCTCTTTGTTCCTGGTTTACCTCATTAATGTGGCAGCTGAGAAATCCATTCTTAATTTATTTTTCTGTGCTAAAGCAGACCATCCTCTGCCACTAGCACATCTGCGATCATTGTATTAAGTATTCTTCTCTAGACCATTTTTTTCTTTTCAAATCTGTCCGCCTTGCTAAGTCCTGGCAACCACCTTTGGAAAGGAGCTGATGCCCTTGTAGCTCTCCATGATCCTGTACAAAATTGCATTTACATACAATTTTTTAACAAGCAACTTTTAACAAAAGCATAGTGATGGTATTAGATGGTAATGCCATTACTGAATATTCATGGCCGATATTTATTACTTATTATGACACACATGTGGCCGAAGCAATGTGGATATATTGGTCTTTCACTGGTCCAAGCTACAATCAGTAATAATAAAAAAGGATCTATTGGTCTGTCACAAGTCCAAGATAAAATTAGTAATTATAAAAAAGCATCATATTATTTTGTAACCATATCCATCCATCCATCCATCCATCCATAGACACAAAATTAAAAAATCCCATTATGCTTGCAGAACATTATAGCCATGGCGGTTTTTATTGTATATACAGGCATTGCTATGGTAACAGATGCACCCATGGGAATTGAGCTATTATTCCTTAAAAGAGAAGAGACTCTCAGTCAGTTAGCCACCCAAGAACCATCTAACCCGAGATCACCGATTGGGATGCTTTTGTGAGGTTGTTGTCGTCTTATTGTATGAGGCTTGTTCAAAGGTTATTCATTCTGTAAAAATTTTTGAGCCATCGTCCCCAAGAGGGCAGTATTATGCTCCATTTAAACTGCATAGTGATCAGCCTTCACTGATAATGCAACAGTATCCATTCTGATTCTTACCAGAAACTGATATGTGTGATTTAATAATGTTCCTCTATTGTTTTACTCCTTGAGCAATCCATCATTTTCAGTGCCAGATCTCTCTGATTGCTGTGAGAGAGGTGTGTGCACTTGCCGTGCACATTCAAGCGTCACAGGGAGTGCACATCCATGTAGTATTCACCAAACACAGAGGTGAAAATGTGGAAAAATCCCACACTCCTCCACCTTGGATCAATAAGCTTACATTTATGTGGCAAGCATACACACAGGTCGCTGTCATTCTCACCTCTCTTCTAGCACCAGTTGGCTGACTCTCAATTTTCTCTGTCAAGGAGCTGAATATAAACCATCTACCTGCAGAGAACTGAGATCCAATACACATCTGTTTAAATAAAAAAAAAGACAGCAAGAGACACGTCCCCCTCTAAAGGTTTGCTGTTTGGAGCAGACGGCTTAACAAGGGTAATCATTAAGCTTTGAGTCTGTTAGGTTTTTATTTCCTGCCTGGCTAGCTGTGAAAGCACACACTTTGTGAGCTTAGAATTATAAGGTTCTATCTCCGTTTAGGGTACAGTAGTTCTGAGATATTGAGCATCAAAGTTTTTACATCCCAGCCTGCAAAACTGTTATGTAGTATAAAATTCTATTATAGCTTTATCTATTAATCTTTTTTTTTTTTTACAAAAATAACACCACACAGGCATTAATAAACACGTAATGGATCAGATTATGTCAAAAACTCAATTTCGACCAAAAGTGGAGATAGAACCTTATAATTCTAAGCTCACGACTTCCTGTTCCATCTGTATCATCCCACACAACATCATACACTTTTAGGGAGAAATTTTGAGATGGCCATCTCAAAAGGATGCTGCATTAGCATCTAATTGTATGATGTTGAAAGATGGTTTATCCCTTATCCACTAAAACAAAATCATTTAAACTACTCAGTCTTGGATTATCAGTGTTTCTTTAAAGATCCGTGGGCCAGATTTACTAAAACAGAGCAAATTAGCATGAGACAGCAATCCCATAAAACCACAAGCCAGATAATTTACATTATGACCAACTTAATCTACCATGAGCAGCGCAAATAAGTGTCATCTGATTCCAAGTGTGTAATTTCTGTTTCTGAACAGGTTTCCCCAAACACTGCCATTGGTCAGAAAAACACATATACGTATATCTCAACAGTGAGACGTATGTATATATATATATATATATATATATATATATATATATATATATATTCACCTAAGGGATTATTAGAAACGCCATACTAATACTGTGTTTGACCCCCTTTCACCTTCAGAACTGCCTTAATTCTACGTGGCATTGATTCAACAAGGTGCTGAAAGCATTCATTAGAAATATTGGCCCATCTTGATAGGATAGCATCTTGCAGTTAATGGAGATTTGTGGGATCCAGGGCACGAAGCTCCCGTTCCACCACATCCCAAAGATGCTCTATTGGGTTGAGATCTGGTGACTGTAGGGGCCATTTTAGTACAGTGAACTCATTGTCATGTTCAAGAAACCAATTTGAGCGATTTTAGCTTTGTGACATGGTGCATTATCCTGCTGGAAGTAGCCATCTGAGGATGGGTACATGGTGGCCATAAAGTGATGGACATGGTCAGAAACAATGCTCAGGTAGGCCGTGGCATTTAAACGATGCCCAATTGGCACACATCCCCCACACCAATACACCACCACCACCAGCCTGCACAGTGGTAACAAGGCATGATGGATCCATGTTCTCATTCTGTTTACGTCAAATTCTAACTCTACCATCTGAATGTATCAACAGAAATCGAGACTCATCAGACCAGGCAACATTTTTCCAGTCTTCAACTGTCCAATTTTGCAATTTTCCAAGCTTGCGAATTGTAGCCTCTTTTTCCTCTTTGTGGAGATGAGTGGTACCTAGTGGGGTCTTCTATTGTTGTAGCCCATCCACCTCAAGGTTGTGTGTGTTGTGGCTTCACAAATGCTTTGCTGCATACCTTGGTTGTAACGAGTGGTTATTTCAGTCAAAGTTGCTCTTCTATCAGCTTGAATCAGTTGGCCCATTCTCCTCTGACCTCTAGCATCAACAAGGCATTTTCAGCCACAGGACTGACACATACTGGATGTTTTTCCCTTTTCACGCCATTCTTTGTAAACCCTAGAAATGGTTGTGTGTGAAAATCCCAGCAGATTGTAAAATACTCAGACCTCCACCAACATCCATGCCACGCTCAAAATTGATTAAATCACCTTTCTTTCCCATATAATTTTAACCGAATAGTTGTAACCAGTAGCTAAATAGCCAAATTTAGGCACTGTTTTAGCAAACTTAAATTCTCATCTGCTATGTTACGGCCAATTATCACAGTCCAAACAATTCCTATTGGGTTCCGAATGGATTTTGTTCCACCTCACATGCATTATTTTTGGATATCATATTTCCTCCATATGTGTTACATTATAGTTTTAAAATGAATGACAATTCTCATTTCAGTTCAAAATAAAAAAAAAAATCAAAGGGTTGTGGAACAGTTTATAGGACAAAATTGCGGGTGGTGAGACTGTACATGAAAAGTAAAACCTGACCAGTATCTGTGTGCGTTCATGAACTGAGTGGATGTCATTAATGGCCAACATCTTATTCAATTGCTGAGAGGCTTTTGCTAATGTAAACTGTCAGATAGAACAAACCGCTGCCTGAAGGCTGAAGCACACACGTACAAAGGAAAAAATGAACCGTCACAGCATGAGAGCAGTATTAGACAGAGTGTGAAAAAGAGAGGGAAAGAGAATGAGGTCAAGAGGGAGAGAGAAACATAGAGAGAGAGGCAGAGATTGATACGGCATAGACTGTAAAAAAAAAGATGGATGAAGCCCCTCCACTCTCTTCCATTAGTCAAAAGTGAATCCACCAAAGTCCTATTGTGACGCTGACATCTTGCGCAGATTTAGGACCTGCTTCTGCGCAGTAGTAAACATCAAGTAAAGCCGCGATATCAAGGTCCCGCCCTCACTCATACACAAAAATGGTTAATAATTTACTGTGTGAAATAAAGTTATGGGCATGTTGAAATTAAAGTTGAAGCTCCAATCTCCTCCCGAAAAGTCTGTTATTGCCTCAGTGACTACTTTTAGAGAAGCTGTCAATCACAGCTGTCAATCATGACGCCACATTCCCGTTTTTATAGCATCAAATAACTAAGTAAAACAAAACTTATTTAAAAAAAAAAAAAAAAAAAAAAACACTTAAACTTAAATCAGCATGATAAAACTACCTAAAATGACAGAAAACCTCTTTAAAAAAAATTATATGAAGTGTAATTTGATTTTGTTTTCATCAAGTCCATCAGGCTTCATGGGAAGGTGGGCTTTATGACCTATACTGGGACCAGTCACCGGGGGGCGATCGAGACGCTTTGGCTTCACTTTTCAGCACTTGTGCGGCACGCTTGATTGTGTAGCATGAGCGAAGCAGAATTCCATAAAACCTCCACTCTTCCTTTTCCCAGTTTGCGTACTGAGCCAGCGATGAGTGTTCCTCTCAGAAGGGCATGACCTTCTGTTTCTTCCAACGTCTCCATTTGGTAATGCCAAAAAGCACAATGCCCAAAACAGCACCTAAAATCAATACCACAAATGTACAAATCAGCTGATTTAGAAAATGTGTATGTTGAAAAACACATTATCATGAATGTTGTTCCAAATTGGTTTATCAGCAAGTTGAGCTCAAGCTGTGTTTATGACATTGGCTTTTTGAGCCACTTTAGGCCATGGCTCCGCCCCCACTCCCCTCACAGGCCGAGCATCTGGACATGGGGAGGGGCCAGGCAGATGCTCCGGGCTCACTGTTCATTTGCATACAGTTTCTTTGGGAATGCCCTTGACTGACTCCTCAAGGGGACGTGGGCTGCATCTACACCACAGAGAGAGAGAGAGCAGGACAAAGAGCAAGAAGGAATTGCAGCCCTAAGAGGTGTTCACACAAGATGTGTTCTTCTGTTTAAGACAGCTAGACGGTGTGCACGGATTGCATTTATGGGCATGTTGTATACGTAAATATGATTATTCCGCTGCCAGATTCAGTTGTTGTTTTTATATCTGCTGCACTAAACATTTATGATAAAAAACAGTGAGTGCCTTAAAGGGTTAATAATGTAGTATATCATCTATAATAATAATATTTACATTTACATCATGTGACTGTCAATGACCCAATCAAAACAGACATGTGATGCATTTTTTGGGTCATGTCCCACTGGTTGAGATATGCAGTGTATACTGCACTGTATTCAGTTAATAACAAGCTGGTATTCCTTTCCAAATATAACCTTAGTTACATCAAATATATGCTCATCCTTGTTTGTGGAAGACAAAAGCAGAGGAAGAGCATGTTTGTTGAGTAAAGAAACATAATGTATGTACAAGTGAGAGCTGGTGTCACAGTGAATGAGAGTGTGTCGGGAGAGAGAGAGAGAGAGAGAGAGAGAGAGTGCGCATGTGTGATGAGAGAGAATGACAGTGTGTGTGAAAGAAAGAGATAGGAAAAGGGAGGGTGTTGGGGGTAGGTGGGCGGGAAGACGAGTAGGAAGGCTGAGAGAGAGAGAGAGATTCAGTGCTGCGTGTCAGAGCCGTGTGTAAGAGAGGGTGAGAGAGAGAGAGAGAGAGCGCGTGTACACAGGGTGTCCGTATTTCTGCAGGACAAACGGAGGTGTTTTCACTCAATTCAATTTCAACCTCTACCTCCTGCTCTACCTGCCATCCAGCTCTGAACAAAAACCCAGAAGTGACTACAGACCGCCAGGTAGGGACACTTGACTGTACTGAGAGCAATGTTTGTGTTAGTTACTTACAGTATAACATCTGTAGTGAAGTGTGCTGAACTGCTTCAGGAGATTCTAGTTCAAAGGAGACAATGCTTTGGGTTTTAAAGTCTTGGAATGGATTAGATAACAAGATCTGATGAGAAAACTACACTACGCGCCTATGTGCATGCAAATGTTTTGTGGTTATATGCTCAGCCATGTGATAGCATTTGTATATCATTATCGAGTGAAAACAGTTCACAATAGCACTCACTAGAGTGCTTCCTACCTCCAGTGCCTCGTGACGGCTGATTCCAGGAGGAATAACTTCAGTGGCTTCCTGCCGTCTAATTCTACACCGGTGACGAGGAGGTCATCTCCAAACATCTTTCTCACCTGTTCTCTTTGAAAACTGTCAGTTTGAGGGTCTTTTCAGGCACGACTGTTGTTTACAAAGCCCACTTGAGAGGACGGATTGCTTTCTCTAAAACAGTAGACATGGGCAGGCAGAGAAACAGGGTTTGTCTGTCATTGCAATGGTGAGATTGTGTTTATGGGCTTTGTGATTGTATCCTACACACCCCTTCCCCCACATGCCCACACATAGCTTTCATCTCATATCCTATTTTTCCCAGTAGAGTTTGCAGCCCCTGATGTATGGAGTGATCAAACCTCAAGGCGCTATCAGCTCCCGTAGAATCATTCTTCACTCTCTCGGTGATGTCAAACTACACCTAATTGACGGATCTCTTCCGGTTTCACCATTTCCAGGCACTCTGTTCAAGTTAAAGCCCCGTTCCTCCATTAGCTCTTGATCTAAGAATGGAACAAAGGGGCTGCTGGATTGCGGTTAACATGCACAGTTGTTCCCTCATTTCAAAACATGAAAGAGGGGAAGAATGGCTTATTGCGGAGCTTCAAACAACTTCTCTTCATTCGGTTCAATTCTCCTGCCTGGTATAATCCTCAAAAGCCACGGCATGCCATCCACCTCTTTTTTTAAATGGATCTTTTCTTAATCAAAGCGAACTGCACTCTGGTTCCTTTTCTTTTTCCCCAGAAGACTGTTTTACATCAGATTATTTCACATTGCTTTTGAATGTTAATTTGTACTTTTAAGGTGGTACAGAAGATGGGTTTCTGTATGGCTGGTGGCTTGACCACCTCGACTTGAACTTAAACTGCCACCTCTCTTCTTTGGTTTAATACCATGGAGACTGGTTTGAATTGAGTCCATTGTCAATAAGTACAGAAATAAACAATCTGTGTGTGTGTGTGTGTGTCCAGCTGTGGCGCCAGATCTCACACAGCATCAATAGTTAATGAGTGAAGCTGGCAAGAGCTCTATTGATATGTCTGTTTTTGTTTTCCTAATGGCTGTGTAATTTATATGAGCTTTATCTGACAGAAGGTGGAATAAAACATGTTGTAAAAACCCTATAAACATGGAGGGGGACAGTATTGAGATTAGGGGTCGACCTGTATGTGTCGGTCATGCAGAGAGAAAACCCACATGCTTTTGTGTGGAAGACCTAACTGAAACTAAACTAGGTGTAAATGGCATGTGAGAGGTTGCTTGTTAGTGTGCATATGCAGTGTGGTGACAAGTGTGAGTCTGCATGACTGTTTCCCCCATTTGTTGGACGGTATTTGAGCTAGTCAACGCTTTACTTGCCGTTAGCGGAATGTTTTTTTTTTTTCTCCCACTCCTCACGACCTCACTAACTGCGCCTTTTGATTGGTCGTCTCTCTCACACTCCACGGGGAGAAATGACAGAGTGGAATTAAGGTCACATGATCCGCGATGTGGGATTCTGTACTCACAATCTTCTCTTTTTAATCTCCCCTATAGACTCTCTCTCTCTATCTCTCTCTCTTGCTGCGGATTTGGATTATCTTCATCAAAAATTAGCTGTATGATTGTCTGCTTAGTGTACATATTTACCAAGCAGCTGGTTCAAGCCATAAATCCTACTAAAAATAAATAAATAGACAGAGAAAAAATACAAATCTGCAGATGGCCATATTGGAGCACAGCACTGTGTATAGTCTTAACCATGTGTACACTGTACAGCTATGAAAGCTAAAGAAATGTATGATGTTTTTTCCCCCCTACTATCTTAATGCTCCAATCCAAAAGGTGTTCACACAGGGCGTGCTCTAACATGCAAAGCAGCAAGAGTGAACAGCTAGGGGAAAAAATACAGTGTAGTCCCATAAGGAGTGTAGTATTCCCATTGGAATTATTACATAATCCAAAACCAACCCAAACGGATGCTTATAAGAGTTTTATATGAATCAAATAAGATCATGTTACTGAAAACTGATTTCTTTTACTTGTCTTAACACAGTGCTTATGGTCACAGATGTTAGTCTGACACTTGTGTAAATAAATATTTGTTTTAAATTCACCAGACGAAATGCAAGAAATGCCCTGTTAGGTGCTAAGGAGACTGCTGACAGCTCTGAGCAAATGAGATTCGTAGCCACCCACAGAGAGTGTGCTTTTCCATACCCAACACGACACACAGCTTTCAGCACTTCTTGCTTTTGGACAGCGCCACCTGCCTCAAAGCTTTCAGCACCGGACAGCGACAAACTTCCAGGCTTTACGCAAAGGGGCTGCTTTCAGAATCGCTATTTAAAGGACAGCGACAATGTCACTATACAACTTCCTTTACATTTACCTTTTGCTCTTTCCATACCAGAAATTAATAGAGAGAAAAATGTGACTCTCTGTGATATTTCCCTTTGTAGTTAGTGGTACTTTCTTAGGAATCATTGTTTATTTTCTTTACTGACCAAAACTTAAATAAATTATAAATTGATATAATATATATATATATATATATATATATATATATATATATATATATATATATATATATATATATATATATATATATATAACGTTGTGTTTTATTTTAAAGAAAATAGATAACATCCTCTGTCTAATGAATCAGACTGAGAATTTGTTAACCAATTGAAAAATATAAAGTATTTTAATATCAATAGATGATACCTGACGTGCCCTAAAATGGTGAAAATTCCCCTGAAAATCAAATTTTATTTCGGTTAGCAATAGCATGTTACATGCTCATCTTACTTTCAGATGAATGAGCTATGATGTACTTGTCATTCTCATTAGTTTGCTATTGTATAGTAAGTCTTTGAAGCATTACATGACGCAGTGACGGCGGATATTGACTCATGCAGCCATTCTATAGACTGCTTTGAAATCATTGTGGCGCCCATGTAGTGCATATGTGTTCAGCATGTTAGCTATATCATGCATATTTGTGGGACATGCTAAATAATAGAATGCTCTTGTGCAAGTTAAAATTGTTGCGCAAGAGAGCTAAAGCTGTTTCTTTTGAGACAACATGCTGTATTTCATGGTCAGAAATAATCAATGTTAATAATCCAACCTTGGCCATATGGAATATGATGTATTACTCACCAATCTTCTGACAATTCACCCTATTGATTTTAATACCCTTTTGGTACATTGTGAATACGTGTTAGACATGAAAGCCAAGCCTTAACATAGATCAGTGATTCAGATTTATTGTGCATTTAATAGTTTCCACCATTAGAAATGACTTGTGAAATAATTTAATGCATGCTGGGCTTCAGTCATTTGATGATGTAATGTTGTGGAGCTTGTGTCACATTCACGTAATTGTTTGATTTGATCTACAATGTATATAAAGAGCTTCAATGTGACAAACAGAGGCAGATGACACGAGATGACCTTGCATATGTCTGACCCTTCAAAAGCTGGTTCATTATTGAAGGAAGCACTGCTAAAATCAACAGTGCTGAACTGAACCAATTAACATGACATGTGAAGATGCACGTGCAGCCAACACATGCGGTTGCACGCAAACAGAACGTTGCTTCTCAGTCTGCGAGTCAACTCACCCCGCTGATGTCTCGTAATGATAATCACAGGTCAAAAGCTGTTTGCTTGTAGACGGATAGCAGGGCAATAATCTGGTCGCTCTCTAAAACCAACCCTTGTAAGCCTGTCACCTAATTGAGACAGCATGGTGTTGCGGACCGTTCATTTGCATATGTGCATTAGCATAATTGAATAGGCATGAGTTAAGTGCGTTTCAGTAGGCTGTTAATAACATGGCCCCCGCACCGCCAGATTAATTCGTTTCTGTTATTTCTCCTCCTCGCCGCCATGAAGAGAACGTAACCATCCGTTTGCTCTCAGTCCCCCTCATCTGTCTTTTCCTTCCTTTTCTCCTTCCCTCTTTGCTCTGTGGATGAGTTGAGGTCAGTTTTCTCTCCCCCTTAAACTCACTTACTCAAGGAGCTCTGCAGGACTTGACCAGGGCGGTCGACTGTGAAGATTCAAAGGCAAAAAAGGCAGTGGATTATATCTGAAACAATCAGCTTACTTATTTTAGCGCTCGAGAACGTCTCTCCGAAGGTCCAGGTGCATGTTCACTGGGTTTGTTCCACGGGTGGAACAACCAATGCCTCTAACAGATGAGCCTGAAAGCAAAGAACAGCAAAATGTTAGACTTTTTTTTTTTTTTTGCTCCAGCTGTTGTTTTTTGCAATGGAGCGTGTAAACGGGGCACTAACGAATTCTGTGAGCATGAGAAATGCTTGCTCTTTTTACTTCCTCTTTACTCCTATTCCCATTTAAACGGCCAGTAATATTTAATCTTCAGTTCTCCAACCAGCCAGATGACCTTTCTTACTGCTCTTCCTCCTACACTTACCTAAGAATTTGAAGTAATGTTTTTCTATTACAGGGTACTAGTAAAACATTAGACATACTTAACAATAATCATTTTGGCTTGTATTCTGTATTATTACTTTGGTTACACTTTATTTCGATAGTCACTTTAGACATTCTACTAACTATAAGTAACTTTTCAACTACAGTACATGTCAACCAAGTGTCATTAGAGTATTAGTAGGCTGTAGTAGACTGTCAGTAGACTGTTAGGTTAGAGTTAGGTGTTAGGGTTCAGGTTAGGAGAACAAGTTGACTTCTTGTTGCTAAGTTACTTACAGTCAGTTGAATGTCTGTTGGGGGACCAATAAAATAAAGTGTTAGCAGATATTAAGCTGACAGTCTACTAATACTCTAATGATAGTTAGTTGACTTGTAGTGGCAAAGCTACTACAAAGTTAGTTGAATGTCTAAAGTGGACTATCGAAATAAAGTGTTACCATTACTTTTTGTAATCTGCTCAAATAATGATTTGATTTTTCTTAAAGGAGCTGTATGCAAGATTGTGGCCAATACTGGTACTGCAATCACTTTCAAAATAGGGTGTATGCGCATCTTCCCCCATGACTTGAGGTTGCCAGATATTCTGTAGGCTCCAGCAGGAGTGTAGGCTGCTACAAGAAGCTTCCAATGGCAAGTGACGAGTCTTTTTCTGTTAATTATTTATTTCAGACTTCGTAACAAAATATTTCAGATTCATATTGAGTTTTTTGGGGTTTCGCAACGTTATAATTTTTTTTATCCGATTCTGACGCGTTTGCATCTGCAGCTGTGGTAACTAGAGAAGAGCTGGCAACCCGAATGGCGCAACAGTACTGAGTCCGTGATTGGTAGATAGGTGGAGGGTGACGTATCAGAAACGAAACACAAACTTGACAATATCAACATCAGTCAAGGGCTGCGACTTGACTTTTTAAGTGACAATATCCTGGCCGGACTACTGTTGTCAGTGATATAAGTATTTGAAATGAACATGATTTCTTAATGTCTAGTGACATATCAGGGAAAATTTATGATTAATTAAAATAAATTTCTTGCATACAGCTCCTTTAAACATTCTTCATAACTCTGTATTACAGTCAATAATGTTAAATTGGGTACAATTGGTCTTTTGTATCTTTGTTGGCCTAGTGTTGTTTTTTGTCTCTGTTTTTGTTTAAAAATGTAATACGATATGTAACTGCAATCGTCTATTATTCATTCATGTGTGAACTGATTGTTTTTGTACTGTTATTGTGAAGCGTCCTTGAGCTTGGGAAAGGCGCTATATAAATTAAGCTTATTATTATATATTTGAAAATAGGACAGTACAGTATTTATACATACTACATTCTGTAGTATTAGTAGGACTAGGACCTGTTAGCATGCTCATTGAAACATAGCCTGGTCTATTATAGTTTGCTAAAAAAATAATAATAATAATAATAATAATAATGTAGTTTATGCAAGCCATATTGCCATGCTGTATGTCTCCAGAGTAATTTTGTGCTACTGTATTTGTCCTTAACACCTGCACACGATAGCGGCTTATGCATTCAAGTCATGTTTTCCTACTTAGGAATGTTAATTTTTATTCAAATCATATATAGTAGAGAGATTATATACAGTAAGCCACATCCATAAAAGACACTGTGCATCATCCTCTCACCTGAATGACCAGTCAACTTCCTTATGGGTCAGTGAGCTAAATCACTTCATTCTGCACAGTTGACATGCACTTCCCGACCTCTAAATAATACTATTGACCTTCCGATTGTAAGATCTCTAATCTCTGACACCCTTTAGTCTCCAGTAGCGTTTACAATGGCTTAGTAGCTGCATGTCAAATAATTCACTGTGCCTTAATTAAAGGCAAGGCAATGCTTTCTTAAAAGCCCAGTGATGGATTGAAATCTTACGAGTCATGACTGTATCGATGAGAGGAAAGTAGCCCTTCTTATCTCTAAATGTTCTCCTTTTACTTCCTCCGTTTGCGAGCACGCTCCTGCTTGCCGGCATTGACATGTTCGCTGGGGAGAAAGATTATGCGGGAGTGGATAGTAATTACGGCTCTAAGCCAGCCATTTGTGGGGCCTTATCAGTCAAATGATCGTGGTGTGGATCACATTAAAACACAAAGGCCTTGGCATGTTCTAAATGCATTTTTTCCATGACATGTTACTCCATCTTATCATGACCAGTTTCCGTAAGGAAATTTAGGCATTAGAGGTATGAATACGTTTATATCGCAATATAGATATTTTTGCTGGCAATTTAACAATGGCAATTTTGCTGGTACTTTATCGTATTTGATTATTACCATTTTTATTTGATTAGCATTATTTAGCATTGTATCTTGATGGACGCAAACATATGGTTATGAAAAGCTGATTCACAGTATGCAATTTAGTTTTGTTTAGCACATTAAAGAAATCATATGAATTTGATTGAAATCTATTCAAAATAAATCAGTAAAGAACAACTTTATGCTTCCACAGAGAGTTACTTTTTCGTACATATTATATTATCTGAATGTGGCTTGTTCAGTGTGCACAGTGTCTGCTTGGTGTTTTACCATTGACGAATAGAGAGCTGTTTAGGTCTCCTTACATGGTCTAAAATCATATGAAGTGACTGGATATGTTTTGATTTATGTAAAGGTTATAACCTTGTAGGACAAGGAAAGAAATAGATGGGGATGAGTAAATGACAGACATTTCAGTTTTTTACCTCTCTAAAGACCTTGACTCTGGATTCTGTGTCTTGAGCTGAGCAGAGAAATGAGTCTCTCTCTCTCTTTCTCTCTCTCTCTCTCTCTCTCTCTCTCTCTCTCTTTGCATCACATCATGATTAACGGCAGCAGATAAATTTCATACATTATTCATGCACTCTGCCACCTTCACCTGCAGAGTGGAGGCTGATTTCCAGGTGCCGCTTTGTTCCTAAAAAACTTTAGCCACAATGACAGTTTGATCAAATCGCTTCCCTCAGGGCCAGTGTTTTCTCTCATTCAGCTCTTACTGGCAGGCCGAGTCACTCCTAAAGCTTGTGGATCTGCCCGCGAGCTCCTATCATCTGGAGAGATAACCAAAAAATATCAAAATCAAAAGCATGCCTTAATCAACTTCAACATTTACCCACGTTAATCCATATACACAAGTAGCTTTATATCATCTTAATGGTATATATCACATATAATGTGGTTAATATAATACATAAAAATGTTTTAATGCTTATTTGGATTGTCAAGTTAAAAGTTTGACAAATAAAAAGTACTTCATTTTATTAATTTTAAATTTTTATTTTGGAAATAATGGTCGTAAAATAAAAGATATCAACAAATGGATTATTCATAACAAATGGATCTGGCATAAACAGACCAGCAAAAATAGCTTTATGTTATGTAACATGGGAGTTGAAGGTGAAGTGTGTCATTTTTAAAAAAATAATGACACTGAATAATGACTGTTTGCTATTGTTTTTCTAGAGCTGCTTTACAGCAGAATCGAGTTCTGTTTGCATCATCATTATTTACCTGTTATCACTGTATATTTAAATAAAGGTGACTTGACTTGACTTTGTCACCAAATTAGAATTACAAAAAAAAAGCTTTGTACTTCATGCTGATGGTCAGACACAAAATATAGTCCCACACTGTCCCAGTTTTCTTTCTATTTTTGTGGCATTATGTACTGTACACCCAATTAAATGAATTACTGTGGATTACATTTGAATAACTTTGTCCCTTGTTAATCTAACAGTTCATATTTCACATTCATTCTGTACTCAGAACAGTTTTTTTTTTGTTTTGTTTTTTTATTTTAAACTAAAGCCTGCATTCACCACAGCTCATAACACTGGGTCTTGACATGGCTTGCTGTCAGTGTAAATCATTCACTAGCCCACTGAGATGATAAAGCCCTGGGAGAAATGAATTACCCAGGATGCACCGGGTGTGCCAGGCATAGACAGGATGAGAGAGTGGCTAATGTTACCCACCTACTCGTTCCGCAATCTCTGGATTCGTCCAGTGCAAGCCAGTGACTGGCAGTAGTGTGGTCAAAAATAATGGAAATGCGAGGGGTGTCTATAGCACTATAATAAATGCCATGAAAACCTTGAGATGAAGCGGCACAGATTAGGGCCCAGTCTTACCTTTTAATGGTGCCCTTGACAAAAATTTGCATTAGTGCTGCAGGCAACCCATTCTGTGTACTGTGCATAATGCAGGCTATCAGGGACATGTGCGCACACACACACACACACACACACATGCATGAATGCACTCATAACAGTCACAGAATTCAGCCATTATATCAGCCAAGCACACTGCAGATGCATTACTGGGTCGATCTTGGCATTTTTGATTTCCAAACAAACAGCAAAACGCACTATAATATAGGGATAGAATATTTGAACAGCACTACAAATAAATAAAACACATTCCATTTTTAATTTACAGTGACTAAACCATGTCATCTTGCCCAGCTTTTAAAATGTATGTTCTCTGTTTTGAGTGCCAATCTACTCACCACAACACCATCACAAAAGCTCTAAAGATATGAAAGACCTTCCTATTGGGCTTACTAGTGAGAGAATGACCAGACTGGGGTGACAAGTGTGAGACGTAGCCTGCACCACTTGGCCATTTCTGCTGTCATTCCACCATCGCCAGTGGTTGCAATGACGTGCCAGAATACTGTTTGAAGCGGCAAATCAGAACTAATCTGGAGGTTGAGGACAATGGCCACCCAGGCTTACATTGTGTTAGGGAGCTTTTAGCAATTTCCTGGCAAGAATATATTTTTGGGTTAGAGGAATCAGTCTTCATGAATAAACAAATGTTCAGTCTCACATGGACAATTCCTTTTCTTTTTTTTTCTTTTTTTTTGAAAGAGAAAGGATAATAACAATAGTAATTATAGATCATTATAATTCACC
The DNA here is from genome assembly GCF_016745375.1 of Pimephales promelas. The sequence goes on from NW_024121114.1 coordinate 470,311, forward strand.
AAGTCATTTCACCAAGTTATATAGTTTGCCAGCCTAACTGTTTATGGTAAGCTCCGTAGCAACTTGCTATATAAAGTTCAGAAACAGGTTTGTGTATATTAGCTACTCATTGAATGCTTATCTAATTAGAATTTAGGAGTCAGAACTATCCGTTTTATAATGGCAACACTTTACAATATGGTTCAGTTAATATTACATTAAATTACATCAATAATGTTAATTCATAAAAATACAATTATATATGCAATTAAAATGCACTTTAACCAAAAGTTTTGCTCTTTATATCTTAAAGTTCATTACATACTTTAGTTCTTCATACCTGTTACCTCTTTAGTTCATGATACTTATTCTAAAGCGCTGCGTTTATAATTCCCCGATAGCACTGCCAATAAAATCCCTATGAGCTTGTATTTATTTACCTCTGTAGCACGGTCATTACTGTTTGGTCACATGTGTGTGTTTATGGCCACTGAAGCATGCTGGGAGACATGAGGCTGCAGGCAGCACAGTTGAGCTGGCAGCCGGGGATGGAAGGGGGAAGTGACCCCATGTCACGTTTCACTGCACACAACGCAGGGTGGACTCTGGGAGAATTGGAATGCCCAATCAGCAGAGAGGAACTAATAAATATGAGTCACCGCCAGGGCTTTGTGTACACTCGGGCAGTCCAAACAGTATGAACCCGAGGTTATAAGGTAGAAGAACAAAGGATTAAGGTTGTTTTGTTTATTTGGTTTTTGCTGGTTTTGGATATAGATCTCCTCAACAAATGTTATTTTTATTTATTAACGTATATGGTACTTTCTGACTTGACAACCCCGGTTGCAGAGTTTGCTTTTTTAGTGTGTGTGAGAAAGCTTTGACTAGCTACAAGCTCCAGAATTTGGTAATAGCCTCTATCATAGGAAATCGACAGAAAATAGCCTGAAATTGTAGGTAAAGCAATTTATCTCGAATAATATCCCCACATAATATGACATGGATGTCCCCAGCACCCTTTGAAGCTGCACTAGTACACTCATTCCAAATTCTCAGTTACAATGATTTGGTGGGTGGGGCACGGACGGACGGATGGATGGATGGATGGATGGATGGATGGATGGGTAGGTTGGCAGGTAGACAGACAAAATAGAATAAATGTTCAGTATGTCATGCACACTTCCATAGCCGTTCTTCTCAGTTTGGGGTGGGGAGGACTGTCAGACAGGCTTATCTCCTCTCGCAATGTTTACAGATCTTGTTTTTCTGTGTGAATGATTCGCCACTTTAGAAGCCCAACTTTGAGCTTCTCTTTAGCAACTCTCTTCTTTCACTCTGCTTCAATCTGAGCCATGCCTGGGGAGTCCATAATAAATGTCTTTACTGAACGCGTGACATACAGAATTATGCCTGTGCATACATTATTCCTATGGTCTCTACACCAAGATCGGTTGTTGCTATGGCAACAACAATCTCTTGAAAGTGGTTGTGTCAACCAGTTACTAGTTGATTCTTGGAATTCCATATCGATTCACCTTCAAATTTCACTCTTGACACTCGAGAGGAAAAGATGCACTTTGTAGTTCAGCTGCATGACCTATAAAGGCAGAGCTGCTTCAAGTTTATTTATAGACTTGTGGTGGGTGGGGGGGATGTCATTCAGATAGACGTGACTGCACTGATGTAAAAAATCTATAAAAAGGGTAGATTCCTCTTCCAGTTCTCCACCTAGATGGTTAAAGAGATTATTTCAAAGACATGCTCAATTTCCAGCATTCACGTCTTGAAGTAAGAAGGATGTACTCTAAGAATGAATTAGATCATGTCTCGTTTGAGGAAACGCATGAGCTACATAATCTAATCTACTGTTGTTGCAGTTTCCTCCACAGAATGATTTGATGGCAGCAAACATGCCCTCTAAAACACAACTTCATTGGAAGTGTTTGGCTTGCCATGTGCCATTACGCAGCAGGGGAGCTGTGTCCTTGCCATATTACGAGCACTGAAACATTCCTTTTTTTCAGCAACATCCTGTCTATTCTCCGTAGAAATAAGCCGACCAGGGTGGACATACGCCCTTCTGGCTATAATCATAGCATTTTCTACTGTTCTGTTCTGTCCGTCTGACGTGAAATTATGACATTATTGGTTTTTAGAATCTCTGTTAGCTGCAAATGCATGCTGATTTTGTACAGAGAGGGGGAAATATGTTTCCGGTAAAGTGTAGCCTGCTATCTGCCACATCCATCTCCACAAATCCAGAACTAGACAAATGGTCTTATAATTGGAAATAGCCATTCAAGTATACAAGAGCTCACAATGTATTCCACTCACCTGTGATTGCAGTTTAAAAAGTTTTAATTATGGATATTTTTCTTACAAAAGGGATCGCTTCACTTCAGAAAGGCATTTATTAACCCCCTGGGGTCGTTTGGATTACTTTTATGATGAATGGATGCTCTTTTTGGGGCTTCAGGATCTCACTTACTTTATACTCCCATTATAAAGCGTGGAAGAGCCAGTTTATATATATATAACTCAGATTGTATTTGCCTGAAATAAGAAAGTCATATACACCTAGGATGGCTTGAGGGTGAGTAAATTATGAATCATGTTCATTTTGGGGTGAAAAATGAAAACAAGTGACTTATTTATATAGGCATATATTATATAGTAAAATGCATGGGAAACTCGATTCAGTAGAGTTTGCCATTAGCAAGTTATAGGCATCATTATAGTTATCATCCTCGGTGTGAATGGGCCTTTGAGCTGATAAGAACAAAAATACAGAACATGCACAATTTTAATTAGACTGAACTGTTTTGATCAACTCTTTTCTGTATTGAATAAATTACATTGGATATTGTCTGTAGGCATGTGAGGATTCTATAGAATATGGAAGATGTCATATTCATGCTGCTTTACCTTTTCTGTACCTATGATGCCTTAAAATGCTCCCTACATAGGCACATCACTAGGTTTTGGAACGCAGCCGTAGAGTTCCATACAGTATGTATTCCTCCCTGCTGTAATCATAGCTCAAAGAAGTCCCATGACATTACCTCAAACAGTTCCATAACTAGCACAGCTAGTACACATGTAAAACAAGCTTGAGGCTATAGTTTGTTTACTTAACATTCAGTGTGATTGTTCTAGTCTAGTAAATAAACAGTAAGAGAGTAAAAAAGGGGAAAGAGAGAGATGAGCCAGGCACAGAGTGTTCTCCCTGCTGGGAAATTAGTGTCCATGTGCATAATTATGGGATTAACTAGATGAGGAGTGATTACTTTCTATTTTGTGTATGAGAGTCAAACAGCATTGTGTGCACTAGAAAACATCCCCTCCCGCATTGACCATCTGCAAACAGCCTCCATTTCAAATTCGATTAAACCAGTAAACACTCGGGTTTGTCTCCCAAGAGCAAACTGATGTAACTGAAGAGAAATTGTAGAGGTCATACCTCAGGTTGGGCCTATAGGGTAGAAGGTCGAGACTGTACTTTTTTTTTTATTCGTTTAAAGAGATTCACGTGATTCACAAAATCTAATTTTAGTTTAATTTTAATTTTAGTTTTAGGGATTGTTCACCCACAAAATGAACATTGTGTCATTGTTTACTCCTCGGCATGTCGTTCTGAATTCATTTTATTTTTTTGTCTGTGGGGCAATTTTTCAAGAAAATCCTAGTCACTCTTATCAGTATAATTCAAGCGACTCTATTCCAAGTGTTGTGAAAACATAGCTTTGTTTAATAAAATCCCATGCGGCGTGTGCGCATAAATATTTAAAATATTGGTCATTGTATGCTTTTATTGTGTGTAAATGAGCAGCTTGGACATTCAGCGAAAATTCCACAAAAATTAAGACTTTTTTTGTTTTTTAACCCTTTCACCCATAAGTTTACAATTGTGTGAAAGGGGTTAACCCCCCAGATTGTCAAATATGTACAAGTGGATGCGTTTTGTTGTTTAAACATCTTTATAACGATCGCGTTAGTTGAGCTGTATGCAGAATGGGCAGCGCCATTTTAGTTTGTTTTACAGTTCAGAGAATCGGGTCTGTTGGATTTACAATGTCAATTCCTCCACTTCTCACCAAATAAGTGAAAGTAATTGGCCGGTGAACTAGGAGAAGAATAGGGTCAAGTGTTGAGCGTGAAAGTACGCGTGAAAGGGTTAATAGACTATTCCATTACCTGTGTGCATTATGTGTGGTAAGACTTTGTAATATTGTAATATTATTTTTGTTTTCTCTTTGATTGTTATTTAGTGTGCCGGTTGCCATTTAAGTCACTTTAAGAAGCTTGCATGAGAAGTTCCACTTTGACCTCTCGAAGTGTTTCTCTCACTCAGGTGCTGCAGCATGCTGGCACGTAGGTCGCCCGCCCTTGGTAACAGCTGTGAAATATACAGCTCATTTCAGCTGCGCCGTTGTTTCCTTTTCTTTTTCGCTGAGCTTGTCCGGGGCCTTCAGGGCAGGCAGCTTTTCACAGTGTGTTTATGCAGCCTGTCAGCACCTGAGATCCGCTGAGCTGGCTGCTTCGGGCGCTCACTCCTCACAACTCAGCAACGGTCAGTCTCAGCAAGCCGGACCAGAAGGTTGCAACAAGGTCATGACAAAAGTCTTGGAAGTAAGATTGCTATTTACATAGACTACAGATTAGTGATGGTGACACATACAGCAGGACCAACAGAACAAACCGTGGAATCCGAACGACGCGGCCGAGCTGTGGGTTGGCGGATCTAGATCGGCATGGCTGGTGGACTTTACAGCGGCATGAGTGAAAGATGCAACGTGTCACAGTGTGACACAGATGCACGCTGATGGAAGTGAGACTGACAAGCTTGCAGGCGCATAGGGACTTGAAATGGCAGATTGCTCCTTGTTGCGAAAGGTCTATTTTTGGGGCTACGCCGACACCCACTCTGAGGGTGACGAATGCAGCTGAATACATTCACACCTTATGGAATTCATTGAATTGTATAAGACGTTAAACTCGGGCTCTTTCATTGAAGGTGCTGTATGGAACTTTTTCACTCTACTAAAGCATAAAAATACCATCATTAGTTTGCAGATATAAAGAGAACATGCTGAGTTCACATATACTCGTTTCTCTGAAAAACACTTCTACAGGCAGTTACTTTGAAATGTGCGTTCCGTGTTGGAAGTCTCCTCGGCTTTCATTGTCAATTGCACTCTTTTCTGTTGCGTGTCCCCTAACTGAGTGTCGAGTCCGAGCAGGGGGTTGGGGGAAACAACAATATTTTGAATTTTGACTGCAGTACCTATTTCGACCACTAGTTGTCATTCGTACAGACTGCACCTAGATACACCGATCTGGATATCTGTAATTCATTGAATCGTCAAAAATATGAAATCAGTCCCCCATTTAGTTTTTCTAGTTTTTCTTCACATGCCATTCAACAAGGCTGCTAAAACAGTTGTCCGCACAGTCAGGAGTCAAAGTCCATTCAAAGCAGACAGCTTCGTTCTAGCCTTCCGTCCCCCGTTGCTCGGAAAAACGGTGCCGTAAATACTTTTTCCACTCAGCGCTCTTCAAAGGACCCTGGACAGCACAGGGCTTAAAAAATCCTGCACCAAGTGGGTTGGAAGAGATGCTCATCTCTGGTCCCATGTTTACTGCTCCCGCGGTGAGTTGCTGGAGGCGATACCCTCCCGGCAATACTTGCTTATTAGCATGCAGATTTAGGCCAGCCTCTCCTGATAACACTTCTGGAGCTATTGAGTTGATTTTTCAATTTTGCACTGCTTATACCCTGCTTCCCTGCCCATAATAAAAATTTCCATCTTGACTATCACCACGAGTGCGTACGGAAAAGCCGCATCGCTAATAACTACCTTTCTCTGAGCTACACCCTCTCTGACAAAGGTATGCAATCACATCTTGTTCTCGTCTAGCATTGATTGCACGACATCGCTTGAGCTTGCAGTTGTTCTGTCATACAGTATATTTACTGTCATAAAGTTAATTGCAACAGAAGCGAAGCGAGTGCAGTTTGCCTGAGCATCAAATAATCCTCTCTAAACATATTTAAAGATTGTGTGAACTGGTTTGGGTGACAAAAATGCCAGGTTTGACATTTTTATTTAGAGAGGCAAATATGCTCTAAAAAGCTTCTCAGTCCTTTTTATTTCCATGAACATAAAAATGTATGTAAAAATGTAATAAACTTCACAATCGCATGTCTTGGTTGATGGCCCCATTTCTAGATGCTAACGTCTCCAGCGAGACATTCTTCAGTATCACCAGAAAGAACATGCTAGTCAACTAGTCCAACCAGCCTGAACCTACAAAGGTCCAATTCTGGTCTAATCAGTGCAAGACCTAGACATATCAAAAGTAATATATAGTTTATGACTAAATTAAAGTGTTTATTTATCAATTTCATTGGTCATGAATGAGATTTTTTTTTATTTAGAAGCAGTCATTTGCAATTAGCCTGATCTGTGGAGGAAGTATATACTGACTGAAGGAGCCATTTTATAGCATGGCTGATTTCTCTCTCAACTCCCTCTTGGGCTGACTAACAGCTTGTTCAGTCAAGGGTTATCAGCTGCAGATGGTTTCAGACAATAAACATGATCAAATACGGGGGCGGTTTCGCCAAGGCGCCCTGGCTAAAACATGGTTTTGCCGCTCTCTGGTCTCTATACATCCCTTTTCATTTGGTTTATTCATTCATCTTTCCACCTTTCTCCTTTATCAACCAATTTTCTGTCTGCTTTTTTCTGTCTTCTGGATTATCATTATATAATTTGTTCTATTCACTACAGGACATCAAGAGCTTGCGCAGATCAAACACATCAATTCATCAAAACGGAAAGAATGAACTTTGAATCTGCAATTCCTTAGTCTATTACCTGCTTTTCCACTCAAGGTATCTTCTAAAGCGAAGACCATTCAGTGCAAACCACGATTTGTTTAATGTGACAATGCCATAAAGGAGCAATGGAGAGACCTTCAGTGCAAGGGCATGAATTCTGTTCTCATTACTCATCATCTTTGAAAATAGTTAATTTAATGTGTTGAGTCTGAACTGACTATAAACAGTTGGACTAGTATAGCCAGATCTAAATCTAATGTTGTAACAAATGAAATTGATTCTAAAATGTCACAATTTAAATGAATAACAACTTTTAACTTTTTGTCTGTTCTTCACACGTTGCTATCATATGACTTCAGAAGACTTATAGTGTAAAATATAGTCTAATATAGTGTAAAAATCGTGTGGACCATCTTTTTCAAAATAAACCATCTTTATTTATTTATTTGTTAAATTTTATAAAACATACTAACTATATAACTAATTATACATGTACTATACATCAGCCTTTTTAAAATGGAAGTTGTCAGTTATTCAGGGAGTTTAAGGGGCAAACCGTAGGGAGCCATATAAGTGGTTATCCACTTATTTCTTTAGCCGTTATCCATTGAACACATTTACAGTGATGTATTGTGTTTACCCCAACCAATCAGCATAGAGAATAGCTTGTCTAATTGTGGTGGATCTTGACTTGATTCTATTAAAGGCTGCAGTTCTCCAAACCTCAATGGCCTCTAAAATAATTAAGCCATTTTGGCTCTACTGAGAGAATTTGCTGATTCTGTACAAAAAACATCACCCAGTTAGTCAGTGCTAATTGTGGTATTCAATAGAGCATCACAGTCCCGCCCACAGCCGGTTCCGGAAGTAAAAATTCAATAAAATTTCTCCCTTGACGTTTGAGATATAAGCCATAAAAACGTAACCATACATGGTAGACTTAAAACCAGCTACGGCTGTACTAAGCAATTGTGTATGCTCATATAAACGCCAAAAGTTCATGGGGCACTAACCTTGTTTTAAGATAAATGCCTTTTATTCGCGATGTATTGGATAAGTACTTCATTACCCACAATCCTGAACAATCCCACAGTGATGCATCTGATTGGTGGAAGTCGTGTTACGTGACTGAAACCCTGCGAAGGGACGTGAAGACTGAAGATCGTGTAATGACGTAGGGCTAGTTCATAGGTCGCTAGTTCATAGGTCGTTCCAGCACCAATTGCTCTCTCCGGCTGTGGGTGGGATTGTGATGCTCATATGCATTCATTCATATAATGCAGTACAAAACATGCTTTGTCACTTCACCACAAAGCGTGGGGTGGGGTGCAGTCCATCCATGTCTGAGTAGTGTCTACTAAATTGTGTTTAGATTGGATTTTTTTTATTGTGAAAACAGTTCCTGATTATCCTGCTTTTGATAACAATATGTTATTTCAAGTTATGTTGCATCAGCAGTAGAATGCTTATACTCTACATTGGTTGCAGATGCAATGAAAAAAGCATCTAGTTTTGTTCCATTTGGCTAATGATCATAAGGTAAAGGTCAAGTAAGGGTCTACTTGAAAGCCACTCCTGAAAAAGAAGGCATCTGATGAGGTCAATTGCAAACCTTTTCGTGCAGCAATTTCCACAACACAAGGTTGAAACGGGCACCCCTTCAAACCCCTCGACTGACTTCCACTCCTCCTCCTCCTCCTCCATCTTCATTTTTCTCTTTGTTTCAATTCGACCTACCATCAGGATTTCTTTCAGACAGTATCAAAAACTCATTCACCCTGCCTAAGCAAGACTGATGGGCAGCCTGTACAGTTTTTGGCCAAATTTCCCAGTTCCAATAGTCCATTTGTTTATCTTGCTTGTATTGCTCTATATAGATTCGTCTACCATGGAATTACGGCCATTCCCTTCAGAGACTGCCACCAGGCATGAGGATTTTAAAATGCATGTTGCTGTAGTCTTGATGTAATTCCCAGATCCATCATTTGAACATGAAAATAAAATGCAGTGCCCCAAAAGAGCCAACATTTCAAATAAGAAAAATCAATGAATTGTTGTTCACTTTGACTATAGAGGATGACAAGTACATTGCATGATACCTTGTCCACATGGGGTGGATCACTTTCATTTAAAGATGACAAGATTATTACTTAATGAAAAGACGATTCTGCTGCTTCAGAAGTCTCAGCTGCTCTCAGCACTGACCCTTTAAAAGGAGTACAACATTTTCAGTTTAATGAAATCGTAATGTGCGTTTCGACTGTTGCAGTACTGTAGTTTTACTATAGGATGAATGCCTGGAATTTCAATTGATATCTTAATAAATCCATTGGAGTTTTTGGGTTTCCTTTTAGGCTTTATAATGACTCCCATTGAAATAGGTCCATTCATACTGGAATTGTAAAGGAGAGATGCTTTGTATAATTCAGCCCTTCTGAAAGCAAGTATAGAGAAGCTTTGATGAGGTCACCATCCAAATTGCTCCATCTTGTTATAAAAGTGATACCGAATAGGTCATTGAATTTGTCACGCATCCTGCATTTCGAAACAAGATCTAAAATGCTGTATCCACTGTGGAAGATGTCACGATACAGGTGCAGTGTCAGTTATGATGTCCTCAAAAGCCATCAGAGAAATCTTTAGGGATAAAGAGACAGAGGCTGTGGCATAAGCCCATATATATCATCCCCCTGTCTCATTCACCCAGCTCAGACAGAGTTTCCTAATGGTGCAATTTCAGATGTGCCTCTGGCAAACCCTCTGTTTCGTTCTCATCAGCCTCTCCTCCCTCTCTTCCATACTTACTCCATGCAGTCCCTGGACAGAGCAGTATGGAGGCCCCATGGTGAGCACGTCGGGTGGCTTGATGCGAAGAGCCGGCCTTATGGTGCTACTGATGCTAATGGCCTGTTTAGAATAGCTGACACAAAGAAAAAAACAGAGAGAGAAGAGATAAAGACTAAAGTAATTTGGCAGCAACTTCAAACATACATTCCAGCTGTAGAGTAAAACCTTCCTGGTTGCATAACAGGCCTGCATGGGTGTTGAGACTGAAAATGAAATGGCTTGTAAACTAGAACCTGTGACATTGCCAAACTTATCCTGATGCAGTAGGTAGGTAGACTCAGACTTTTGGCAATGGCTTACAGATGTGTTTGTAAAAACATTTATAAAATAATATTTATTATATTTGTACAATTTATATTATATACAAAATCATGTAGTCAGATTTCAATGTTTTTTTTTAAAAGAAGTCTATTCATTTCTTTAAAAAAAGATTATTGACCCCAAACTTTTAAACAGTAATGTACAAACACTCACCTAAAGGATTATTAGGAACACCTGTTCAATTTCTCATTAATGCAATTATCTAATCAACCAATCACATGGCAGTTGCTTCAATGTATTTAGGGGTGTGGTCCTGGTTAAGACAATCTCCTGAACACCAAACTGAATGTCAGAGTGGGAAAGAAAGGTGATTTAAGCATTTTTGAGTGTGGCATGGTTGTTTGTGCCAGACGGGCCGATCTGAGTATTTCATTATCTGCTCAGTTACTGGGATTTTCACGCACAACCATTTCTAGGGTTTACAAAGAATGGTGTGAAAAGGGAAAAACATCCAGTGTGCGGCAGTCCTGTGGGCGAAAATGCCTTGTTTATGCTAGAGGTCAGAGGAGAATGGGCCGACTGATTCAAGCTGATAGAAGAGCAACTTACAACCGAGGTATGCAGCAAAGCATTTGTGAAGCCACAACATGCACAACCTTGAGGCAGATGGGCTACAACAGCAGAAGAACCCACCGGGTACCACTCATGTCCACTACAAATAGGAAAAAGGGGCTACAGTTTGCAAGAGCTCACCAAAAGATCGTGTTGCCTGGTCTGACGAGTCTCGATTTCTGTTGAGACATTCAGATGGTAGAGTTAGAATTTGGCATAAACAGAATAAGAACATGGATCCATCATGCCTTGTTACCACTGTGCAGGCTGGTGGTGGTGGTGTAATGCTACAGGGAATATTTTCTTGGCACACTTTAGGCCGCTTAGTGCCAATTGGGCATCGTTTAAATGCCACAGCCTACCAGGCCATTGTTTCTGGCCATATCCATCCCTTTATGGTCACCATGTCCTCTGATGGCTACTTTCAGCAGGATAATGTACCATGTCACAAAGCTCGAATCATTTCAAATTAGTTTCTTGAACATAACAATGAGTTCACTGTACTAAAATGGCCCCTACAGTCACCAGATCTCAACCCAATAGAGCATCTTTGGGATGTGGTGGAACGGGAGCTTCATGCCCTGGATGTGCATCCCACAAATCTCCGTCAACTGCAAGATGCTATCCTATCAAGATGGGCCAACATTTCTAATGAATGCTTTCAGCACCTTGTTGAATCAATGCCACATTGAATTAAGGCAGTTCTGAAGGTGAAAGGGGGTCAAACACAGTATTAGTATGGTGTTCCTAATAATCCTCTAGGTCAGTGTATAATTATTTTTGTAGTACATGAAAACTGTATAAGACTGTTTTTATTCTGTTCACTGAAAAGATTAATTCTGATTTTTTCTTTGACTCTTTCTGTAGGTTACTGTAGGTTCATTCAGTTTGTCTATTTCAGACTCACAATATTGACTCATACGTTGAAGGGAATATTTGTTTGATAGGTTCTCTGATATTCTTTTACACAGCACATGCACTCAAATGCTATTTTCTTGACTATTGTCAGTCTTTGGAGTTAGTTAAGCACCTACTATATATATATATATATATATATATATATATATATATATATATGTGTATATATATATGTATGTATATATATATGTATGTATGTATGACATTTGTTGGGTCTCATCAGGCTTAAGTCAGGTAGCAGACGATTCTGCATAAACTCATATGCATAAATCACTAGAAAGAGAGATATCTCAGTGTTTTGGGAAAGGCACTAATTGCCACTTCTGTAAATGGCATACCCTTGAACCAAGCAAAAGTATATTAACATTGTCAATGGCTAGTTTAAAACCAGACTTGGACACAATGCTGGTGTTCACTCAAATGGATGTGTCCAACGGTAAAATTAGGTCAGATTGATTGTGTAGGACATAATGACATGGTGGTTGAGCAAATATTTTCTTCATGCCGCAGCAAAAAGACTCTAAGATTCAGTAACAGCGATATCTTTCCTCCACAGGAGGAAATACACCCTGAGAGGTCGGAACATACTCATTTTGGCTCAGTCTGTCTGTATTTCGCTGTCTCTCTGTCTACTCAGTTACTCCCATTTCCAAAATACCACTCAGCCATGGTTAATTAATTAACAGGCTCATTTAAATTTCCCACTGTCTAACTGCTGCATATGCAGACATTTAGAGAAATCAGTGCGGAAGAGAGCCCGTGCCGACGGTGCTTATAAAGAATCGGCTAAGCCTGCCGCCTTACTATTCATTTGTTAGGAATTAGCAGATGGCTTTTTTTTTTTTTTGACGGACCAGCCATCCGGAACGCTTGACACTTGTTTTGCCTGGTGACGACACTACTGTGGGTAACCATTTGGAGTTTTCACACCTGAGTATGGTGCTGCATTTAACTAATTTTGCACTTTTAAAGGTTACACTGTGTCTGTCCACATGATCCAATGGCACCAAGTGTCAGACTCACCTTAGTCATATCTCAGATCTGACTCCAGGTGGCACTCTCACTTCCTCATTCTCTCTTTACTTGTGCCTCCCCATTCACTGGGCTGATGTCCCAGTCATTGAGCTGTTAAGAGGGACGGGGATCGATAGGAATTACATTTCTCCTGCCATTTTTGGCATTGTAATTGGAGACGAGCCAGACGAGGTTATTTTTGTGGAGTCGATTGATAGGACCTTTTAGACACTGAAGCATCAAGACACCCTCTTCTTTTGACAATCCAGTTGCTACTATTACCAGTACCATTTCAACAAACCTTTTCAGAATGAGAGCAAGAAAAAAAAAGAGTGGAAGAGTGAGAGATGTTTTTTACACAAACAAAAATCCTTTACGAAAACGCTTCATCAAGATCAATATTCCCGCTCCCAGCATTAGTCAAATGACATCTAAAATAGTTTTTGAGCAGAGGCTAGATATCAGCACACATAAACTCTTTCATGCAAATCAGCTTTTAGTATGCTGTTGGTACATCTTTTAATATTTATATGTGACTCAGTTTCAGTAGTTCAGTGGCCATATAAGTGTTGAGGTGAACATGTGCACTTTGTTGCTTAGTAATGTTCACTAACAAAAAAGCATTACAAGTATTACATTGATATTACATGTTCTTATTTGTTAAGATAATATTGTTATCGCCAAGATAAGAACACAATTTGGTGTGCATTTTTATTCTTACAGTGGAATATTTCCCCCCTTTTTGAACAAAAATAATAATTATTATTACTACTATTAAAATAAGAACACTGCGAAAAATCTAGGAATTATTATTCCTAATTATTTCCTGTTTGGTGATATTATTATAAACATATCCGAATAGATAGTTACAGTAATGTATTTGATGCCACTGTCTATCATAATTACTGAACTTTTTTTTCCAATTCCTTAGACAAATTGGTGTTTGCAATGAGCAGTCTAAAACTCCAAACTAACAAAAAGGATGTTTATAGTTAGACCCTCTCTGACAGGGTTGTTAGTGTCAATCGTAGCTTTGCCTGTGCAGTTGTATGACTTTAATGATTCTTGACTTGAGCAATGAAAACAGTCTTCGCTTGATGAGCTTGACAGCTCTTGTTCTCTCTCTCTCTCTCTCTCTTTCCTCAATCTACTTATGATCATTATTCTAATTAGCTTTGATGAGTAAAACGTCAATGCAGAACTTCTGCCTCACAACCTGCACAACCCTCAAGTCCTCAGAAGCTGACTAATACTTCTACTTTAAAAATAAATCAGAAATCATATAAAATGTCATTTTGTTAATAATATCCTCTCATTTTTATTAAAAAAATTATATTAAAATAAAAAATATGATACTTATCCATCAGAATCTTAAGAGATTTGTAAACTAGAGATCATAATTGCAATTGAATTTACCATTTACTTATTACTTTTTACAATTTAAACAAAAATGTTAAAAAAATCTTAACAGATTCTGAAAAGGTGTGAAAACTTAAGCACAACTGTACCCAAGCTTCAGTATTGTTTATGTTATTGTATTTGTTCCGCTCTCCACTAGCACAGTTAGTCCTTCACAGAATGAGAGAGAGAGATGTTACAGACTTGTTGAGACACGCGGGGAGTGAGAAGTGGAAACATCAGTCAGACTGTCCTGTGACTGTCAGTTCACATCAAAGAGGAGAATGCTGAACACTAGAACCACTGCACTGTAGATTACCTGTCACAATTCAACCATCTCACACACATACACACCATCACCAGAACCCCTCTCCATCACGCTTCCTCTTCTTTCATCCTCACCTCTCTCTATCTTCGTCTATCACTTCCTCGTTCTGCTAGCGTGTGAAAAAACATGCCAGAATTGACTTTATTCACAAATAGAAAGCCACACTATGTGCTTGTGCGTATAGACCAACTATTGCTGGTTAGTGCAGTTTGGTCATGCTGTTTTAGTAACACATTATTTTTTGGTTTAGCTAGTTAGGAAGCTTTTTTTCAGTAGGTGATCAAGTGTTTCATACAGTAAGTTATTCAGAGATGGTAAAATGATTTTCAGTCTTTAAGTATAGTGTGCTGGTGACAAGAAAAATACAATTAGTACAGTATTAGTATTAGTAGTATTTGGACAAATTACACAGACCCCCTTGTTGGAGTTTGTTTACTATTATGTATAAGAGAGAATGCAGCTAAAAAACTACCTTGATGTAAATTAAACCACATTCACAACTAATTTTACTTGCATAATGGGACTTTTTTTATTATTATTTGGGAGTATTATTTCATCCATTGCTAATTAGTTGAAAGGGAAGTTGTGGGGCAAGTTATTCTTTTGATGAAAGATCAAAAACATGATTTGCACTGATTATGCACAAGAAGACCATAAATATGTATTAAGAAAGTAAATGGTGTCAATTAATGTTTAGGAGTTACATTTTAATATGCAAATTGGCATGCATGGTCAGTAGTTGTAGTTCAGATTTCATTGATGAATTCAAGAACAATTCAAGTTGTTATGACTAAAAAATTATTGCCCATTTGAACCAAGTGAATTGACTGAAATAAAAAAAAAATCAAATACAAATACAAAACCAAAGTCTTAATTGTAAATCCCCACCTCTGGGCTGTACATTTACTGTAATACTGAATGAAAAGGTGCAGGGAAGCAGTCTGGGTTGAACCATTGTGCTATTCTTCTAAATTAATCAAGGGGAAAACCTGAGGAGGTTTGGATTAGGCCAAAGCCTTCTGAGATTAGAGGAGACTCTCAGACTGCCTGTGGAAGTATGTAAATCACAAAACCAGTGCATTCAGAGTGTTGCCAGCAGCGGTGGTTTCATCTTTTTCCCAGAGCCACTCCACAGGATAAAATCCTAAAATGTAGAGTGTTACGTAACGCTGAAAAACATTCAAATTCACACTCTCAGGACAAACAGTCCTTGCAAGAACATACTGACTGCTTGTGTGAGCGTGTGTGTGTGAAGTGCCAGCTGCAAAATACCCTCTTTATCTACGAAAAATGAAAGACTCGCCAACGTGGGTGTCATGGAGAGAGCAGAATGAGTTGTTAAGAGCTACATCTGTGGAAGAAGCACAGTGCAAATTAATGGATAGATGCCGTACCACAAATCTCGGGGGAACCATGAGGCGGGACCCTGTCTATAAGTAGTGATGTAATTTTATGAGCGTTTTTATCAGCCCACAGAATTTTGAGCCAGTTTTATTATGGTCAAATTTGCCAATGTAAAGTGGTTTCTTTCTAGAGCTGCGTACAACATGTAGACGGACTGTTGGCATTGAAGGGTCAGGTGTCTTGTGCACTAAGAGTTTAGCCGATCCGATTCTTTCCTTTTCAGTTAGAGAGGTGAACAGGGATCTTACAGACACTGTAAATCACAGGTGAGAAGGGCAGAGAGAGGGAGAGACAGAGAGAGGATAAGCCCTTGATCCAAAAGCAATCTGCTAGCATGCACTGCATCACATCTGACACCCACCTATAAAGAATAAAAAGACGTAATAGCGTATACCAATCAATTAATTTTCCAAACCAAAGAGATGTTCCCACAAGGTCAAAAATGACTGGTATTTCTGTCTTTTAATGGGACGTTTACAAGGGCCACACACACACACTGGGTTTCAATGTTTCATGGGTACATTCCACATAATGATTATAATGTACAAACCGTATTGTGTCCCCTACTATCCATTAACCTATGATTTAATTAGCTGTTTTTCTCAAATTTACATTGTGTCCATAACATGGAGTTTACCAGAACCACACACACACACACAAACCAGTAACCTGGCTACAAATGAAATCATATTGTTGCTGTTATTTAATCACCCCTCTCCCCTTGTATGACTTAATGAGCTGTTTAGCGCTTGCTCGAACACACATTAAGGCTTTTATATAGTCCGTATTTATCAAACCCGTGATGAAGAATTGAGAATGCCTAAATTATAATTCATTTTGAATGTAGATTGCAAACAGTGAATAATTTAAGTTAAAAAAAGACTTTTTAAGGGAAATAAAGTTGAATGGATTGGAATAATAAAATCCAAGTGTAGTTTTTAACATATAAATAGTCATAAACATTATCACATATGAGGTATTGGTAGATATTTTCATTATAATTTATTATTATTATTTAATAAATTAATTTTGCCTTCTTTTGTTTTAATAATTGGACTTATACATCAATGTAAAAGAGTTATTGAAATGGTTATAAGACTTCTTTTGGGCTGAATGGTGGGCGTCATATTCCTTTACAACACTGCACACATACACACACGCTGCAGAGACTCTATATTTGTTACGGTGAAATCACAAAACCTAATGCACAAAAACATGTCCCTGCTTGATATACAACCACTAATAAACAATCAGTTTTGATGAGGAAAATATACTATAATACTAGTGTGGATTAGAACCCAGAACCTCCGACACACTTGACAAAAGTTCTGCCTCTGGACCATTAACGTTCATGGGGATAATGGTCGGATCTATGTATTTAATCACGTGAAAACTCTCACCACTAACAACATATATTAGATCTCATTGAACGACAAATTAAACACAATGTACCATTGTATACTATGTAACACGCCATGTCACACTCTGCGTGAGTGGTATTTACGGCAGTAATGTTAAATTCAAGTACTCCACAGCGACTCTAGGGGTGGCTGTTTGACAAAAACGAGATTCCTGCATAGTGCCCCTTTATTCTCACAAGATGCTTTGTGTTTCACAGAGTGTTTTGACTGTTTGACTGAACAAATCATAATTTTCATTTAATTTGCATCAAAAGGCATAGTTGGATAAATTATGTGAAGTCATATCCTTCTTTTCTGTGAATATTATATATTATATTATATTATACCATGAATATTATAAGTTATATTATAAATTATAAGTACACTTGTATATGTGTACCACACAGATGGAATGGTCTATGCCATCATGCTCTGCTTCACTTTGTCCCTTCTGATCTTTCTGACTGAGATTTTTTTTTTCTTTTCCTAACCTCAAGGGATCCCCCCCCCCCCCCCAATTCACTGTCTGCTGTCGTTTTTTCCTCACTGTCTATTTCTCTGTCCTCCTTCCTGATATTTGAAAGATACACCTTAATATTGTAAAATGGCAGCAGACAGTACAAAATGGAGAACTGTGAGTTTCACATGGTGGACAGACAAGATACAGATTTATAGAAATCTTTTGCCTTTTGCTTTTTGGTAATTTTTTTAGTCATGTGTGGGGGTTTTCTGTCAATACCGACCTGTTAATAACAGCACATTCTGATTTTTTTGAAGGATAACTTAAAGCTGAGCAGTTAGACCTTACTCATATGATATTAAAATCACTAATTACATCTCTATAATATCTCAATTGTTTCTCCTAGAAAGCTGTTCCCTGTCTATATATATATATACCCAACCAATGGCAATGACACCAAGCTCCTGATGGATCTCCTCAAGAGACGTCACTCTCTTCCGTTTATACCACTAAACGTGTGTGTGTGTGTGTGTGTGTATACATGGGCGAGGCTCAGGGCTCCAATTACTCCAAAACAAGGAAAATACATGATGAAATAAACAACAGACATCCTGGCCTGGGGCCATTGCCTACCCTGGATGACTAATAGCATTTAATGACGGAGTGTTTGACTGGTGTCATGTTAATGAATAAATGATTGGAGCTTTTTAGTCACAAATAAGTCGGGGTGCTAAAAAAACACAGTTGGCCTGAACTTGAGGTTCGATGGGGAGGAAAGTTGTGCGATGAGACAACAGCTGGCTTCCTGTTCTTAAGAATACTCTCATATGCCAAAAAAAAAACTGTCTGTATTGCTCCCATCGCTTCTTGCTTCCCAAATGCACTCTTTTTCCACAGCTGATCTGCCCCGCCTGAGCCAAACGTCCATTATTTACACTTGTTCTGGGTTTAAATGAGAGCAGCTGGGAGCTGATGAGTGAGCAATGCCCTGAGGGTTCCTAGCACACGTAGGTTTTTTTAGTTTGTTTTTTTCTGCTCAAGCTGATGTGATTCTGCATTCGAGTCTCAAGTCCTTTATCCAGGGTAGTTTATAAGCAACAAAGAGGAATTTAGGAGTTTTTCATCATCCTCCGCAGAAGTGAGAGGTAATTGAAAAAGGGGGGATTTTGTGCATGGGCTAAATAGAGAAGCAGTGGCCCTGCAGCAAAGCGAGGTTAATAACTTTTCCACTTTCATTACCCTAGAGATGGACTGCAGGGGACTTAAACATAGTCCATGGACACCGGAGAACTCTACTGCTCTTATCTTACTGACATTTCTCTCTCTTTTACTCTCCTGTGCGCATATAAATGCCAACACACACACGTATAGTAGTATAGTATGGTGCCTATACTTAACAGTCAGCCTATAGTTTTCTTCTTGGTTTGGCCTGGTGGTGTGATTGTAGATATATATAGACAGACAGACAATAACAGTATGGTTTTGTCTTTTTGTCTTTTTTTTTTCTTTTCCAGCATGCCACATCTGTGTACCGGCTTTAGCTGTGGTTGACTCTTTTGCCTTAAATGTCATCATGTCCCTTATCAGAATTGATGTCTCTTGAAGGTTAATTACTACAATTCCCCCACGGGCCAGTTTTGCTGTAAACGTGAATTATACATTCATATTGTACATTTTGCCCTTGACATTATAGTTTGTTACTTATGGTCTAATTATTCCACTGACTTCTAGTTCATGAAAATGTACATTCACTTTAGAATTGAATCAATTTCTTTATGGTATTCCTTCAACCAACAGAAATATTAGCATGCATATTATCTACATTCAACCTTGCAGCATGTACTAAAAATCCATTAGTATGCACTTTGCATATTCATATATTTCCTGTGCTGTTCCTTTATAGATAACTCTTGTTTTGATCATAAAATGAAATGGCATTTACTTTAGTGGCTTTAATTAGTATTTGTCTGATAAGCGTCATGCAATTCAATAAAGTGCTCTTAATTGTTTGACGCAACATCAGTGAACTTTATTTGCTTACATACAGCTTTTAATTGCGTTAAGTTCTCTTTTTTATTTCTTTTAATATAACTGCATTGTTAGTTCTCCCTTTGAATCAAAAGATCTTGCTATGATTATTGCTTTCTACCCACGGGAAAGCGATTTTAACATCTTGGTGAACATTATTTTTAAATGAGACTCAAAATTTAGAAATTCGACGTCAAAACTAGATTAAAACTTACCTGTGAATACACAAGAGTTGGTCCATACCTACGCTGTTTGATTTTTCTGTCACAAACTAACTTTTGTTTGATGCCACCTTTGTGTTCTTAATCTTCATTTTTTTTTCTTCTTTTTATTTATTGATGATAAATACTCTTGTATCCCAGCTTATAAAGATACAATTATAAACAGAAAAACCTGTGTGAAAACATCAATAATTTTAAAATGATGCTAGGTGATGACAATTTTTGATATTTCATTAGTTTTCTTGCTCTAAAGGATTAAACACAAAAGAAAATCTAATGGAGAATCAACTAAGCTTAATGTCAATATTTATTTAGAGCGAGTCATTACATAGTCAAATTCAGCTACCAATAACCACAGAAAACACGATTGTTGTTGTTGCCACTGCTCATCCGTGTTCAATGCCTGTAGAATCCAATCTCTGCCAGTTTATGTTATCAGTGTTTTTCATCTCTCCTCCCCCTCTTTCTTTCTTTCTCTTTCTCATCTCATTGATTTGTAATATTGATCCGAACCATAGCATTAACCCAGACATTTTTTTTCTTTTATGTTTTTTTCTAAGACTCAACCGAATGTGTCCTTTCTCTTTGTTATTTTCTACTTCCTCTGCTTCTGACCCATTGTTTGACGAAACATTTACACACCATTAGCCTTTTCCCACTCAAGCTTTTTCCAAAGTCATTACAACTGAGATATACCCCTCTTTGCTAGCTCAAATAACAATTTGGTTTGAACTTTTCCTTTGTTGTCAACTCACTTTTTACAGTCAACAGCAACCATATGCATTATTCATGCAAGCACAACATTAGAAAGAGACATTGTGCATGTTAAGTTGCAGATTTTTGCATATTCATAAATGTGAGAGATCAACTTGTCTGTTTATCTGTTGATAAAGTACTTTTAGAGATCATGGTAATACTATAGTATTCTTTAAGGACCCATGCTTTATGATTATGGTTATCATTCTCTTCAATAGTATATCAAAGTACTGTGCTATTATCTCAATTCATTGCAGTTCAATTCAGTGTACAATACATATTTTGTCAATGCAACATCCCATCCTTTGGTACTCTGATAAAGAATGTGTCATAGAATCACATCACACAAAAAAATCATCACAGCAAAACCATTAAATAGAGAAATTCGAGATCAGACACTCACCGCCTCACTTGCTCCCTCATACTGTATATACGAATACTCATTCACACATACATACAGAACAGAAAGCATTCAGCCTCCCCTTTTCATTTTTTCTTGCATTTTACACCTTCAAATTTAACACTTTTTCTCCCTTCAATAACACAGTAAATTGAACACATCTATAAATAAAACAATATGTGTTCAAGATTATTTATTTCCCCACAAATACCAATTTACTCTTCTCAACACCCTCATTTAGATTACATTTCACCTGTTTTCCACCTTGCTAACAACTTTGTCTCAAACTCCAGGTGTGTTATTTCTTACGTTTGTGTTAAAAATGAAATCTAAAATACATTAAAATATATAGTAATTTGAATACTGGTAAGGAGTGTTCCTATGAATTAGAATTAATATACAATGGTAAATAAGACATCCCTTTTGTTATTAATATTTTTTATTTGTTTCAGGTAGTAATACAGTTCATTAGCCTACAGTATCTGTACACTCATTACAGTTGCCAAGCAACATATATGACTCAAATGATATGCTGCCACAGGTGTGCACATATCAACAATTTACAACTTTGAATGTGGTTCATCGAATCAGAGTAATAACTCTGCATTTAAAAGGCTATTAAACTTTAATTGGACTTTGCCTGGCAGAAGAACAATATGTAGTCAATTAGATGAGTACTTTGTTAAAAAACACATAGATACACATAAGCTCCTTAAAGAATTTGTAGATGTTCGCATGATAACTTCTTGAAACAAAATCACTGCCATCCACACCATTTCACACCCAGTGCTGAGAGACTGGTGCATCTGCAAGTATTTGTCAGAAATGACTCAAAAGCACATAATCAAACTTGTGAAGACACATTCCGCACATGTTGATTTGTCGTTGAGCTTCAGTGCACCAGTGAATATGAAATGTCTTCTCTCGGTTGCAACTCCACACTAACATTCGTTGATTGCATTATGCATGCATTTGTTTTTTTAATATGCAATAAACATGTCATAGGGCTATATCGCTGGTGACAAATGGAAGTCAACTCCAGTTAAGTGGAAGTAATTGATGATTACATGCTTGATTAAGCCTCAACTTTAAACCAGAACATATAGACGACCAAGATCAAAGTCCAAAGCAAATTATGTTCATTGTGATTCAAGACGTGCGTTTGCTGCACTATTTTCTATTTCTGCATGATGAAAGAAAGCGTAATGTCAATGGCCCAAACATCCGCATCTGCCCTCAATCACTCGAAAACATGACCAGCATTTATTGCCTGGGTGGTTATGGACTGAACCGTAACTTTGACATAGTTTGAAGTGCCTCTAACCACAGTAAAAAAAATAAAACATTCCGGAAGCCCTCAAAAATTAGCAAGGGAAGAGTCCAACCAAAGTAGAAGCAACTCAGCATACATAAAGGCAACGCTCCGATGTGGAGCCGCAGTTTTGCTCTGGCAGCAGTGAAGGTTTTGGTAGAGGAGCGCAACCCATTTGGGAAAAATGGAAGGATGAGGCAGGAAGCAAGGAAAGGAGGGAGAGAAGCATGGTTTGATGTGCTGAGCACCGGAGCGAGTGCAATGAAAGCCATGCTGTGCCATCTGGCAGAGTGGTAATTGGGTAAGGATTTTTCACCTGCTCAGTGCCACGGCCCACACTGGGCTGGGTAAAGAAAGTATGGTGCATCCTGGATGCATATTATGCAGTCGTGTGTAGTTTATATAAATTACTTGCGAAATGTGATATGACAATCTTATTGGTTTGTTTCCCGTTAAGCCCAAACCACACCTATGAATAATGAAGCTACTTCAGTTGAGCGCAAGAGTCATTTATCCCGCCAGTTAAATCGAGATCCACCCACAAAGTTACTTGCGCTTTGCGCTTGACACTTGCGTTTTAGATTGTTAAAATAGGGCCCTACATGTTTTGGTTGAATAAAAGGTTACCGTAAAACTTCAAATAATAGCCGAGTCCCAAATAGACGCCTGGCTCTTTTACACGCCTGGTGTGGCTGCAGGTTCGGGTAAATAAAAGCCGGTCTCAAATAAAGGTCGGGTCTGTTTTTTTAAGTTTCGGGTTGTTAATCTTCTAAAACCGTCTGATCGTCCGCTATTTGATGGCCGACAAAACCTATTTTGATCGGTGAGTGATGTAGAATAGAATGACTGCTGCGCTTGAAAGGGCGCATAACGAACGGAAAGAGAGAGAGCGCCACTCTCGTCTTGCTCTCTCCCTCACGCATATTAATCAAGTCAATTGTCACGATAGTTAAAGATTGGAAGACCGCAGTTTCACGTGGAGCATTTGAAGAGTTCAGATGCAAAAGCCTCTAAATGCCATTTGAAATTTTCTTCTTTAATGATGATTTTTATCAAACTTGTATATTTAAGTTCAGTAAATTCACTTAAATGGCAATGATAATTACCTATTAATTGTTATTTAAGTGAAATTACTGAACTTAAATATACAAGTTCGATAAAAAATCATCATTAAAGAAGAAAATTTCAAATGGCATTTAGAGGCTTTTGCATCTGAACTCTTCATTTGGAGATTTTTAGTTATTAGTGACTCAATAAACAACATCTCAAGTTCAACATTAAATTATAAAGGCCAGTCTCATGTAGACGCCTGCCTCAAATATAAGCCGGCGCAGTTCAGCGATTTGGGAAAATAAAAGCCAAGGCTATTATTTGAAGTTTTACGGTAGATGGATGTTCTTCATCCACTTTGTTAAAATAATTTAATTTTAGAGTTTCTCTGTGCGTGCCTTTCAATAAAAAGACTTTCAATCAATCTCAAAGGCACACTACACAAATTCTCCAAACTCAAGAACTGCTCCTGTTATTAAAGCTCTGAAACTTTGTAGAGATCTGTAGCGACATCATTACTGTTTTATGGCGATTTTATTTTTAAAGTCTGGATGATTCACGTCTCTGCTTTTGCTATGTTTTGTGTGATCTGTTTTGCTATTTGGATCAAGGGGGCTGTGATCCTTGCGAGGTTCACTGGACACATTCACTTGATTTACACAGTTGCCCTCTTATAGGCATGACTCTTGCATCCTGCTGTTTTAGCTCTTAAAAGGTGCAACTTTCTTTTTGTCTTTGTGATACAAATAGTAATGGCCTAATGGACATTCTTGCACTGCCTCTATCCATTTGTGAATAATTATGGCTTTTTGTGTGTTTATAATGGACTCCTCTGACTCACTGTGTGAAGCAGTCTAGCTTCGCAGGTGTGCGGCAGCGCTATTCATACACACAAACACACACTCACACAAAATCCATCTTTTTTTCCCATCCTCCTCCACCTTCCCAAAGTTCAGCTCGGCTGCCAGCTCAACTGCCGCCCACATCATATCAGGAGAGTGACACGGCGCTCTAAAAAACACACAGAGCCTTTCGACTGTCAGCAGAAGCTCCTGTCAAGCTTTGTGATCCAGAAACCTTCTCTGCAAGGAACCAATCAACCCAACCAATCTTCTACAAACTTTTTTTTTTTTTCCCACTTACACGTTGCATGAGCATTTGCAGTGTGGAAGTTTGAGAATACTAGTTGCTTGTCCACGTAGCATGTTAACCAGACTAGCCAAGGCTTGACATGTAGCTTTTTAAAAACCTGTTCCTGATCATCTTGGACTTATAGCAACTAAATATCCAACTACAAAAAAATCCTATAGAAACTAATTTTGAACAGTTGAAATGAAGGAATTGTGACTAAGGAAAGCCATAGCTAGCGAGTGCCACAGTTGTTGAACCCGGAGCTGGTGCTCTTCACACACCATTGTGTCAGCAGACCACACAGCTGCTGCTGTGTACATATGTAAACACTTCCCCATAGTGTCTACAGCTCAGTTAGGCTGTGTTGAAGTCATTAGCGTCAGTTTGTGCTCAGCAGCATACGGGCTTGACCAGCTGTTGGTCAATATCTACTCTGTGTATCCCTTACTACAAAAAGGTACTCTGGCTGTAGCATGTTACATTGATGCTGTCTACTGTTAATACTATTGGTAGTTTGTAAATAAATATTTACATGTTGTTTAGTTAATTTAGTTTTGCAAGTAACATCCACAGTGCTACTATTTCATTATAGAAGAGTATTGATGTTTTACTAGTGTCCGGTGAACTGTGTGAAGTGTGCAATGAACTGTATACATATACAGTATTTACACTGAGCCAAACATTATGGCAAGTTACAGGTGAAGCGAATATTACACATGTTAACAAAATATTACATATTAAGGTCTGGGTAGATTAGATGGGTAAACAAACAATCAGTTCTCATGTTGGATGCAGGAGAAATGAATAGGAAAACATTTCTTAGCGACTTTGATAAGGGCCAAATTATTATGGCAAGGTGTCTGTGTCAGAGTATGTCTGAAATGGCAAGGCTTGTGGGTTGGTCCTACTGAGCAATGGTGAGAATTTACCAAAAGTGGTCTGAGGAGGGGAAAATGAGCGATAGGGTGATGGGTGCCCAAGGCTCATCGATGAGTGATGGCAATGAAGGCTTTCGAAACTGGACCTTGGAGCAGTGGAAGAAGGTTGTCTGGTCTGATGAGTCCCATTTTCTCTTACTATATTTTGGGGGGCCAGTGCTGTTTTATATATATATATATATATATATATATATATATCCAGGAGATATAATCAGGCAATATTAGACAATCTTAGACCTGTTTTTGTGTCTATATTTTGTATGTACATCCGCCAATAAGGGATATTTCATTTTGCATGCTAACTCTACCTATTTTTACATTTATCATCATCATCAAACACTCTCTTAAAGGTCATGTTAAAAAAATGAGCTAGTAAATGTAATCTGTAGTGTATCTGAAAATGAATGTCCATTTTTTTT
Organism: Pimephales promelas; assembly: GCF_016745375.1. The sequence goes on from NW_024121114.1 coordinate 496,031, forward strand.
TATACTATACATTATTAACTTTGTCATGCCTGTGTTCACTCGCATTAAGTTTCTTAATGTATTTAGACAAAATAATATAGAATTGCATTATGGGCCATTTAGCGTTTATTTGCCATGGCACAGTATTTTACATGGTAGTCCAAGGTACTTTAAAGAATTTTTATCATGTTCTGATACTTTTTGATTTCTTTTTTGTTAGCGATCGCTCTGTGTCACTTGGATAGAAAATTGCACACAGCCCATAGAAAATGTCTTTCCAGAGAGACGATAAGCAAATACAGTATTAGAGTACCTTCGAACCTGCAGAACATTGTGATTAGTCGACTCTGCAAGAGATCAGATTTACAATTATTTTGACAAACCAAACCCAAAATAATTTCTTAAATATTTTTGAAGATTTTGAAAATGTGCAAAAGACACTTTATTTTGCACTTGAATGCTCTTTCTAGCTAAAATAAAACCCGACACACATTTCGTATAATCTGTAAGCTATCAATCCTGCTGTCACCGTAGTGACATGAGCACAGCAATGACAACCTGTCAAATGCAACAGCTCCCGCAGTTTCCTCTTTCCAGGCAATCACCTGTAGAGAAAGGAGGAGAGGAGAGCCATCCCACCCAATAGAAAGTCTAATTAAACTTGCTGCAAGTTCACTCGAACTCCTCTAAACTTTGAGGTTTTGTACCTGCTGCATTCATTCAATCTATTATTATTCCATCTGAGTGATTGACAATGGCAGTAATTACAGAGCAGGTACAATGGCAGCGACACCGGCTGTGCGGGAGTGGGCAGATCTTGCGTGCCCTGTGGCTTGAAGAGAAGGCGGCTCATAGTCTGCTCACTGTTCATCAGCACGTACCACGACCTACCGCTGGCCTTCAGGACTTCCTGGGGTCATGGCGGTACCGACAAGAGAGATGCAATGCTGACTGCACATGAACTGGTTAGGCAGAGAGAGTCTGTGGGCAAGTGAGTGAGTAAATGAACAGAGGACTGTGTAAACGCAAGCAAAAGATTAGGATGGATGGATGGATGGGAGGATGTTTAAACAGCTAAACACACCTCACAAGTGCATTTGTTCAGAGCATGCTGTTGTCGAAGACTTCCCATAGTCACACCTCATTCTCTACCTTCCTCGCACACTAGATTAGACACTCGCACACTGGAGTTCTCATCTTTCTCATTCGCACTCCATCTCTCACATCCTGACCCGTTATCTGCCTTCTATCTATATCCCCATTAGCGACGTTGTGAACAACCCAGTGTTTTTGAGCAAATCTTTTCAGTGTTCAGTTAACTTTGAAGAAAATTTACTTTGTGGACTGTGAAAGGAGTATTTTATTGTTTGAACAAGCTAAGTGAACAAATATGCCCCTACACTCAACAAGTTAGTGTTTTGAGTCTGAACGAGATGAGAATTTTGTACAGAATGAACTGGATTAATTAATGACTAAACAAAAAGGGGCATGTTGTTCAATCAGTCTGCATGTCTTAGCAAAACAAGTCAGTGTTTTGAGTCTTTCCTTTTTAACTATGTTTGACTGATTAGCTTCAACAGTAAACCCCTATAGGTAGATGTCGTAAATACACCATTATTCTCGAGAAAAAAAACATGGTTCTCCTGACATTCTTAGGGCCTGTTCACACAGAACACAAAATCGCGACGGACGTTTTTTCTGAATACGGTCAGAAGACTAGATGCTGCAATATTTAACAATGCGAGCACAATGGTCAAACACATCTATTTACATAGAAAAGCAATGAAAAAGCAGCACAGTGGAATGAGAAAATGTGCTTCTAACGGTTAAGTGAATGATTCAATGATTCACTCGTTATAGTTAGACACTCATTGTTCGCTGGAATGAATCTGAATGAGCCTGTGTTTAACAGAATCAAAAGATTCAACTCAGTGGAATGAATCAAAATTCCCAGTATTGTCCTGCCACTGTTTTACATACATTTCTCATGCCATATTTGCAGGCACCTACTGTACATATCCATGTGGTATACATTATCCAACAGATAAATATATTGGAAGAATTGTGAATGTGCAACTGATATTTCCTTTTCAAATATTCCAGATAGTATGAGTAACCCTCTCTCATCTTTTCATATTTAGCTTCTGCCTGGCTGCCACTTCCAGCGATGAGTCGAAGGGAGGCTCTGGTGGGGAACCCTGCGCCCAGCGCAGCACCTGAGGTATTGGGCAACAGCACAGAGGCAGCAGGGCCTGGTCCCCGAGAGACCAAAGATGAGATGTTCTCCAAAGTCAAAGACAAGTTCATGAATGAACTGCACAAAATCCCACGTGAGTAAACCGTTTTTTTTTTCTTCTTGTTGTTCTTCTTGTCACAACACTTGGTTATATTTCAGCTTCAGTGTGCTGTGTTCGTTTTACATAATTTTACATTAAAAAATCTCTGAATGGCATTGATTGAGTGCCAGAATTGGTTGCATTGGCAAGTTCTGTCGGATCCATTTTTTATTATTTTCTTTCAAATTTTTAAACTTCCTTTGTTTAGCCAGTGCTGAAAAATAATGAGCTTGAGAAACAGGCGGCCACCAAACATGTTCCTTCTCATTCTAATTGTAAATAAGCAGGTAAATGAGTTTTGTTATTTGCATGCCTTTGTTTGTCTAAGTGCCCTGTGCCTCTGTCCCCAACACACCATAGCTCTCACTGTGAATCATGGAACTAAATTCATACCTAACCATCAACCAATTCACTGTATGCCCCTTTATATTTCTATGAAAAATTATGAAAATTCTGCAGCTGTTTGTGTGTGGGTGTTTCTTTAGCTAGGTCTATTACATACTGGAAATCAAGGTCACATTATAACTGTCTTGGACTGGAATATGTTGCCATATGAGATCACCAATAGACTATAAACTATAAACACACACCTGACTAAAGCACTTTCAAACAAGACTGTTATAGTTGACAAAATAAATAACAAAGACAAAAACTTTGTTCATTATCTAATAAAAATTAAAATAGGTGTTTGTTTGTTTGTTTTTTTCTTTTATTTACAATTTATTTACAATTGACAACCTGCCCACCACTGAATAGTGCTAGAGTAACTTATGTATGTAGCAGAGGTGATGGCAGAATTCGAAATAATTGGGTAAAAATGATCGATTCTCATTTTTAAAAACCAATATTAGTTCTTAAATCCCAAGACTCAATTAGTCTATTCTGTTTTTAATTAATGAAGGAAAAGAACATTGTAGCGTACCTCCCATCCAATAAATAACAATAATCTTTGTGCTTTATTAATTTTTTGATATGGAAAACAAAGTCTCAGATTTCAGATTTTATTACGAAACCGTTTTGGCGCTGTTTAATGTGGTGAAACAGATCGCAGTGGCACCTCAGTTCAAGTGAAGCGGCTGCATAGACCTCACGTGAACTGGTTATTGCGTAGTTTTTTATGTAAACCTATATGTAAAACGCATTTGCAGCTGCACAGCTAGCCCATTGAGCATCTTGAGTAACCAAGTAGTTTCAGCAACAAATAAACATGAATGAACATCAGAAGGTATGCTAAAAGATACAGTGCAACTTGCCGAAATCCGTATCATGTCACGTGATCGCCCAATCAGTATTTCAACCGCCGGAAACACGTCAATAAAACAGTTTCAATGTCAAGTAATATGAGATTTACCTCAAAAATAAACTTGTTAGTCAGCTTGAAAAATTAAATCTAGAGAGGAGCATTTGAATAAATACATGCACCACATAACATATTAATTATATTATTTATATTCTTCAACATTTAATTCATGTTTGAATAAATTTTCATATTTTATAAAAAAAAAATCTTCCTTGAGTGTAATTTATGTTTGTATACAAATCAGTTAATTTTTGCCTAACAATTGCTGTATCTAAAATAATCAATATTGAATCGAATGGAAATCTAATCGAATTGCATGCTTGTGAATCAAATTCTAATCCAATCATGAAATTTGTGTCAATACCCAGCCCTATAAATTACGCCATATCTAACATGACACCATCACGCAGACCTGAGATCTATTCGAGTCATCTCCTACCCCTACAGTACCTTACTATAGGTGTCTGGTCATTTTGCCAATCTCTCTATTTCTCATACTCGATTTCACACATACAACTTCTCGCTCACACACGTACACTTTCACTTCCACCCTTGCTTTCGCGCTTGGAGACACATTCACCACATTAATTATCACTTTGCCTTCCTGCAGACAACTGTAAAATAAAGGGTTGCCGCATTTGACTCAGACAGATATGCCCCTTCTGAGATCCAGCCAGAAAAAGACACTCCATTACAGTGTCTTAAATTACTGTTTTAGCCGCCTCCCTCCATCACACACATGTCTCCGTGCCAACTGGTGCCTGGGTTGATGAATGCCTGGGGAGAAGGGTGCTGTATTGACCGAGGCATCCAGGAACCCTGACGGACCTGCATTAGTGATGAATGGGCGAGTCCAGATGCAGAATACTTGAGCAGTTCTTCTCCAATATAATCCACTGCGTTGAATATATGCAGGTGCCGCCTGTAAAAGTAAGATGCATGGACCTGTCACAATCCGCCATCTAGCGTGACAAAAAAAAGAGGAACACAGACAGATGCTGCGTAGTGATGAAAAAGATATACTTCACTCTAACCCTTCTGCCTTTCTGTCATAGTGCTATGCAGGCAAAATATGAAGACGACTACTGTTTAAGATCTATTTCCATGCCACAACTAAGAGCGTCTTGGACACTTTTGGATCTTTTAAAAGTAAACCTCCTTAAACACACTTTTTATTCACTAGTTTAGTGGTTCGTGGTTGGGTCTTGTACAGTCAGCAGATTGAAATGCAAAGAAACCTCTTCAAGAGCCACTGTGAAATCTTCCGCTTATTATGTGACTACTTGTGACATATATGTAGCAAATTGAACACAAAATATTAATTTGACATTTTATTACCTCAAGATTACTCGCAGTCCCTGCTTTAGACCGCTAGATGTTGTGATTGAAGAATCAAAATTGAGTATCGCAGGGAGTTGTGTAAAATATAATGCACGGTGTTGCACTAAGCTTGAAGGATTTACTAAGTTTGAGTGAAAGGACTGCCAGGAGGCAGATAAAGATAAAGACTATGAATCTACTTTAAACGTCACAACTGCCAAAACAATGTGTCTACCCTACACATGAGCGGTGCGACAAACTTCTCACCCTCTGATTCCCCAGTACAGTACATCACAGTGGGTGATGAAGAGAGACCTCACAACATTACCTTCTGACAGTATGAAGCCGGACAACGTAAGGCTTCACATCACGAACACAACTAGGAAACCACTGACGTTGAGAAGTTGTTATATTAATTATAATGTTTCAAATATATCCTATAGAACCTTTTCAACCAAGGTCAGGTCTGAAACTATCTTTATGTCGGTGTACATATAGGTGAGAGCTTGATGGTTTGGATAGCCAGACCTTCAGACTGACAGCAAGAAGGTCTGGTCTCCATTGCAGCTTTCATTGGCCCAGAAGCGACCAAAGCTGATGAAACTCTCAATTACTCCCTCATACTTCAGACCGAGGGTAAATGTAAATGAACAGGCAATTTGTTTTTGTCCAATTTGTTCGAAGTCTCAGATGGCGACACATATTCAAAAAGGTTTATCCATAACCTGTGATTACTAACGTTCCCTCTACGCTCACGGTCACACAACATCACATCCGTTCTACGGCACCCGTTACAAACGGTCCTGAGTGTAGAATCCCTCCGACAGGTAAGCTCTCAGTACGCCACACTCGTTTTGTCATGGCTCTCTTTGAAAACGTTCAGCCCTTGAGTCCTTTTGACAGGTTCAACAGTTTGAACCCGACCATCTTGGCTCGAAAATGTCTCTGCACTGCTGCGGTTACCCAGCTTTGTTGACTCAAAGCAACAAAAGAAAATGACTGTAACACAACAGCTCTGGTTATTCTCCCAACGCTCCGCTGCTCAAGCTCAAGGCGTCTGTTTTCGATGATAATTAACCTCACCGCACAGAGACGGTTTGAGACATCATTCAGCTCTGCCAAAATTACCATGAATAACGAACACACAGTCCAGCCTCTGAAACACACTTTCACACTGGGTACACTGATGCCCAACACAATGCCCCTTCCATCTATCTCTGCAAATGTGTGAGATGTCCTATTAAACACCACAATCAATGTTCTTTTCTTTTCTTAACATGCAAACGTAATTGGGAGCATGTGCTTTGAACATTAACTACAAATTAATGGGGTCAGAAAGTATAAATTGCCATTATTATAAGCCATTTGCAATTTATTTTGATCATAACCATGAAAAGCTTTGTCTGTCTTGTAATTTTTGTTTCAAACCTGCTGCATAGGTGTCTACCCTCTACATAGGCAGCTATTGTAAACCTATTGCAAAAAAAAGTATCTTTATTTAAAAACTCAGCATGTTGTTGTCATTAGTTTGTAAGTATTTTCTAGGAACTCATGATCTTAGCAGCTCTACTGTCATGTTCTACTAGTTGAACTACATAAATGCTAAGTGATGACAAGTTTTGAGACTTCAATATATGTTTGTGAAGTGTGATGTTTAGCGGGATTGTGTTGTTTGCCAGTATGTAGAAAGCCTCAGTCATAGTCAGCAACAGGAGGCAAACAGGAGCAGGGTGCCAAACACATCATCAGCCAACCGCCTGACAGATGGAGCGGTTAGTCCTCCCATTCTGCTGACCTTTGACCTAATCCTATCTCCCTTTCTTCCCCTCTCCCTGCTGCCCCCAAGACCGCCCAAGAGGACATCTGAAGGTTAGCAGGCTTGTCAACCCTGCTCCTTTGAAATTGAATTATGTAAACAAACAAAAATAAAACCCCAGCCTCTCCGTCTGCCTGCTTCACATTATAAAGCCTTTTGGAGGGAGAGATAATCTCATTTAAAACAAGTTGAAACTGCATTACAGTAATAAACAAACATATGAGAAAAGACACGTTTTGTCCCTGCAGTGTAGGAGAAGCTAAGAGACATTAAAGTCATCTATAATATTACAAAAGATTTCTGCTTTCGGTTAATCAAATAACCCTGAAAAAAAAATGCATCACAGTTCCTGTAAAGAACTTATTGGAATGATATTTTAATGTAGTTGAAAAAATTTTAAACAAAACATAAAAATAAGCATAATTTACATAGATAATATGGTAAATAAATTCAAAAATACCCCAAAAATAAACAAAAACACCATAAATGGATAGACAAAACTTTATTGAAGACAGTGATATAACATTTATAATAAAAAATTAGGATCACACCTGAGTCCTCTGTGCCCAGTCGACAATTACAGGATTAAGGGCTATAAAGTGAATACGTTTTGAGGGCTATTAACACTGACAATAATAAGATATGTTTCTTGTGCTGCAAATCAGCAAATTATACTCATTTATGAAGGATCAAGTGACAGTGAAGTAATGATGTTGTCACCTGAACATTTAGCTTTGCCATCACCGAAATAAATGACATTGACAAGTTAAATGACCATTTATTTTTTTAGCATAAAAGACGTCTGTCAAAACTTAATAAAAAAATATTATTGACCCCAAAATTTTGAATGGTAGAGTGCAAAAGAATAAAGGGAGTGTTCACTTGGTGCACAATACAATGTGACAAACCATCAACGTAGCATTACACCAATACAAAATGAGAGTTTTGGTTTGTTTGTTGTCTCTCATAGCTGTTGTACCTGATATTTTGATTACCACAATCAGTGTTATTATCAGTTTTCAGTCAGAGTCTGATCATCGGTGTCACTCACCATCCGAACGCATCGTACGTCACAGACCAAATAATGACAACGTCTGTAATAACAAAAGATAATATCTGATCTGAATGCTGTTGACAGAGGATATGAAAGAGTGGATATTAATCTGCTCGCAATATCACATAAACTGTTATCACACTTCTCTGTCTTTTTCCCTTCAAATATTTTCTTATGTGAGTCTCTTGGTTTGTTTGGGAGGGACATTAAATCACACAGGATGGCTCAGTAAAGTTTCTCTTTCATGCGATATTCAGTTCAAATGATTGTCTTCAGCACTTGCCAACCACAACAAACAAAAATCCTAATAATCCTTGTCACGACTATCTAATTAAAGGGATAGTTCACTTTGAAATTAATTTTTGGTATGTTTTAGCTTACCTCAAGGGCATCCAAGATGTGGGTGTCTTCGTTCCTGCAGTAGTTTCAATTTTGATATTTTTAGGTCAAACCGTTCTTGTCTGTCAGTCATATAATGGTGGTCTATGGTCACCACCTCAAAGAGCATGCACAGAGAAGTCCAAATTAAACGTGCTTTAATGACTCGTAAATGTAAGTACACATTGATGGCCTAAGACACGAAACGAGCGGTTTGTGTGAGAAAACAAACAGTATTTATATCGTTTTTACCTCTTGTTACCACAGCCACAAAGCGCCAGCACCTTCAGATCACTTGGACGTGGCTGTGGTTACAAGAGGTAAAAACGATAACAGGGTGAAAGGCACTTCTGCATTCGCTTTGCGGCCCTGTACCTGCTATAGCCGCACTACGCAAGATAGCCAGATCGGGTAGCGTTTCTGTAGTTCGAATGAGACATAATAAAACTACAAATTTGACTTGCTTTAAGGCAAGCGTTACAATAGCTTTGTTTGTTTTTCTTCGTTTCTGATGTCGCAATGCTTCATACTTTCATAAAATCATGCAACATACTCTACCTATATGGACATTGTTCATTCCAAAGCCGGTGCTGGATAAAACGCGAGTTTGTGTGCGACAGTAGGCTGCGGACGGTAGGCTAAATTATGTACGACAGCGGTAATGGATAATTCCGCGTTCAACCTGTAGGGCGACCGCAGAGCAAGAGTACTTTATTGTTGCTTTGATGCAGAGATATTTGGAAGTGCAACAGGGTTGTCTTTCTCTCATGCTGTATAACATGCTCTAGTACCAGGGTTAATTGACCAATGGCGTGCTGTCAAAACACATTAGTTTGGGTTGCCAGTGTGTGCTGTATTACACCGATGGATCATTTTTCCTCCGCTTGGCCCTGTGCACTCACTAGCGCACACAATCATGACGCACTCTCAATCAAATCACGCCTGTTAAGACATCGAGTTTCTCATTCCGATTTGGCGTGTTAACAAGTGTAAGAGTGGGTAACTCGCCCCGCAGCATGCCGCCTGGGGATATATCATGTTACTGTTAGCTTCGCGTTAACAGGCAACAAAACCTCGCTGGTCAGAGAAGCTCACATTACATTCTGATCAGACAAACAGCGGGAGAATGAGCCCTGGGCTGCCCAAAGAGAATCCCAGCATGGTGCCACTACTGCTGATGACCAGTTTACTTTTAGGGTTGTAATCTGTAATTGAGAGCTGGACTAAGTATTAATGTATTGTTTTAATTGCTCATAGGATGAATATCATGAAAACATGTCTACCCTACATTTCACACTAGTCAAAAAGGGAGAAAAGTGGAGAAAATGATGTATATAGAACTAGTCCTTTTTTAAGACTATTTAGTTTGTTTGTTTGTTTGTTTTCAGGTCAAATATGAAATGGAAATGTTCTTGAGAGCTTTCATGATATTCCCCTGTAGCTTTTTATAAGGACTTTTTAGTGTTTTTTTGGTTACACTTTACAATAAGATTTGTTAGTTAACATTAGTTAACAACAATATCATCAACTAATAATGAACTGCACGTATACAACATTTAATAATCTTTGTTAATGTTAATTTCAACATTAATTAATACTTTATTTAAATCTTGTTAACATTAGTTAATGCACTGTGAACTAACACTAATGAACAGCTGTATTTTTATTAACTAGGTTAACAAAGAACAAATGGATTGATCATGTTTAGTACATTAGTTAAAGGGGTGGTTGATTATGATTTCACTTTTCTAACTTTAGTTAGTGTGTAATGTTGCTTTTTGAGCATAAACAACATCTGCAGTTACAACGCTTAAAGTTACTTGAAAGCAAAGGGAGCATTAGGGGGCATTATACCACCCCTTTAATATTTTAACTAATGTTAACTAATGAACCTATTGTAAAGTGTTACCATTTTTATTTAAACAACAACCTTTAATACATAAACTAATGTTAACTAATGAACCTATTGTAAAGTGTTACTTTGTTGTTGTTGTTGTTGTTTTCAGGTCAAATATGAAATGAAAATCTTTTCATGAAATGTTTTGTGAGATTCACCCTGTAGCTGTGCATAAGTAATGTCTTATTTTATGTGGGTGTTGTGAAAATTAATTTGCATATTTAAAAAAAAATGTAATATCCCTAGCTGCAGACTAGATGCTTCAGGCAGTACCTACCTAGATACTTGAATAAAAACTTGAACATTTAAAGTAATTATGTTTATTAAAAAATGTGGGCAGGTGACGAAACTCGGGGTGAGAATTTTGTCAAGTACATGCATAGTTCTGATGTTTTCATGTGTATAGTTATAATGCGGTAGCCCATCTATTGCAGTCTGCACTGCAAAAGTGCGATAAGATTCTTCTGTAAATCTAAGATGCCAATCGCAGAGTCATTATTGTGTCGACTCCCTGGCATGGCTTGCTAAAGCAGCTTGGTGATATTTTTGTGCTGGTCCACTTTAATAAGTCTGATTCTGTATTCTTTTGTCACGGAAAAGGTGGAGAGCCAATGAGTGCACTCAAGATCTTATTCACATACCCATTTGGATGAGGTTGGGCCAGAAGGACTCTTCACGTCCTTGAATGCAGTAGCGAGATGGCAGACTTTCATTGGCATCCACCTCTTGTCGTGTCATTGTTCTAAGCTGTATTTGGCTTCGCATTGTGCACCACAGCGGTGCTGAATTGGACAAATGTTCCTCTCCGAGTGGCCAGCTACGAAACCTCATTTTATGCTTCATGTTGAGAGTTTGTGTGTGCATGTGCACGGCGGAACGAAAGATATCTGCTGGAAGTTGAAGAGCACATGCTTGCTCTGCAATCCCAAAGGACAATAGACACTTACACAATTGAGTTAATTAGAAAATGTTTCTATTGCTTTCTGGGTCTCGAGTTCTTTTAATTAAGAAACACAAAAGTGTCTTTCAGAATAGGACATTTGCTTGATGAAGAAGATAAGCACTCTGGTTTATTGCACTGGACGGCGAAACATTAGACTTATTTGCATCTATTATTGCTCAACCGATGCAATTTTGCTTCTAAACAACTAGGCTTGATATGAGAAGTATTTTATTTTATTTTTTTCTCTTCCGTGATAAAAGTAATCTAATTGCTACAGCAGACTGTGTGATTAAAAATACAGCTAATGTACTCATAGCAGTCAATTTACTCGGACTCAAGCTGTGCTTGTTGTATTAAACATATTTTTTTTCATAAGCTTTCATTATAAAAGTGTCAGAATTGCTCAGTGTCTGCTGTAGCACTAAATGGTTCTCATCATCGACCTTTACAGACTTGTATGTGCTTGCCGCTGTCATGCGAGATTCTGTCCCTTTGCAGTATCCTGTGGCACTTGAAACCAAGAGGTTTTTAATCTTATTTTCATTGGATCTTCTAGATAATCTTTCAGTTGCTTATGAGTCGTGTTTAATTGTATGATTTATAGCATGAGTATGAAATATTTTTACTGTATCCACCATATTTTTTAACAGCCGTTTGTAAATTGGATGGCTTCCGGTGTCATCCGCTTCTAGTTATTTTAGCTCTGCAAATTAGCTCAATATGCTTTTTGATACTGCAAACTGGTACTGTATTTCTTATAAGATAATTTTAATTTATAATCGTATTCTTGTTTGTAGTGCAAATATGTTCACTGACGCTTTTGCCAATGCGTATACATCCAACGCACATGGCACCCATGAGACGCAGATATATATGGGCCAGAGGGCGCCTCCTAGTGGTTTTAACCCTAACCCTACCCCAGACCTAAACCTACCCATAACCGAAGCGTTTTATATTGACGCAAAAGGGTGCCATGTGCGTTGGATGTATACGCATTGGCAAACGTATCAGTATATGACGCCTTGGGATGAGAATGCATTGATATAATGCAGCAATATTGTCATATACATAGTTAAAAGTACACAAAATAATTTCTAATCAGACATGAGAAGTTTGATTAAGCTCCAAATCGGAATTACGCTGCTATTTTTATCCAATAATAGTAACAAAAGGCCACATTTAATTCACACATAAAAGGATTTCTGAAGTACATAGGCAGTAAAGAGTTGAAGCCATATTGCTCAGCTTTACAGTATTTTAAAAGTGAAAGTTTGTAATTAATTGTGTACATCTCGACATTGATGTGTTACATCATGCACAATTATCTTGGCAAAATCTGTGACTTGTGGACTGACAGATTTCCCAAATTGAAAGTCTAGTGTCACATTCAACAGGACACTGAATGAAACGCAGCAATATAATCTTCCATGAGACCGCTGTCGAGACACGTCCAATAATGATAGTACTCCAGGAGAAGTGATGAGCACTAGCTGGTCTGAAGTCATGATGGCTCAATGCTTTGTGTAGCTTGAGTCCCATGCGGCAGGCGTTGTGCTAGAGAAGGCATGATATTTTCACGTAATATTTCACGATATTTCAAGTAATGAAAGGGGCTCTTTATTCCCCTAGTGGGCTGATCTTCAGGCTAGTGGTGGAGAAAAGAGTGTGGGCCGGAGAGCAGGTTATAACAGGTATGAATCAGGGGTCCGATGCTAGACAAGCATGGGTCTGAAGCTAGACAGGATCAATTATGGTTTAAGCCATAAGCTTTTAAAGAAAATGGGGCAACTGACCAAAAAGTGTCCTTTAAGATGGCTGACACATTCTCCTCTTTTTGAAAAGGTTTGAAATGACAGGGCTTTGGAAAAAGCATTTTGAAAGCCTGGTGAGAGGGAATTTTTGAGTGTGAGTGTGTTTTTTCTTCTTCTTCATATGATCTTTTTTATGAAGTTTCACACCATGCCAAAATATTACGTTAAATGAGCAAAACACATTTACTCAGCTGTTCGAGATATTGAACCTATCAATGCTTTTAAAGTAGTGATATTTTGGTGCATCTGAAATAAGTGTACCAAAGCATTTGAGAGAAACACTCTTGGGATCCCGGTTATTTGCTCTTAATTTTGAGTTAACCATCTGGGGAGGTACCAGATGTCGGTCCATAAGCTAAAACCAATTTGTCTTTTGTTAAGTCTTGTTTTGTTTTCTTAAATGAATATACTGAAGAAGTCCAGTGAAGGGTGTTATGCTCGGAAGGAAAAACAAAGGAAAAAGTGGGGGATTGTCACCTCCATTACCCCACAGCGAAGTCGAGGCCGTGGGCTGATGATCCCAAAGTTACTTTAGACTATCACTCACTGTTTTTCCTCAGAGGAGAGTGCTTATCGATTTTGTCAACAGCCAATTGATTTTCTTTTTTCTCTCTCTCTCTCTCTCTCTCACCCTGTTTTCTCTCCCTTTGGACCTGGCTTTGGGAAATGTGTCCTGTGGTAGCAAGTTTAACCCTCCTAGGAGATAGAGATGCAGCCTTCTTTTTAATGTTTCTCTACTGCCAAATCAAATATAAAGTCTTCATGATAGGAGAAACTAAATATGTTTCAAATTGAGGATGTTTAAGAAAAAGAAAAAAAGCTGTCCGGATATTGGACATGTTCTAAATGCCAACTGTTCTGGCTGGAATTTCATTTGAAATATAAAATGGATAAGTCATATGAAAAACAGATCTCATTTAATCCAATATTACAAAGAAATGTGTCAAATCAATTAATAAATGATATTATATGATGCTATAAGTGATATTATACTGTATGATATTGTAGATATCCACTATGATCTGATTGTGACATTAATTTTAGGGCAGTTAAGCACATCCAACCCCAACATTTCCATGAATTAATTCTCTTAGTGTAAGTAAGAGAAGAGTACTTTTTAAAGTCATTTTGAGGTGAAACATGACCTTGGTTTCTTGAGATGTATCATGTTTGAGTGCTTGCATGTTTCCCAAATCATGCATACAAGATGTCTTTTGATCACTGGAGCCTGGCATTATTTATACAGTCCTTGACTCTGCATTGTCCCAGAGTAAATCAAGCACATTCAAATCCGGAGTGGGAAAATTGTCGCCTTTTCTGAAGAAATCTGCTTCCCTGAAAGTCGCCATTTGGTTGCCAGGTGTTTGTTGTGGTGTGCGCAAAAAGACGTAATTACTGTACGAGCCTCTGAATGCAGGATTCTTCTACCACATCTGTCTACCAATTATTCCCAGCAAATGTGGGTTTGTGGAGGAAGCTTCTATTGAGTCTAGGAAACTGACATTCTTGTATCTGGTGCTCGTGCTCTGTCGACGCATGCAGTTTTAGCCCTGCTGTATAGAGGCGTCGCTCTTTCTCTTGGCAGGAGGCTGTTAATCTTGTCGAAAAGCTGAGAAGCTCGATTGTCCTCCCTTGACAGCGCTCGCTGGAGTTCGGAGCTGTGTTTATAAAGTCATGACCAGAAGAGGAAATACTATTTTAGGTTACAACATGTCCTCATTATGCTGTATGGATGTAAATTGGTCTCAAAAAATTTTTTAAGAGCAACTTGGTCAGTGGGCATACATTTTTGTTTATTAAGTCCAAATCTTATTAAACGTCAAACTTTTCAGATCATTTTCGCTCCGTTTATTTTGTTTCACGCTGTCCTTGACAATCAAATAAATCCTCTGCTCAGGGTGATTGCTTTAAGAATGTCAAGCTCAAAATGTCTTCCAAGAGTGATCAAATGGCAAGTTGTGAATGTCAACAGCTCCTGTTTTCAGCTAAATTGGCTGATTACTCTCACCAGAGTATTGCAACATCTCTGTCGGAGTGAAGATCGTTAATCCCGTGCGACCGGCAGACATGAAGGTCTCTGGCAATTGATCAAAGAGCGTCAACCAACACTCTGAAACTTTTCCCTTCCAGCCTGTTCCGTTTCTTTGTTGCTCTGGCAAGATATTGAACTGTAAAACATGGCTATTTGGAACGGTCTTGCTAGTGCAGCTTTTATCTACATAAATGGGGAAATTTTAATAGAGAAAGTTCACCTCAAATTTTAAAATTCTTGTCTTTAGAAACCCATATGGCTTTTCTGTGTAACAGAAAATGAGAAACTTAATCAAATATCCTGGCTGCACTTTTCCATACAATAAATGTAATATATTAAACTCACATTTGAAAAACAACAATTTTGGTCTGTTCCTACAAAATCCTATAGCTTCAGAAGATTTGAAATGTTGTGAATGTTTTCTCTGTGTTTTTGTCTGCACAGTGCCATCATGGGCCATCGTCGCCATCGCATTTGTTGCTGTTGTACTAGTTGTTTCCTGCTGCTTCTGCGTCTGCAAAAAGTGGATATTCAAGAAGAAGAACAAGAAAAAGGGCAAAGACAAGGGCAAGAATGCCATCAACATGAAGGACGTCACAGACGGTGTCAAAACCGAGGTAAAAACAATTTGTCACTATTTTTGGTATTATTAGCCGTATTCTTTAGTGGTCAGCAGTTGCATGAAATAATAATTTCCTCAAGTCTTATTTTATTAATGTACAATGCTAATTAAGAATATTCATAAGACAACTCAAACTAGATCGAGTCATCTGTTGATGATGTTGTTTCACAGCTGAATTTAATTGCAGGACTGCAAACCTGGGCATGTTAACGGTTCATTAAAGTATTGATTTTTTTCATTTAACTTAATTCACAGTCTTTGTAGTGCTGCATATGGTTAACTGTGCTATGAAGTGGTATCAACCCAGAGAAATGACAGTAGATGGAAAAAAATAGGAGAAAGAACATTAATGCAGCTCGCTCTTTCCCACACACCCAAATTATATGGAACACTGGCACTTTAACCCTAGTTAGCATGTTAATTGTATTAACAAGCTTGCAATAGTACACTTCTAACAGAATAATTGACAAAGTCAGCTTAATTCACGGTGTAAGGACACTGGCTTTGAGACCATGCCAAGACCACTCAGATCCCAAATTAGAGACATTGATTTTCGAGCACAAAGCACAGTGAAGAGGAACAGACACAGATAATTAACAACACTCTTTAAAAACCCAGTGTGCCATTCCAGAATGTCACAGTTTATCAGCGTCAAACCAAATGCGAACACTTGTTGGTGAAAAGCAGATATATATATATGACGTTTACAAACCAACATTGTGTATTAGTACATTCAAAATGGGTGTTTCAAAAAAATAACTGCGGCCATTGAAATACATGTACAGTAATCAATATTTTCAAACACAACCCTGCTGAATAAAACAACTTAAACCAGCCTAAGGTGGTTAGGCTTGTCTCTTTGATGGTTTAAGAGGGAAGACCATCTTAGACAGGTTAGACAACCAGCTAAGACTAAACAAACCAACTTAAGCTTATTTAACCTGTTGTTTTTAGCAGGGAAACACCCATATATAGTTTCTAATACCTGTGCTAATGGGCTAAATATTAAAGGACAATGAATCCGCCCTCTTAGCACAGACATTTGAATGATACACACCAATACAGAGCAATATGGCAGTATAATGTCCGGCACAACATACATCTTTTATTGTCAGCAGAACGAACTTTGAGCTTCTCAGCAGTCATTTCTCACGGTGTGCCCAGAATCATGTGGTCACCTTTGTGTGTGGTTGTTTTAATTTGTGTCTCTTCCTTCCATGTCCTCCTTATCTATGTTTTGTCTGATGACTTTACGGGATTGCCACTGGCGGTAGGTTCCCAATTGCTGTTGGATCTTCTATAGCCTGCTGTAATGACTTTTAATAGCCTCTTGATAACAGGTTTACTCTAGTAGAGTAACATATATGTAACTATGCACACAGTACATGTATATCTACAATATATATGTGTGTAAGTCTACGTATACACATATATATGAAGAGAAAAAATGCACTTGGGTACACTTCAGCAAGGTTGAATAACATTGATTTCTCATTTTTAACATGCTTCTCATTCGATGTCCAAAAAAGCAACTGAAAATTGCTTGAGTGAAGTTACCAATTTAGGGAAAAAAAAAAAAAAAGTTAAATGGCTGGGATAACTGTCAAAGCACGGATTGCTAGCTGCTAGTGATGCGTTCGGCTTGTTTGACTGCCCTTGGCCAAATTATCAGTACTCTTCTAGTCCACTTGAACCTAAAAATGTCCTGAAGGAGAACAGCACCCACCTCATTAGCAGGACAAATTTGTTCAAGAAGCAATTTTCAGACACGATGACCAGACTGATCTTTAATTGGCTGACATGTTTTTGAAACATCATCTTTGCCAGTCAGATGGAAAGGGTATCAATAAAGGACACTCACAGCTGCAAAATACCAACTAGTGTTAATCATTAATAAAGGGATGAAATATTTTTTCATTTACTTGCCTTCATGTTGTTCAAAAGCTGTCTGAATTCCTTTTTAGACTGGAACTTAAAAGGAGATGTTGAGCAGAATGTCCTAGCTGCTGTTTTCCCTACAATGAAAGTGAACGGTGACCACTTAATACGTCAAGAAAGATTTTTTTGTTGTTGTTTTTGTTTTTTTCGCTAACTTTAATTCCTATCTGCTTTAATTATACGGAAAATAACATGTCACATGTTCTGCTAAACTTCTCCTTTTGTGTTCTGCTTTCATATGGGTTTGGAGCAACAAATGAGGGAGAATAAATGATTTCTGAATGAGCTATGCCTTTAAATTTAACAAGCACCTCGAAAAGCTTGTTGAATTGAAGTGCACAAGTGCTTGTGAGACTAGTCTGGTCCTCAGAAGGAGATAAAACAGTAAAGAAATCAATTTTGTTCAGCCTTCTGCTTTCACACTTGTAACCCAACAACTAATAAAAAAGGCCCTGTACACAATATGATCCCTCCCACCAACACCTTCTGCTGGCATGATGCTTACAGCTTCCATGAGCGTGGTGGTTATCACCAATAACTAAGGGTCATGACAACGCCACTGTGTGTGTTGAAGATCACGTCACAGAGAATGAGGGTCACTATAAGAGCACTCTTCTTGAGAACGTGAATGCCCTGCATGCTTTACAGATGAGCAAAAGTGCCCTTTCAGAAGGCAACTATTTCACAGTGAATGAACTGAGAGCTGAGTTTGCCTCAACAATCGCATGCTTTCCAGCAACAACAAAGCTCACTCGACTTTCCCTTAACACAGCGTCTTAGACTCAGGCTCGCTAGGGAGCTACTGCCACACCATCCACAACATTTCCCCACTGATTTGTTGATGCCAGAGATTGTTCTGCCTGAAATAGCATAAAGGTCAATGTATTGTACAATGTATTTCTTAAGAACATCTGTCTACTCATCTTGCTTAGGGTTGGGCGGTATGACAGAGTAATTTGCATAGTATCAAAGTATCGGTATACACGATAAACATTTTTTCCATCAATGCTTTTCAATAATTGTATTTATTTATCATGGATGCATAATGAATTAATTATTAAGAAAATTACGATTATTAGAAGATTAAATATATATAAGATTATTAGTAACAAATTAATTATTAATCTGGAATCTATGCCGAAACAACTTTTCATAATCTATCAAGTGAACATAACTTAGCCATAATATAATATACACAAACTCAAGCACAATATACAAAAATTATCATAACATTAATAATCAGAATTAATAACTCCTCTTTATGGACTAAATCTTTCATGTTAAAGGGACCAATGCCCTCCAGTCCTCCATGAAGAGTCTGAAGGGTAAAACGTCATAAACATGATTGGATGAGCCAAGTTCGAAGCCATTGCAAAATAGCGATATACAGTACCATATGCGTTGTCGATGTATTTTCATACCCCCCAGCCCTAGCCTTGCCCCTCCCACCAACCTAAACTGCTTGCACTCATTCATCTTTTTGCAACTCTTTCCACGACTTTCCATAGGAGAGAAAGGGGTTCATAGCCCAAGTCTAGTGCATCACTGAGCATGTCATGGTCTTAATTGCTGTGGTGTTTTAGTGCTTGCTCCCCCCTAATAGAGGTGCGGTTGAAGAGCAGGCTGGTCCAGGGCTGGCCCGGCGCTCTGGCGAGGGCAATCGGGCTGCGCCAGCGTTGGGCCGACAGGACTGACTGTTAGTGGGTGTCTCCTTCAGGCCTTGAAGGATGAGGATGATGCGGAAACAGGGCTGACGGATACAGAGAAAGAGGCAGAGCCTAAGGAAGAAGAGAAACTTGGCAAATTACAGTACTCCATGGATTACAATTTCACAGAGAATACGGTAAGGAGCCGTCTCCGAATCATCGTCACTGTGTGTGGTGTTTAGTGAGGTCTTCTTCGTAAGTACAGCGTGTTTGTCCGTCAAAATGTAACTAGCTCCATTCAAATAATGCCCATTCCTCCAAGGTTATTCAGTGTGTCACTCTCACATAATTGAATACGCACTATAAGGTGTGGGTTTAAAAAAACACTCTGAAAACAAAAAGATAGAGTGAAACTTTTCAGAGTCATTTTTCTAGCTGCGCTCTATTATTAAGTGCTATCTCTGAAAGCCAGAGGAATTCAGACTTCGCACTTAGGAAATAATGCCCATCACCCTGTAAACTCACCAAATGCTGTAAATGTCAAGGGCACATCACAGCAGTTAGATTTGTGTTTGAATCGGCTTTCTTCCACACTGACTGAATGGGGGTGCTGGCTTGTCTTCAACTCTGAGGCTAAGCCGAAATTCACTGGGCGCCTCTTACAGGCTGTTGAGCTTGAAAGCTAAGTGACTTCCAGAATGAATGCGCTTCCTTTTGTCAGATCCTGGCTGACAGATAATTGGAGCTGTGCATATAATCTTACACAGAGACCTGAAAGAGCAAGATTATCCACCATCACATACTCACAAATTACAGCTTTTTATTGGATGGTGTCAATGTAGTGGTGAAATGACAAAATGACTGGTAATGCATTAATCGAATGGCATAACAGTTTTAAGAACAAGAATGACATGTTTAAGATACTGTATTTGTTCTATTCTTTTGGCATGTAACAAAAATGTTACAAATAGCTGGTGAATTTGACTAAATCCTTCATATTAGGGATAAGATTATGAGTATAAAATGTAGCATGTACACAAAGGAGCAAATTCACTAAACAAGTGCAGAAGATGCAGAGAAATCCACATCAACGTGACCCAGATTCAACCCATAGACCCACACACTCCTCTAGACAGACGCACTTGCATGTCTCTCCACCCTCCATGCCAGCAGGAAATCTGCGTGCTTCTTTCCTGCCTGACTTTAAATCAAGCCGAGCATCGCTTCAGGCAGAGGAGATTTGGTCTGGGAGGTCTGGGAGATTTTTTTTTGCAACTCTTGCCCTTTCCAAAGGGGAAAGGTTCCAGGGAGCTCAACTAAACTCTGGGTTTGTTTAAATTTAATCTGAACCTTTAGCCAGAGAGTAAAAATAAAAATGACAAAACATTGCAGTCACAAAAGCCATCCAACACAATATCTCAGAATTCAGGGCGGCTCCTTGGAGAGACGGAGAGACAGGGTGCAGATAAGGGCGATGTTATTAATAAGGATAGAAAACGAGAACTGGGAGAACATACACGTTCACTGAGGTGAATCATTGCCATCATGGCCTGTTTTCTAATGAATCTCCGGTATTTTAAGGACAGAAACCCCTCAATGTGTATGCCAAATAACAAACACCCCTGGAAAAAAAAAAAAAACAGTTTTCTCTGAAAACCAATGCAGAGCTTATTTAAGATGACAGCTCAAAGCCTTCAGATGAGAGATTGTGAGTACTGAACCCACTGAGGTGAAGTCATACGGTTGAACCTTCCTCCAGCATGTCTGCATCAATCTGATTCTTAAAACTGTGTGAAGTTTTCATAGCCTGCAGACTAGAGCGATTGAAGGTTAATATGGCCAAAGTCTATATTCCTTCAAAATTTGAATTGAAATTTGAATTTTCCAGTCCTGCTCATATTTCAGCATGACCAAAAATAGAAAAATGTTGGTAAAACTGTTGGAGTGATTATGGGAGCAATGGACATTATTTGTGGAGCATTTTCTACCTTGCAACCATTGTGTCTGTGTTCGAACTGTTTGTGGAGGGTGTTTCTTTCTTGAAGTCAGAACATGTACTTTTTTTTGTTCATCCAAGATGACAATATGAAGCAATAAAACTGTCCAGACCTTAAACCCATCACCATTTAATAGCAAAATTCAAACAGTACTACAGCCTGACAGGATATTAAAATCTCTATAGCTCCTTTGTCAAAAGAAGAATCACAGGGTTCTCTGATGGCCACCATCTAAACCAGAAACACTGGCAATGCTTGTCTCTTGCTACAGTCCTTTCTGTGGCAGCACAAGCGGAGTTTGAGAGAGAGAGATCTTTGTAGACATAGAGACGGGGTGTTTTATGGGAAGCTGATGGGAACTTGATTGACTGACTCTAGGACCCATGAGGGTATGCAGGGGATATGGTGACTGGCAGGTCAATCAGGACCTCAGCCCAGCCAGCCAGCCTATCACTTATTAGAGCTGACGGGGAGATAGGATCAGGAGGCCCACGCTTGACATGGCCTGACCCCATCGCCTCCTTAATACTGGGACTGTTTAAATAGTAATGCAGGCCAGGCCTGAAGTACACACCTCAGCATCATAGCTATAACTGACCTCTCGGTGGCGTTTCATATTATTAAGCAGATATTCCTATGGCTATATTCCCATATTCCCAGAGCAACAATTGTCTTTATATGAATCCAAATACTATTATAAAATTTACAATGAACACCAGTACTTTTACGTGACATACAGTAACAGAGGTATCTACAGAATGGTGGTGGGATGATGGTTCAGACAAAGACCACGCTCCTCTTCAAGGTTTTAATCATGTTCTCTTAATCTTTGACTTTTGACCCCTCGTAGCTCATAGTGGGGATTATCCAAGCAGCAGAATTGCCTGCCATGGATATGGGTGGTACTTCCGACCCCTACGTGAAAGTCTACCTTCTTCCAGACAAGAAGAAGAAATTTGAGACCAAGGTCCACCGGAAGACGCTGAATCCTGTTTTCAATGAGCAATTCACATTTAAGGTAGGTCACAAACACCTTAATCAAACGTTGTTGAATGCTCACATAACAAGCAATTTGCCATTGGATGTATGTGTTCACATTCTACTCAGATCACGTTATTTCTGATTACTTTATCTGGTCTATTAACAAGACACGCGGCATTGGAGTAATTACACGCAAATGTGAGGATGGACTCCTGCAGGTGTCTGTCATCCAGAAAGGAGCATAATTTCTATTTTGAATGTTTTCCGATTCGTTTATACGAGACGACATGCAGCTAGAAAATCATTTTTGTGTAATTACCTCAGTCAGACCTCTAAATTTCTAATAAATTGCTAAGTGAAGTGGTGAATTCTTTAAAAAAAAAAATGTCAATATAACTGAGCCAACCAAAGGGGTAGAGGACTGTTTACCTGTTTTTTTCTCTTTTAGTCTAGCACAATTTCAACTGACATGGTACCTTGAGAATGAGAAATGAACCACACGCCAACATCAAGAGACATGTAATCACAAGTGCCTTCATTATTGAAATGAAGACACTGGAGAGCTGGTGTGTGTGATAGCGTCAAGGACAAAATAGCAACCCTTGGGTCTTATCTCTTTCCCGGCCAATCAAGCAGTTTGTCGCCATGTTGGAACAAGTCCTTCGGGATAATGAGTTTTGTCTGAAAAACAGCTCAATTGGAGGCAATCAAGAATCAAATCTCTCTCTCTCTCTCTCACACACACACTCTCTTTCTCTCTTTGTCTTTGTCTTGCACACCTGCAATTGTCCTATAGTTTCATCCCAACATCTTGGTGGTAGATAAGTCCTGTAACTGGAATTTAGAGAGATTAGACTGGTAGGTATGCAAGCAATTATTTTCCCCGTTTACATCCTACAGGTTCCCTACACTGAGCTTGGAGGTAAAACACTGATGATGACAGTATATGACTTTGACCGCTTCTCCAAGCACGACGCCATTGGAGACGTGAAGGTGCCCATGAATAAAGTCGACTTTAGTCATGTGACTGAGGAGTGGAGGGACCTCGTGAGCGCTGAGAAAGAAGAGGTAATACACATGGGTGGAAATAACCTGGCTGTTCTCTGGTAATGTGATTAAATATTATGTGATGAGTGAATATATCATTTTTATTGCCTGACCTTCTTAAGTGTTGCAATTTGGCCAATTCAGTTGTTCACTACGAGTGATTTCACTACTAGTGAACAAATCGTGGAAATGTTTTTTTACAGTGTACCACTTGGTAGCAACTACTAAGTGACTGCGTCAACATCGTTTAGATTTTCTAGACATGTGATCTCAACATGGCATCCCCCATTATTTGTATCACTTAAATCATGAATTAAATCATTACTTTAAGTATTCAGAGATTTTATATGTAGGAATATAAATTTAATATATTATATATTTTTTTAAAAAAAATCAATTATACTCTCAGTGCTTTTCTTTAAGTTTGAAATGTTCCCAAATGTTAACTGGTATATTTTAAATGTTGCACACAACAAGAGTAAATATCATTTAGCTGGAGCGGCATGGAAATTCACTTACTGTAAAAGTGCAAGTCTTGGGGGCTATCTATCTTCAATGGAAATGTCAGTTAATCAGCTGGCCTGTGCCATTGTTTTATTAATAAAAAAGTGTGACTTTGCAAGCAGTGGTTGGGGAGATTCAATTTTCATGGTAAATGTCATGGAATATAGCATTCAAGCTGTGGTTTCTATGGAAACTTTGTTTTTGTGTCACGGTTCCTTGATGTAAAGGTTAATTATGATGCTGTCAAAAGCCTGCTGAGGGCAGAGAGTTGAAGGCTATCTACATACGTTGAAGGTTGCTCTTTGAGTTTGTGCTGCTGTAACACTCCATGTCCGATGAGCTAGCAAAGCACTTCAAGCATCGCTTGAGAAAGAGCGTATTGACTTTTACCAAAGGATCTCTAGAGTGTTGTCCTGAGGAGGGCACTTTAAGTGTCAGTAAAAAATAAAATGAAAGTGAACTGCAAAAGACCATAGCTTTGTGCAACTCCATTCAGTTCTTATGCTCTTTTTCCCCCTACGCAATTCCTAGTTTCCCTTAAAAAAATTGTTCTCTGTAAATAATTTGATGTTTCGGTCAAACAGCAGTCGATTCAACATATTTACCTTGTAGGATTCATTTAATTAAGTACTCAAATACTTTGTTTTGTTCTGATGACCTTTTAATTGACAGAAAATTGATTGTGTGGAAAATGGCATCAGCCAGTGATGTGACCTTTTACCCCTTCCTGTTGTTTTCTATATGTCACATATGTTTGCGCCCATGTTTATGAGAATGGCTCCTGAAATATTAATGGAATGTGTGTACATGTAAATGTATTTTCAATGTGTTTACCCCTGCAACTACATTTG
Organism: Pimephales promelas; assembly: GCF_016745375.1. The sequence continues at coordinate 520,483 of NW_024121114.1, forward strand.
TGGAAAATGAATGAGACTGAAAGACTTCAAACGCTGTGCTCCTCATTTCAATTTCTCTTATCAATCATGTTGAGTGAGAGACAATCTAAAAGTGTTTGTGTAAAGAGGAATATTTCACACTTCTTGTGTGCTAGCTAAATTATTTTAGTCGAAAATGTTTGGTTCTCGGCTTTTCTTCTTAAGCACTATTTTTTTTTTTTGTTGGAGAACTCAATCAGTGAATAAATTTGACCTGGTTTTCAGGTTCAGTTTTTCTATTTACCTTGAAAATGATGTCCCTGATTGAACTTTTCTCTACCACTCGCAGCAAGAGAAGCTGGGTGACATCTGTTTCTCTCTGCGGTATGTGCCCACTGCTGGCAAACTGACCGTGGTCGTTCTGGAGGCCAAGAACCTGAAGAAGATGGATGTCGGTGGCCTGTCAGGTGAGTCCAGTTACTGACTTGTGCCATTATGTGACAGTTTAGGACTGTCTCTCTTGTTGCCAGCTGTCAAGATAAACCATACACTGTGAAATCAAAATGGACCCTGTTTGTAAAGCCTGACCTATGAAATAATTGTCAGGAATTTAATTTACTTTAACCAAAGAAAAAATATTGAATGCATCAGGCTTGCATATAGGATGCATATATTATTATATAGAGGCCTTAGACATTTTTGTAACACATGACACAGTGAGCTTTTCAAGGTAAATACATGCTGCTGATTTATAGTGCACATTATCATAAAAACATAACATGTTATTAATTTGTTCTTTAAAACATAATCACTTTCTACTTATTAGACCATGCAGAAAAATATTAAAATATTATTGGAAATAAAAGCCTAACATCTTTGCATCTAATCAGATTCCTGCTTTACATAATATCCGGCTGAATACACTAAGAAAGACGCGTTATGGAAGTTAAATGCATCGCTCCCTCCTTTCATGTTGACCTTAACACGGTTTCATTTTCTCATAGCTGTCTGTATGTAAATGTGAAGTCACTTTTAGTATATCTTTCCCTTTTAAAATCATGTAATGCATACGCAGTCATTCACAGCTACAAATCCCAAGGGCGTCGAAATGTGGCTTGAAATGATCCGACACTTCTCAAACCTGCGGCAGTACGGAGAGCTGCGGTTTATCGGCTGAAGTAATATTCGGCTCTGGTGAATACATGAATACATTTCCGCCGAGTAAATTTAGAGCTCGGCATTCAGAAATCAGCCCTCATCTGTGTTGTAACCACTTATGAAAAACGGCCTCTGCCTCGTCCATCTATCCTTCCCCACCCTCTCTCCTGCAGTCGCAGGCCATCAGCTCCAGACCCACTGCTGGGAGCCAAGAGACCCGACATTTACTTCTCATCGCTCAGCTATTAGGAGCGGAGCTGAGAACAAACTTTCTCGCTCTTCCCGGTCCATTAGCAATCCAGATTAAAGCCGGCTATAAACTGTCAGTCACGTTTCATGAGGTACTCCAGAGCTCTGATGAAATTAACACTGTTAACAGTTCTATTTATGGGTTTGTGTTTGGAGGACTATAGGTTTCACAATGTGTTAAACCTCCTATCGCGTTACATCGTTATGCTTGTTGAATTGGCCGCTTGCCAGATCGATCAAATCCTGTGCGAATATTGTGCAGTTAAGGGTGCTTTCACTGTCAATTTCTGGGATTTTGCCTGACTCTGACGGTTTGCATTCGAAATAAACATTTTTGACAAAGCGCTCTTTGTTCCCACTGATTGTACTAGAAAAACATTTCTGTCCCTGCATTCTCTCTCTGTTTTTCTTCTCGTTCCAAGTTCGTGAAAATGGCTCAGATTTAATTGTTGTTATGGGGGAGTCGTTCTCCCAAAGGAATCACTGGAGAGCATGTCCAAAGAGCCGTCACATGATTAGAAACAATAGGCCCGCATGGATCATGCCAATAATTAGTGACTGTTTCCATTGTGATTCAGCTACACAGGGAGGACGACTCATCAGAACACTATAATTTATCCTTTTCTCCTTTCAAATCCTGTTTACTCTCCCTAATCACACAAGACGTGGTTGTTGCAGCTAAAATAAATGTAATTTGAATTAATTCACAAGAGCACTGCTTACCAATCTCTATACCTTTCTTCGATGTGCTTTTTGGTCGACGTTTGTGGTTTAGATTATGAATTGTATTTGCATATATGTATAAATTTACATTTATTTTCAATGCATTTGGGAGATGCTTGCATTGCATTCAGGTTGTACAGTTTATCGGTTATTGCACTCTTGACTTTGATGTTGCTGGTACCATGTTATATTGCTCCAGGTACAATTTCAAAGTCTCCGAAAGCATGTGGACACTTAAACCCAACTTAAAAATGTTGGAATGTCCATATCAAGTGACATTTATTTTTACTTTTTTTTTTTAACCTACATCTTTTTACCTTTTTTTTATCATTGCATATTACACTTGTTTTTATATTTTGTATCTAACATGCTGTGTATTATAACTAGTAAGCTAGTAACATTATTATTATTATTTACTATACTGTCGTTATTAGTAGTACTGTCATTTTTATTATATATATATATATATATATATATAATCAAAAAAAGAAAGAAAAAAATACTCTCCACAGACAGTAGTGTATATTGTTTTAAAATATTTTTATTTTAAATAGATAGATGCTGTTCTTTTAAATAAATACCCTGAAGACAGGAGTAACGGCTGATGAAAATTCAGCTTTGCATCACAGAAATAAATCATATTTTTAAGTATATTGAAATAGAAAATCATTATTTTAATAAATTGTAATAATATTTCACAATATTACTGTTTTTTTTCTTCAAATAAATAAATAAATCAAATAAATGCTGGCTTGATGACCATCTTTTAAAAACATTAAAAATAGTAATGTTTCCAAACTTTTGACATACCATGCACTGTAATTGTAGTATTAGTATTTAGTTACTTAAACGTTTTAGGCCTATTTATTTTATTTCAGCCAAGGTTACTTTTCAATTTTTTAATTCAAGTTTTTTGTTGTTTTTGTTGTTGTTGTTGTTGTTGTTGTTGTTTTTCATGTTTCTCATCTAAAAAAACAAACTTTTTTTTTTGCTGAATTTCAATTTTAAAAAAGGATTTTAATAGTTTTAAATAACAACACTTGTAATAGATTATCTATGTGGCTTTCCGGATACTTTTCTTAGACTATTAATAGTCATGTTTATTTATTTGAGCAAATCACCACAAAAAATTGGCTATTAATAGCATTTCTATAGTTGTGGGTCATTGCAGTACATGCTGTCCACCACTAGGAGACACCTATGAGTCTGTAGTCCATACGGGACTGCATGCCTACAGTATGTGCCAGCCAGAGCCAATGAAAACATACCACATCAGAAACAAGGCTCAGGTTTATTTTCAATTGGATTTCCCGTATCCTATTTAGATACTTGGTTGACTATATGAACCATTAACCGAAGTCAGCACTGCCAACTCCTTGAACCACAAACTTCTAGCTTGGCTTCTGTGTGAGTGTATAGACTACCACAGATTTCCCAAACAACCTGAAACCTCAGGCACTCTGTTGCCAAGCAACCGGGGAAAAGCACCACCGTTAATAGTGTTATAGGTCCGGAGAAGTGCTATTTAAGTTCAACATCATAAATAGACATGCTATGTGTTTTCACCATTTTAAAAGTGGATGGAGCGAGCAGCCAGAGCTCTTCAGAAAATGCAGTGTTAGTATAAGTTCAACAGGAGGTGCTGTGCTGCTCTATTTTAGAAATATATCGTTTCATCTCACATAATCTGAATTAAATCCATCAGTGTTCAATCCGAATGTGATCTGACGGTCAGAGTGTGAAGCCTCATGGATGAATCAGGGAAATATGAAATCATACTTTTTCATTGTATCTGAAAGACCTATTTTATGGTTAATACCATAGAAATCCATTTAAAAGAGAGTTTGTGCCATTCAGAGGCATAAATGCCATACAAAAGCTCTTTAAGGGCTACAACATTTGGAACATATACAATCACCTCATATCAATTGATTATTAACACAGTTTGTAGTCACAAAAACAGTATTTGCATTATATTATTCCTTATGCAAGAATTTCGATAGAAAGTCTCTGCACATGATTAGTTCAACTCTTGCCATGGCAGCAAACATGAATAGGCCTAATAAATATCTTAATCCATAGTACAGCATAGTACATGGATGAACAGGTTCATGTTAGTGCTACCATAATTCCATAAATGTAAAATCTTGATTTAAAATATATATTGTACAAAGGCCCGGTTCTACGGGGGTGCTTGAGGGTGCTAAGCATCCTCAAACAAAAGTGAAAGCACCCTCAGATTAATTTTTAATTCGCACACATGTTGAGATTTTGCCGACAAAAGAAACACTGACGGATTTCACACTCATACAAATAATAGGTTACACAATATAAATCCATTAACGCGATTTTTCACATCAGAATTTATTTCAGTATTTCATGTTCAATGCATTGGATTGGTTGTGTCCTTTCGCGATCGTAATACGCATAGGTGAAGCTGTCTCTTTAATTGCGCACTTGGTTTGCGTGTGTGCGTCCCGCTCAGGAAATTCGTTATTGAGACGGGGCTGCCTTTAGATAGCCAATAAATGTATCTATATCGGAATGAATGGAGAGTCTCTGCAACGGCGGTAGATTGAAGTGCGCGTAGTGCGTGTCCAGATGTGAAGATTGCGCGAGCCGCAAGAGAACTGTATCCATGAAACTGACAGCAGTGGCAACAAGCGCTCAGCTTGATTTAAAAAACATAAAATTTAACCGCTAGCTAGATCTCTTAATTAGCCTGCTGTAAGAGCGAACTAAATGAATGCTCTGCTAGTTAACTGGAGATGTTTTATTTGTAGTAGGTTCGTGCCTCAATATTTCCAAAAGTGGTGGGTACAAAATTAGTAATGACGAAATCTGGTGGGGACGCGTACGCCGATGCTTTCACCGCATGACACTCATTCAAACACCCGTGATAAATCCCAGCAAGTGCCCACGCCGTCGAGTGACCAGCATTTAATCTTTAAATCAGCTATTTCGTTTAAAAGCACTGATTCATTGTCGTCATAAACTAAATGTCTAACATGAACGTTACTTTTATTAACTAAAATAATCAGTATCAATACTTCACACATTTGCAACAGGCTACTGCTGTTATTTGGGGAAAAAGCACTCTGTGTGTAACATTTCTTATCTTAACTAGGCCTACTGTATATGAAATGATATGTAAAGGTCAAAAACTCCTACAGGGACATAGGCTATCATGGATATTGCACATTGTTTAACATTTGAGCATTCACACTATTTTCAAAAGCACCCTCGGTGATTTGGTTCTAGAACCGGGCCTGTGTGTTGGAAAAATAAATATAGAAATATAATTTGACACAAGAGGGCAGTATAGGCCTATTTATGGTTTTGAAACTATCACTATCATAACCGTGACATCTACACGTTTTCCAAAGTGGACCAACGTGATTATTTCACGTCTTGTCCTGACATGGGTTGGGCACTGAAGTTACAGGAGTTTCTTCACGTTGCTAAGATATAATTTATATATTTATATTTAATATTTATATATAAACAATATGAATGTAAGCCAGAGGCTTTTTGGCTTGCTCAGTTGGGGTTATTTAGCGTTTAGCAATGTTGTTGATCTGTGTTGTACTACTTTCATGTTATCACTGTGAAGCTGCTTTGATACAATCTGTATTGTGAAAAGCGCTATATAAATAAATGGGACTTGACTTGACTTGACTAAGCAACGGAACTAGGTCGAGTATTTAAAAGTTTATGGTTAACGTGGTTTAACGTCGATGTAATACATTGTTTTAGCGTACCTTTTGCTTAAACGAGGAGCTGGGGGACGCCGGAAAAATAGACATTTTTACTCATTAGGCTGCTTCATTAAAAACGTGACATTTAGACGTTTTCTTCGGCGTGGATCAAGGCAAATGAATCCTTTTCACCTTGAAAATAAAAAATGTTTTTTGCATTTTAAATAATAGAACATTTCTCAGATCGTAAATAAAACACAATTCTAGTTTTCTCGGTTTAATGAAAACCAATAGGTCGTTATGGTAGAGGCGATTGCGTGTAGAAAAATCCATCTCTCCACTGGAGCGTGTTAACGCAAACGTCTAAGTTTCACGTTTGAGGGGGTTAAACCGTGACATCTACACCTTTTCCAAAGTGGACCAACGTGATTATTTCATGTCTTGTCGTAATGGGCTATATGCACGCATAAGTTCCGCATTTGACGTAAGGATGCTCGTCCATTTCCGGTTGTGTAGATTAAAGCAGAGGAAAACCGGGGAAAACGGGATTATGGCAGAGTCTTCAATATTTACTGTCCTCCCGTCTTTGAAACGAAACGTACATACGTTTAGATGTAATTTTATATATAGTTATATTTATTTAATATAATTTTAAAAAGAAGCATAAACACAACGAGGGGTTTTTGTGACTAACGTTTCATTAGTATAACCATGGAGTATAAAATTCAATATAAATTCTCGGTATTGCATTGGACTCTACGATCGGCGGAAGTTATCGAGCATCCTTAATGCTTCACCGGAAATAACGCCGTGCATAGAGCCCATACCGGGTTGGAGAAATGTTGTTTTGGCCACTTTGTTTGATATAATCACAACAATTTAACGTAAGCAAGAATGGGATTTGAACTCAAGTCTTCTTGATCAAAGCCCATCGCTTTATCAACTGAGCCACTGAGTCTGTTGAGCTCAAGGGTGTACCGAGTAATTTTCTATGTTGCTCAAATTTTTTATGATCACCAAATCTGTATTTATTGGATAGAAAATACTCCAAAACTAGTAATATTGTGTAATATTATTACAACTTTCTATTTTAATATTTATTTTAACCGTGAATTTTTAGCACTCATTACTCCAGTCTTCACTCTTCAGTGTCACATGATCCTTCAGAAATCAGTATAATATGCTAATATATGATATTCTTTATTATTATCAATGTAAAATTATTGTGCTGCTTCATATTTTAGTAGAAATGTGACCGATTTTAGGATTCTTTGATGAATAGAAACTCCACGGATTTTAAATAGAATTTTTGTAATGGTGTGAAAGTCTTTTCAATTCAATGTATCCATGCTAAATAAAAGTATTTATTTATAACAAGTTTTACTGACCCCAAACTTATGTATTTCGATTAACATGTCATCTTTTACAGTCCTAATACTATATACAGTATGCATAATGGTCATCCTTACACCCTCACCTTGTGAGATGTAAGATCTACACTTCCAAAAATTGCATGCCACAGATTTTGTGCTGCCTTGCTCCTAATATGGTATGGGTATGCCTCTCTCTCTCTCTCTCTCTCTCTCTCTCTCTCTCTCTCTCTCTCTCTCTCTCTCTCTCTCTCTCTCTCTCTCTCTCTCTCTCTCTCTCTCTCTCTCTCTCTCTCTCTCTCTCTCTCTGTATGGAATGTGCTACTCTCATTTTTTTTTCCCACAGACATAGAGTATTTGGATTAGTTGAAAAATGGTATTTGAAATGCCAGAGATGTTTTGAATTTCCTGTCATACAAGAGTGTCAGGGAGAGAAGAGGTGAAATAAAATTACATTTTGGACAAAAGGTAATTCTGAAATAGAGTTAAATCTGTCAAGTTCAACCATTACTCACCTTAATAACCGCTGCTATATCCTTTTTTATTGTAAGGCTCAGGAAGGCATAACATACACACATTTGCTCCCCTTTTTCAAAATGGAAGGTGCATAGGCGTAAAATCAGATATTTTGTTGAGATTTCATCCTTAACTTGTTTGGTGAGGTTTCAATCAAAAATCGATTCTAAGAAAGGTGAGTATGAATCAGTAAGGTAAACAGATGAAGAGAGATGCATGATGGGGACAGAATATAGATGCTGGAAATGATAGTGCTTTGAGGCACAGGCAGAGATTGATGTGCCCGAATGGCAGTAATGTCACAGGGAAGAGACTGGAGGGCACACAGCTGCCGTGTGTAAATAAAAGCTTGGACTATCCTGACACGTATCACTAAAGACCTGCTCTGTGGTGAGGCTTCAGTAGAGGCTGCAGATGTCGTGTTCCAGCGTGCACAGAAACAATAGTGATTTAAGTTGATTTATTTATTTGGAAAGGGATCATGTGCAATACCACAAAAGTTTCCATTTAATGCACTGTGCCAGATTTAGCCTTTGGCTAATTTTCAATCGCTGTCCCTTGGCAGGTCATCATACAGTAAACAAACCTCACAGTAATACGATTTCTTTTTTTATATGATACATGCAATACATTGTACTCAAACACAATTTTTCTCCTTTTTTTGACAAGATATGAGTATTCCGGTGGGAAGTAGCTTGACAGTCCAAAAGCAAAATGATGAAAGGGAAAGAAAAATAAAGAATATATAGAATAAAAGATACATAAATATTTACAGAAACTAATAAATTAAATTAAAGTAAAAATTATTTTATTCCAAAAACTGAATGTTCTTTATGGTTTTCACCTTTTATGACCAGATGTAGAAATCACACTTTTAAAATTCCCTCATATATCCAGATTTTCCAAGACTGTGGAAACCTTTATCCTTAATAGTTCTCATGCTCATGTTCCTGTGTTTTCAGATCCCTACGTCAAGATCCACCTGATGCAGAACGGCAAGCGGCTGAAGAAAAAGAAGACGACAATCAAAAAGAACACCCTTAACCCTTACTACAATGAGTCTTTCAGTTTCGAAGTGCCATTCGAACAAATCCAGGTAATGAAATTTGTCTTTGTTACTTTGTCACTGAAACTGAGCTTGCATATGACAACGGCAAATCCGACGCAAATTCAAAAATTAATCGTTGTCGGAAACGAATTGTACGAACCCTGTGTCGAAAACAGAGAACCTTGTGAAATGCGATAAGGCTCGGCATGAAATGTAGTTGCTAATTAGTTGGAGAATAAAATGGGTATGACGCCTGCTAGTCCAACAAGAGTAGATTTGCTTCAAAGTGATTCAGCATTTCACAGTTTAGAGGATACATTTTATGCTTTGAGCTGCTTTGAATTCAAAGTGTGTTTGGGGGTGTGTTAACCAGAGAGGCCCCATTCTCACCAAACAGCATACAGACGTTTCCAACAGTTCCTCGCTCATTGTACATCCCTTAATATTTCATTATATGGCAAATTAGCTCTGGTTCCGAGAACAATAGCCCCAGGCCTGTTCTCACCGGTCGGTGAAATCCAAGCGGAGAGGTGGATCGAAGGATAATCAGGGCTCTGAAGACACTAATTCATGTCGTCTGCTCGCATTTTGTGCGCGGGCGGATCAGGCTTCTAGTAAGCAAGCTAAGAGCGAGCCATTGACCCCGAACTCACACCGCTCAGTTGTGTGCTCGCAGTCAATTTACCGAGTTGTCCGGACCTCTTTGGTAGCCTTTCTTTGGTATCTGCCGCCATGCTCTTCAAAGACTCACTCTGCTGCAGAGTAACAGGCCCTTGAATAGACTGCCACACTGAGATAATTGTGGTGGATTTCAATGGCGTCAACTATTGCACCACTATGTGTTTTTTCAGTCATTGTTAAACAATGTTACTCAAGTCCAGCGACAGTAATGTTTTCTTTGTTTTTTAAAGAATGAATACTGTACTTTTATTCTGCTGGGGTGCATTAAATGAATCAAAAGTGAGAGTAAAAACTATAATGTTACAAAGGCTTAAGAAAATCTTAAGCAACACAACCGTTTCCAACATCACAGGAATAAATAATATATACTGCATGCCATGTAATTAAACTCCTTGCCTCCCTTTCTTTTGAAATGAGTGCCAAAGTCAGAATTTGATTCTAAGATATTTTTGATCAGAAGTAGTAATAATTGATCAAGTGCTGGATGAACTTTCAAGTCTTGCGTTACGTCTATAATTGTGTGTCTCTAATTTCTATTACAGAAAGTTCAAGTTGTTATAACTGTTCTGGACTATGACAAGATTGGCAAGAACGATGCCATCGGCAAAGTGTTTGTGGGCTTGAACAGCTCGGGCACCGAGCTCCGTCACTGGTCAGATATGCTGGCCAACCCGAGGAGACCCATCGCGCAGTGGCACGTGCTCAAGCCGGAGGAGGAAGTGGATGCCCAGCTGGCAGCTCAGAAAAAATAGAGCAGGCCAAGCCCCGCCCCCTTCCCCACAACTCCACCCGTGTAGTGCTCTTTACCCAGTGCGTGTAGATACCTCAGTGATATAAGGATCCCCATGCACCCTCACTTCTAATTTTGTGTCTAAGAAAACCGCCTTCTCGGACCACCCCCTTGAGATGTTGTGTTGTTACGTCAGTTTCGAGCCCCTTCCTTCCTTCCTTCCGTCGATAAACTTTTCTCTGTCCTTTATTGTTTCACCTCCATCCACGACCTTAAAGTCCCCGACCAAATGCCCCCTTCTTTTAAGCAATATGATCTGTATAGATAGCGCATGACTGGAGGAATTTATTATACCACAGGTGTATATATCAGTATGCAGATGAAAATGATTTCTAGTTTATGTGTTTGTATGTTGTTACCCGTTTCCTAATCTGTGTATATCTTGATGTTTTTAATAAGATGTTCTATTTTAAATGATGTAAATGCAGACATAGAAGAGCCAATATTATATATAACGGGATTTAAGAATTTTACCTTATCGCATTCCACTAAAATATACGATATATCTCTATATAAATATTTACGAGCTAAAGAATTCCAACCTGCAAGACGCTAGTGGAGGTACACTCACTTCGTAAAGGACGGATTGCGCTTCATGTTTACTTAAAAAAAAAAACAACAAAAAAAAAAAAGCATACAGACGTACACGTTAAAGACACACAGAACACCACGGCCATTAACTAATATGGTTTCATGGTATAAATGTAATATGCTGCTGGCAATTATACAAGCACATGATTGCGTAAGAACTTTTTGTACTAATTTATCAAACTGAGGACCTGTACGCTTTGCTTAAACCTCTATAACGGAAGGCATTCTTCTTACTTGACGAAAACCAATCAGCCTTTTCTTTTGATTTCTAATACGGTGATGCTGTTACCTTTTAGTAGAGCGGGTCCCCTGTTTGCTTCTTTCTTGTTTTCGGTCCTTAGATTCCCGGATCTGATTTGGCACCTTCACGAAAACTGGAAATTGACAATTAATGGGACAGTCTCAAGCTGTAGCCATTGTTTCCTTGAAGCTTGATTTTGTGAATCACTTGCTTTCTTGTCGTTGGACTCGTTTCGTTGACGAATTTGTGGTTCAGCCTCAACAAAATGAAACCAAGAGTTTTGACTCTAGCTTTAAGACAACTATTTTTTAGATTAAGTCAGCGTCTGAATATTTTTGGTAACTGCATGATTTTTTTTACGATCTTTGCTAAAGGCCGGGTTACGGGGGGATTTATTTACACCGGGGCGTCCGTTTCAAGAGACTCCCTTGCCTTCAGTCAAAAGGTAATCAAACTTTGAGGGACGGCAACTTTCAAAGCGGTCGGTCCCGACCTGTCGATGAGGAGGAGAGAGACGAGCTTTTAAACACTGCCATTGTTTTTGGGGAGGTAGGAGGCGTACCTGATACGTACCACGCACACTCTGCTCGGATAGTGGTCGTAGCTTCGGTTCATCGGGGGAACAATGTATTTTGGCCGCAACGGTGCCCTAAACAGCAGTTTTTGCTTTCTGTTGCCTTCTGACAGTGACAATAGAGTTAGCCATGCTTAACTGCCAATCCCTTCCCCTGTGGCTACTGTTTTGCACTGTACCGTCTCTGAACGGACACCTGCTTGCCGGGAAACAGGGACGACACTGACTTGCGGCTCAGCTCGCACGGGCCGTCCAATTAAAAGCGGCCGGTTCGGACGCCATGAGCATTAGCGAATCCTTAACAATAACCGTAAAAGTTAATGGTCTGTACAGGTGATAACATTACATTCTAATTGTCCTTTACTACGGGTCTAACAAGAGGACGAGTAGACGTTTAGTCCATTAAAACCATGAGTTATCTTGGAGGAACCTCTCACGTACACTAGATGCTAGCTTCAGGAGGAGTTTCTAAGTGTTTGCAATGTTATTGTGTAGGTGACTATTACTTAAAAATAAAAGGAGGAAAAAAAGCTGTTTGTCATTCCATAGGAGTCTCTAGGGACTGAGTTGTGTATCACTGTGACTGCGATGTGTGCTTAGCGTTGTAGTTTTCAGTAGGTAGCGGCCATCTTGTACTGTAGTGATGTTGTGCTACCATCCCCCTATCACACGACGAGAGCACGACGGCCGGCGAGAAACCGTCAGTTTCTAATAACCGTTGCCGCTCGAGCGCGCAAGCAGGTCAATTCACACAGCATTTTGTTGAGCACTGTGCAATACTTGTATGTTCATTCCCTTAGTCTTTAAATGGGCGGTATCACTTGATAGGGGTTAAAAAAAGACAAAAAAAACAACCCTATTCAGTGGGGCGACGCATCCATCGACCGTAGTCTGGTTAGGTCACAGCACACGTGTGTAGTTTGGAACATCTGTAAACTTGTTAAGGATTCCTCCGCTTTTCCTGTTGAGTTTTCCTGCACACAGATTTAACCATCCAAACATTTGGGTAAACGTATATATACAGTAGGATGTACCCCCAAATATGAGATTATCTATCTATCTATCTGTATCTCTCTCTCTCTATATATATATATATAAATAAATATATATATATATAGGCTATATATAAAACCCTTCCCTTTCAGAATAGGTGTATATATTTTTATATTTGTCCTGATATCATTTCCTCATTATTGAGATCACCTGGATATAAGAGAATTGTATCAATCTTGTTATCTGTTGTACTATTAATATGATTGGCTGTACCATTTTTGTTATCGCTGTTATGATTACACTCATGACTATTACCTGGTTATCGTTCCTTTAGTGCCCTATTGAAGACCATTTTATATTTATTATGGAACTCAGAATGTACAGTATGGACTGTGTGTTTTGTTTCTACCTTTTATCGTGGGACCAAGTATAGTTGGCACTTTCATTTCAATGTCGCAATAAATATTGATTCATGTGTTTTATTCATAGCCGAATATGATTTCTTACCCTGTCGGAGAGATCGAACCTATAGAGAAGGTCTCCAGAACGTGTAATTGCAACTATAAGTAGTCCTACAATTACTCCTATGTTAACTGATGTACTCTCGTTATCTACAATATCTTAATACAAGAGGCTTGTTTATGAAACAAGCATAAAATGGCATTTTTAGAGTCCCGAATTGAATATACTTGGCAAAAGGGTGTTATCGCACTACCGGGTGCTGCACGTTAGGTGTAGAGCCGGGCGTACGGTAGAAGACAGCATTGCTCGTTGCACCTCAGAGGTTTGTAAAAAAAGTCTGAAAAAGCCATTTCTAGTTCTGCAAAGCAACGCTATCTTTTACCACAGCCTACCAAAGCACGCAAACAGCTCCGACGACTTGAAAAAGAAAAAACAAAGCCCTATCGCTTGGCCTACGACGTACAGTACAGCACATGCATATACAACCCTCTGATACTCTGCTACAACGAAAAGCCACCTTTCAAGAAAAAGCTGTGTAAAGAATTAGAATCTGATGCTGTAGGGAGATCCTAGTTGCCTTTGTGTATATCAACTGCCTGCTTGAGTATTTTTGTGTGTGGAAATTTTCTCTGTAATCTTGTAGAACTGTTCGGGGTGTTTTTTCCTGCCATACTGCTCGTCCCAGCGGCGAGCCGACAGTTATATTGCTGTGTATACCTTCATTTTTGATGAGGTGTTTTACAATTTCGTTTCACTTTGTGTAGTGATTCACTCTGTGGAGTTTCTGACTGTTGTTATATAACTTCATATACACAAATGTTCAATAAAACTGTTTTATTTCCTGTTGATAAAGAACCTTCTCAGGAGTGCGTTCTTTTTTTTTTGTAGACGACCTTCATTTGAATCTGATGAAAGTTAGGTTGTTTCCACCAAAATATCATTTTGTTGTTTTTTGTACATGAAGCAAATGAAGCAAAGCAATCTAGTTCCACAAAGAGCCCATGCATGTAACGGATGTGGACAGGGTATGAAGATAGACAACTCTAGCTGACGAGTTTTCCGAGATTTATTTGCTCTGCAGAAGACAATCTCACATTAATTGGCTTCTGGTCTACTGTTTCCTTCTATCTGCACCTCGAAATTTACACACTCAACATGGACTGCAGAGCCTCCTTTTTTTTTGACATTGCACTGAAACAGCGCGAAAAGAAAGAGTGTTAAACAAAGCATTGTTAAAACTTATATTTAACTGTAAAAAAAATGCATAAAACAGCTAGTTTATATTAGATTTACTTTGGGGCAATACATATTAAAGGGTCACAACACAATTTCCAAAGAAAACAATAAAGTAGCAACAGCATTTTACACGCAACCTTTGACCAATTGACCAATTATATTGAATGTTCAGCTCTAAAACATTGACTAAAGTAAACGTAGTAATTGCTTTACGTACGTGTGATTTCTATCAAATTAATTATTAAAAAAAAAAATCCTTATCCAGCAATCGTGAATGTCATTGAAAATCACTTGCCAAAACTGTTTGTCATAGTTATTGTAGTATTGTCTGCAGCTGAGAACTAATAAATGATGACAAATTTGACAGCAGCGGCTGGAGGTTATCCCGTTGGTAAATGCCCCATGGCCTTCTCGGTAAGGTCAACTTTTGGGGCCCTGGTGGTCAGATATGGAAAAGGAGATTTGGTTTCTGTGCATATAATGTATACACATATATTCTCCATATATAGTAAGACTAGTAGCATTCTCTCTGGATTTGAAGGATACGCCAGTAGGCGATATATGGATTCTAACCCCTGTTGAAAAGTCTGAATCTTGAGGGTCAAGTGTGAAATATCCAAGGTGAGACAACATTTCTGTGTCTTTAGTTAAATATGATCTTCCATTTCAGGCTTACTGAGTGCGAAGCCCACAGAGATATCCTCTGAGCAGATTGGGTCTCGGGAGCGAGCGGACGGAAGCGCTGATAATGAAATACGGGCTCCTTGAAGAACAAGATAAGAGCGAGGCTGAGCGGGGGTCTCAGGACTATCAGCGCTACACGATCAAATGCATTTCGGTATACATGACTTTGACCATCTCGCACCATTACGTACACATTACTCAGCTGCCAGGCGTTTCATCTGTGAGTAGATCTTCAAGGTCTGCTTAAGAGCAATGAATACGAGATGAGACTGGTGTCCGTGCGCCTTCACACAGTCAAACTCGAGCATGAGTGCAGAATTTAGCATGATCTGAGGTTACAAATCCTTCCAGAGAAAAACCTCATGTTCCTTTCCTGAATCTGTTGCTTAGCTGAGATTTTTGAAGAACATTTATGAATTACTGAGTAAACCTAATATGGTTTATGCAATTGCAACAATAACACATTTGTGGCAAGTTAATTATCAGGTCCTTAGAACAATAATGAAGTGGCATGACAAGAACATGGTTGTGACTCCATAAAATAAAAAAAAAATTATACAGTTCCCATGTTCATTTCAGAGGCAGTTGTGTTTGTTTTTACTTGTAGCCTATATTCAGCCCACAATGTCAAATAATAACACGTCAGAAATGTCAAATCTCAAATCCGTCCTCGGTCGTCAGATCTTGTGAAAAGATAGGCTATCCGTTTTGTCTGGTTCCCAAAACCAGTAAAACCTGTTAACAGAAACTTTTGTCTGGTACCCCACAACATTAACAGACATATAAGT
Source organism: Pimephales promelas (assembly GCF_016745375.1). Next base: position 536,243 of record NW_024121114.1, read on the forward strand.
TGACTGAGAAAGCCAGAGAAGAGCAGAAGCAGGAGATGAAGTGGTGGTGATGATGATGATGATGATGATGATGAGGATGGTAAAAATTGCAGAGTTCACCCTGTAACCTGGACACCTGTACATTATTTTACCCTGCTTCCGCTACAATTTAGCGGAGACCAATCACAAACTAACTTAACCACCTGCCGCACTATTGGCGGGTTTAATCCAATCCAATTCCTTTCAACGTCTCGACCTACCTTTTGCCTATTACTTTTCACAAGTAAGATTTCAAATTTAACATTACCTGACTAAAGTTTGCATTTTGTGAATAAAATATCCCATGTGTCCTGTATCATAGCTACATGTTTGACCTTTGCAGCAAAAAAACCTGCGTGAAAATCAGCTAAGCAACAGATTCAGGAATTCAGTGAGATATGATTCATTAAATGTGCTGACAGCTCATATCACCTGACAAACAGATTACAGTAGACTGAGCGGAGCGGATGACCGGTTTAAGATGGCGGCCCCACGGCTCATCCATGCCAATAGGCTGTAGCATGTAGACTTGCATGCATGAATCATTCACCACAAAACGATCAATGTAGGCAAACAAAGTAAGTATGGTCAATTTTGAATTTATGGGGACTTTAAAAGATTGAGCTTGGTCTGGTGATAGCCAGACTAGTAGCCTACAAATCCAACAAGTGTTTTATACCAAGGGGAAAACAATGGAAAATGGTATAATTACACCAATAAAAAACAAAGAAAAGAAAATATAACACAGTAAAATAAAAATAACACACACACACACAGCTTGAAAGCTTGAAAAATGGCTTGAAAGCTGAGAGAGAGAGAGAGAGAGAGAGAGAGAGCGCTATTGAAAATCCTTAACGTTACAAGAACATGGTTTTGACTCCATGAAATAAAAATTATACAGTTCCCATGTTCATTTCAGAGGCAGTTGTGTTCGTTTTTACTTGTGGCCTACTTCAACTGCATGGGTATTTTTGTATTTTATGTATTTTACTAATGCTTCACCGGAAATACCGCCGTGCATAGAGCCCATTAAACATTCTCTGGTCAAATGCGGAATTTATGCGTTCGTCTGGTAGAAACTGTGCAGTTTGCCATCCACTCTTCTAGGCGGCGTAAGCGCGCTACACGTCTCTTCTTTTGTAAAGTCACTGTAGGAGCATTAATTGTTTTCTGTTTATTATTGGTTATTCTAATTTTTAAAATGTGTAAAACTAACTTTAAAATGTGTAAAAATTAAACATTTCTGTCGTGTCGCCAAAGACTGCAAGCTTGAGTTTGGCGTTTCATCTATTCAGCCTTATTCACGGCAGCGCCATGATCTTTGAATTTTAATGAGAATGAAAGCGAGGCTGTGAGGGATAGACTTGCATCTCTTCAATGGGCTGTACTGTTATTTAATGTGTTTTCGGAAAAAAAAACTCCAGACAATGTAAGCTGTGGAAAATTTGAAGCAATCTAGCCGCTTTATTCAGCTTTTTACAGCGGATGCCATTGGAAACACGCTAAGTCTATCCCTCACAGCCTCACTTCCAGTCATGACGCTGCTCTGAATAAGGTCTATTAGTGCTGTTGACGGCTGTTGATGCGGTTATTGGCCACAAGAGGGCGCTAGTGATTAAACGTGGGCACAGGTGATCACTTCCGTTTTCTTTATTGTTTGGAACGGGCGAGTTGTGGGAGCCTACTTTTTGTTGACCGTATTGCGTTCAATGAATGATGTCTGCATAGCCTATGTGAAACCGAAAATAAAGGTGAAGTCAATCTTTAGTCTATTGTTTTGGTAATGAAATATGACCAACGAGTGCAGCGAGTCAGGATCGAGTCATCCCGCCTCACGGCCTCTGCGTGGCTATGGGATGCTGTGAACAAACAGAAAACGGCGCTATATATTTTTCACGGAAATTTCATTCAAGCCTGCATTGGAACGCAGTTGTGGATTGCAAGAAGAAACGGCCACGAGATGCACAGCACGCGGACCGGTATGTGAATCAGATTATTATTTATCAGCTGGCTGGTTGTCTATTGGAGACGATACTTGTGTTGTGCGTGATGTGGTGGAGCGCGGATCCGTTTGTTTTGGGTAAACTACAGTGGACTGGAAAGTGCGTAGGCTACGTAGTTTATGTCGTAGTTTATTCACGTAGCCTAGATGTGAATTTGAGAACTTGTACAATAAATATACTTGTATGTGGACATGTACACTCACAGCTCCAAAGTGAAAACTTGTAAAATAAAAATCTGAAGTTGAATGTTGAAATTCTGAAAGCTGCAGACAAGCAGTCACAAATGTGTAAAATGTCATTCCCAGAAATACAATGACAGTCACAAACATCTAAAATATATTTGCATTTATTCTTACATTCACATTCGCAGTACATCATCCTCAATTAGTCACTTGCAACTTTTCGAATCTGTCACTGCAAATTCAAATTTCGTGCCTTGACTTTTGCTACTCCTACGACACACTGACGTCACGCAGGTGCAACTGCGCATGTCGGATACAGAAGCTGGCCGCTGGCGCTGAAACAAGCCCGGGAAAATGTCGTGTTGTGCAGTTGTTTGTCAGAATCGAAAATCTGTAAACAAAGGTCTGAAGTTTTACCGAATACCATCAACTCATACTCCTTTTAACGCCAACCGCAGACGTCTTTGGTTACAAGCCCTCAGAAGAATCGACTGGAATGACAACCTAACGTTAATTAAAAACGCCCGACTCTGCAGTTCTCACTTCATATCAGGTAACTTAAGTTGCGCTAAATCACCCACATCAAAAACTCTGATGTATTAAGTACACTTATCTAAGGATAAAATAACGAACAATGCATGAGTTTGAGATAGCTAGCTTAAATGAGATAGCTAGCTTAGCTAACGTAACGTTACCTTTTGTTCAGTTGCGTTACGTTGTCTTGGTAGTTAACATGACAGTTAGCTAGCTAGTCTAGTAGCAAGTGTAACGTTACCATAGACGAACGTTATCTAGTATTTGGCTAATAACGCGGTTATAGTGAACTCAGACTACATTTAATTTTAACACCAACAGATCTAACTTTTTTTGTACAGGAGAGGTGTCCATGGACTTCAGTAGTCCTGACTTTGTCCCGTCTGTTTTTTTTTTTTTCATACTCAACCCAGTGTCAAAAAAACAAAGGCGATGCAAAACTTGTCTTGAGAGGTAAATGTAGTCACTTTCACCTCATTTAGTTGCTCGCTGGGATCACGTCATTACTCACCATCCATTCTCTGCATGCATTGAAGAGCAGGGAATGTATGGCCAGTCATTTAATGTCACATAATTTTTGTCAAGAGAATTTCTTCGACCAGATAGTTTCTGTTATGTCTGCATTTTCTTGTTAAGTCCTTTGAGGGATACTATGTGATTTACACTGACTTCATTTGGGGAACTGAGAGCCTCTGTGATCTACCAAGCAACTAAACTATTTTGGCCTGACTGCTTGCTCTCTTCTCTGAGTATCAGAATTAAGAGGAAAAGAACAAGAGAGGAAACCACACACAGACCACCAGATCACGTCCACCTGTCCACAGAAGATACAGATGAGGTTGCATCAGAATCCTCAGCCGCTTGCCTGTCCTCAGATGACTGCAGAATGGAGCCTGGTGCTGGTCCTTTCACAGGTAAAGAACTTCTAACATTTTAACTAATGTATGGCAGTCACTATTATGATGAATCGGGTCACCCTTTTTATAATTTTTTTTCAATACAGCATAACTATGTTGTGAATAAAGTTGAAAATGATTCTGTTTAGCACATGCTGTCTGAAAACATACATCAAATAAATAATAGAGAAAATCTAAGCTTAAACAAGTTACCTTGGGTCAAAGACGTGACTCTTGCTTTTTCTGTCCGACTGAACTTTTTACCAATTAATAAACATTAAAATGAATAAAATTATAAAATGTATGTCTATCACCTCCCTCATACATATGCCCACTCTTATTTCTTTAAAAATAATTGGTTTATTGGCATTTTCTGCCACCTGAAGTGTGAAAACATCATGTGGGGCGACCATCTGGCCTTGATTTCTGTTTGGACAACTGGTTTTAAATCAAACTAAAATAATTTAAATATAATCCTATCCTATTTGGCATAATTTTAAACTTGTTTTCCATTGATTGACAAAGTTATGAAACATTTGTACACACATTTCAATCATAATAAACAAACAAATCTTGTCCGAAGATGTTCATTGTCTGAAATATCATCTGGGGCGACCATCAAGAAAATACAAATAAGGGACTTATATTTTGATAATCATCTCAAAGAGGATGTTGCATGAGCCAGCCTCATGGTGAGGGTCCTACAGAGACTACTAGCAGGTGAGTAGTCACTCTCATTTTTACAAACAAATCCTCTTTAAAACTGCTGCAGTGTATACGTCACATTTTGATATCATGTGGGGCGACCAACCTAAAACTGAAAATTATAAGTTTTATATGCAAATCTTAATTTTATAATGTAAATTTGTCAGTGATATGTAGTGAGAAGTGAGAAGAAGCTAGCTTGGGTTCTATAGCTAAGCATTAAACTAGAAAACATCATCTGGGGCGACCGAGCGTCATGTGGGGCGACTGCCATTGAAAACACATCATGTATTTGTAGTTTCTGTATGCAAATGTACATACAGCTAAATATTCATTATATGCATTTAGTTGTTTTAAATAACTTTCTACATTTCACCACACATTTTTTCTAAATTTCAATAATTTCCATCCTACTTCAGAGAGGACTAAGCTTACTTCTTTTTGATTATTATGTTTTTATCAGAGAAATGTGTGAATATTAAGCATTCATTCTACTTTTCCAACTCCTTTTCTAACTCTGTGTATGTTTATATATACTTTTTTTTTCTAGATGGCCCCACTAACAAGCGAAGAAAAGACTGCTCACTACAGGCAGCGGAAAATGCTGTTCAATGTGTCTGCAGAATGCTTCTATGTTCAACTGTTAAATGAAAATAGTAATGAAAAGGCAAACATTGTATGTTTAAGTGATTAATGAAATGAAAATGAAAAAGGAAAATGCCGTTCAATGTTATGTCCAAGCGTTTAATGCATTAGTATTGAAAATATTTATATGATGGTTATGTGTCAAATGAAATATTGAGGAAACTTAATGTTATGAAATGTGTCAAATAAAATGGATATGCTGGTTCTTCATAAAATTTCATTAAATGTGTTTTAACTATCAAAATCATTGAATAGTCTAAATTGCCTGCTGTTTTTCATCATGTGGGGCGACCACTTGTCATGTGGGGTAACCAACCATATTCAATTCTGCAGTAAATTCAAAAAATAACGTCCGTCCATTTTGGTTGAAATATAATTCATTGGTATAACATCAATAGGTGGATACTATATCTACACATTTTAAATCAGTTTTTTCGATTATTTGAGTAAAAAAAAAAAATACTCATTTATAGTGGCATCTTGCTTTGTCCACAATATGAAATCACATTAGGCCTACTTAATGTTGCATACATTAATGGACTGAGTAATAATATACATATGTATATATGTAATATATATAATAATTTTAACAATAACAACAAAAATGTAATTAATGTGAAAAAACAAAACAAACATATTAACATAGTCAAAATGAAAATGTCAGAAAACAGTATTATCAAAACCAAACTATGCAGCCTATGCCTAAAACTATGCAACTATGCAGTAATAGCAGCCATGCCAAGTTAAATGAGGCAGACCCAAAACATAAATAAAATAGAAGAACCAATTAATACAGATAATCAGATTTTCTGTATACATTTGATATTATGTTTATTATTGTTGTATTAATTTATAATTGATTATATTGATAATAATTATTGCTGTACTTTTTTTTTATTTGATTGTGCTTCGATGTAAAATACTAGTGTGTATTAAATAATTTGATTCTATTTACACTTCATTCTGAATTTTTGCACTGTTCACAGTACCACTCCACAACCTTTCTCCTTACTCTGGCGCACGTGTAGTGGAAATGGTTCTTGCACTTTGCACAGTCAATCATCATCATCCCAAAGTCTGGTCTTTCACAGTGTGGGCAGACTGTTGGTGCTTGCATCAGTGGATCCATGCGGCGCGTTAACAGGTCAGGCAAAACACACTGTTTGAAGAACACTTCAGCTTTCGGCAGGACTGCTTGCAGCATTTCTTCATCTCTGTTGATGCGATTGATAGTGACATCTTGCTTTGTCCACAATTCGAAGTCACAGTACTGAATGTTGCAAACATACATGTGAAGTTGAACTTGATGATTCCTATTCATGATTCCTCTTTAGGTGTGTCCTCACTGCTCCCCATCAGACCATCACGGTACTTGTATGGACACTTAATCTCTACAGCTGCTTTCCCACAGCAGGTACATTGTGCCATTCCATCCGGCGATGCCCCAGTATGTGGTTTGTCAGCAGTGGTGGTAAGTAACGTTACTCTACTTAAGTATTTTTTGGGGGGATCTGTACTTTACTTGAGTATGTTTTATTTGCATCTACTTTCACTTTTACTCCACTACAATATTAAAGGCAAAATTTACTTTTTACTCCGATACATTTCCCCGTGCCCGCTCTGAGTATTTATTACACTTGGCTCTCCAAACCAATGAAAAACATGGTTTTCTTTTGAAAAAAAAAAAAAAAAACGCACGCGCTCGCTCGCGCTCTTTGCCAGCACGCTCGCTCACATAGCAGTTCAGTTCGTCAGTTCAGAATGATGACCGCAGAAACGGTATAGCAGCTCTCGCTGTCAGCAGAAATGATCCCGAGATTCCCGACAGAGATCACCCATGGCCATATCTCAAGGGTTTGAATTCACGGAAGTTTGGAGATTCGTATCGGCTGAAATGTCTTCTTTGCCTGTCACGGCCGTGTTACATTGCATATTCTATCTGTACAACGCGACGTAGCCTACACATCACACGTGAATGAACAGGTACGGGACACTGCAATTCACCAAAGTTGATTATTTGCATAAGCCTTGCCGGTTAAACATTTAATTCACGTGATGATGCGTTGTTCTAACGTGCGCTTTCCTGAGCGCATACCCTCGACGCTCACAGGCACCAGAAGCCTGTCAAACAGCTGAATACTGGACTAAGTTATCTTTCGAGTCATGTTATGCTATACTGTTAAATACACACAATGTTTACTTAAACAGAATTGGCTATGTCGACAAACATTTGAGAGAAAATCTGGTGTAATATACGTTTACATTAAACGCGTCGCGTGCTGGTCTAAAAGCGACAGTGGTAAATAGTAGGCTACTGCAGCCTGTACTTAAAGGGATAGTTCACAAAAAAAAAAAAAAAAAACATAAATTTGTCATTATTTACTCACTCTAATGTTGTTCCAAACCTGTATTAATTTCTTTCTTGTGCTAAACACAAAAGAAGATTTTTTTTTTTTTAATGTGGTTAACCAAACAGTTGCTGGTCCCCATTAACTTCCAGGAGAGAGAAAAAAACTAAACACACAACCGGACACCAGCAACTGTTCGGTGACCCACATTATTCAAAATATGTACTTGTTTTTGCTTATCTCATGTATGCATGACAAATAGATATTTTATACATTTTGTGACTAGCCTAAAATGTAACCGGTCGTATTTTGCATTAACACCTTGCGGTGGATGCACAGTTTGAAGACCCAGTCAGTGACGTCACAATATGCATTTTTTTTAAAATTCACGATCACCATCACCAAAATTGTTCCTTTTTTTTTTACACTGAATCTTGAAAAAAATATATAGACCTACCTACCGACCCTTTTAAAAAAAAAATTGCTGTTACTGCAAACCAACATATTTTTAAGGATGGCCTAAATCCCCGTCACAGGCCCTTTCTACGTTTCGCCTTCGACGGACAGGTTTATCAATACACCGTCCTCCCGTTCAGCCTATCCTTAGCACCCCGTACGTTCACGAAGTGCATGGATACGGCGCTGCCCCCCCCCCCCCCCCTGCGGAGTCAGGGGCTGCGAATTTTGAATTATTTGGACGACTGGCTGATTTTGGCACAATCACAGACGGAGCTACTGTCTCATCGTACAGTTCTCCTCGACCATCTGAACACCTTGGGTCTCGCTGTCAACTGGACAAAGAGCTCACTTTAGCCCAGTCAGACAATTTCCTCCCTGGGAATAGATGTAGACTCAGTGGCTATGACGGCTCACTTATCTACGCAGCGCGCGCGCGCGTCGTGTTCAGCGTCACAAGCCTTACTGGCTCATTCTGATATCCTTTCAGATGGACACCCTCACGCCTCGGAAAACGCAGTGCTTCAGCTGGGTTTACTGCGCATGCGCCCCCTTCAGCTTTGGTTGAAGAACCACGTGTCTCACCGTGCCTCACCGTGTGTGGACCACGGGCCGCCAGCTGGTCAAAGTTACTCAGACCTGTATCTTGGCTCTGCAGCCATGGACAGTGGCAGAATGTTTTCAGCGGGTCGTTACCACGGGGGACCGTCTCTCGCCGAAAAGTCATTTCGACAGACGCATCCAACTCAGGTTGGGACGCGGTCTGCGAGGATTCACCGGCCTCTGGCCAACGGTCAGTTCAAGAGAGCTCTCTACACATAAACTGTCTGGAGATGATCGCGGTCGAGAACGCGCTCGCGTTTTTGCTCTTCGCGTCAGAGGAGAATGCTCAATGCCCAATATTTTTCTCAAGGAGCGAGGACGCGCTAGCCCAGGAGTGGCCCAGCTGCCCGCTTTTAAGCATTCCCTCCGGTCTCCCTGTTGCCACAGGTTTTACAGAGGATCAGGGAAACACGCCACTCGGTGCTCCTCATAGCCCCGCGTTGGGAGAGTCAGACTTGGTTTCCGGAGCTCGCTCAGCTGTCGCAGACAGCCTCGTGGCTCATTTCAGTCAGAGCAGATCTCCTCTCTCAAGCTCGCGGCACGATCTGGCATCCCCATCCTCAGCGCTGGGCGCTTCATGCTTGGGTGATCAACGACTATCCGTTGCTTTGCCAGAGGGAGTGTTAAACACGATCACGAACGCCAGAGCGGCTTCTACGAGGAAGCTCTGTGCGTCAAAATGATCTCTGTTCTCAAAATGGTGTACCGACAAAAAACCTAGACCCACAGCGGTGCGAGGTGTCGTCTTTGCTCGTTTTCCTTCAGGAGATGCCGGAAAAGGGCAGGTCCACATCCACTCTCAAGGTTTACGTGGCAGCCGTCACGGCGTTCGCTGAACCCCGACGCGCTCAGTCTCTGGGCAAAGACGAGCTAGTCATCCGCTTCCTCAGGGGAGCTAGTAGGACGAACCCCCCCGTGCCCCCTTTCGGTTCCCATTTGGGATCTTTCTATAGTTCTCGAAGCTATGAAATCCCCCCTGTTCGAACCGTTAGAGTCTGTGGACCTACAATACCTCTCACTAAAAAACGTTTTTGTGATTGCCATGTCATCAGTAAAACCGTGGGAGACCTTCACGCGCTCTCTCCTAGTGCAGCGTGTCTCGAGTTTGGACCCAATGACTTGCATTGGTGATTGGTACCCCGTTCAGGGCTCAGGTTATTTCCCTATCGGCTCTGCCCGCATCCGATAGCGAATGTGACGCCAATCTCCTTTGTCCGGTTCGGGCTCTGAGATGGTCAGACGTGTGAGCGTTCAGACGCTCTGAGCAGCTTTTTTGTTTCGTTCAGTGGGCGCATCAAGGGTCTGGCCTCCTCGAAACAGACACTATCCAAATGGATAGTGCACGCTATTGCATCTGCTTATGCGTCCAAAGACCTGCCATGCCCTCTGGGCATCAGGGCTCATTCCACTAGAGCAGGGGTTCTCAACTCTATGTCAATCCTAATGAGCTGAGGATCTGAATCAGGTGTGTTAAATAAGGGAGACATACACAATATGCAGAGCAGTGGGTCGCGAGGACTGGAGTTGAGAACCCCTGCACTAGAGGCACTAGAACCCCTGCACTAGAGGCTTATCGTGGGCATGGTCCAGCGGCATTTCAATTCAAGACATGTGCGTGGCAGCGGGATGGGCTTCCCTTTCCACCTTTGTCAGATTTTACAATCTGGAAGTACCCGCCCTGCAGGCAAAGCTACTAGCAGTCCAGTATGCTTCAACTCTTATGTTGAGCTGCACTATTGGGAGTTGTACTCATACAACCGGCGTGCCGCTTGTTCTTCCCTCACGTGCTTATGTACTACACAATCACCGGCCCGCTTGCTGGCCCTTTTATATTCACGTATATTATTTTCCCACTTATAAGGGTCCCCCGGGACTCATTGGGGATGCTTAGCGCGCACGGCGTTGACCAAGTGTTCCCGTAGCGTAAGCTAGCTTACGCAATACGAGAGAACCTCTTGTAACGAATCGGTTACCTAACGTAACCTCGGTTCTCTTTAGATGAGGGAACGAGTATTGCGTTCCCGGCCGTGCTTGCGCTACTAGCGTTTTCGCTTCATTCTGAAAAACCACCTTAAACAGCGTTCGGGCTGGCTATTTTATACCCTCGAGCCACGCCCATTTTGGCGGGCTATGACGCAATGAGAGCGTGTCCACTGAAGCCCCTAGAATCCCACTTGAACAGGACACGTGGTGGCTTTCCAGCCAGCCTCTTTGCAGGCTTCTACCAGATCTGCGTACTTGGCACGCTTCCGCTCGTTGGCAGCCTCCATTCCCTCCTCCCATGGGACAGTGAGCTCCACCAACAAGGTGGTCTTACATAACTCTGACCACATGATCAGGTCTGGCCGGAGCAAAGTTTCCATGATCTCCCCTGGGGAATCGGAGCTGGCTCCCCAGGTCGACCCTCATGTTACACTCGCTGCCAGAAAAGATGACTCTAGATGTTGCTCTCTGGTGAGGGTGATAGATTTTTTTTCCCCCTTAAATATTTTTTTTTCCAACTTAAATATTCATATTGGGCGCCAGACAGTTTAAATAAAGTGACAAACAATTTTATTTTCCGATCACGGAAAACACAGAACACATCACGACAGTCTCTAAATCGTTAAGACGATTCATATAATTTTCACGAACAACAACAAAATATATATATATATTTAAATCACACAGTGTCCAGCAGTAAGTTCTCAAAAAAAAACCCAATAAATAAATCAGTTCGTTACTCTCATTTACCGGCGAGGTTGCGCTCAGACTTAGAAAGTTAAAAATGAGTCAAAAAACTACAACAAAAGTAATCCCAAAACAGTTCAAAATATAGTAAATATCTAATGGAAACGAAATTTGTTCAAACACCGTTAATGGAAGTCGGTAAGGAGTGTTAGTCATTATTCTTCCGATGAAAGTGTGGGGTCGTTTGCTATTGTTCAAAGTTTTATTGAGACCAGTAGACTAACCGGGAAGGCACGGCAAGGCAAATGTTTTCTTTACCTCTAGGACAGGTATCTCAGGTCGTCGAAGTGAAAGAACCAACACAGGTCTTCAACTTCACTGTCAGAATCCTCTTTGGCTTTGGTTTCTTATGGGCGACGTTCAGGTTTCAGCTCGCTCAGTTACCCCCGTCTATTCTCAGGCACATGCACATGCACATCCCTTCCCGTCTTTGCAGTGCAGAAAAAGTTGTGTAGATTTATTTTTTGTGTCACTTAATGTGATTATTAATTAAATATTATTTGACATTGTAGCATCGCTACATCCTCCCCCCATTGGAAAGTCAACCATTGGTTGTTCTACTCTTAGAAGGTGTAGCCTATAACTTAGCACCTCACTATCATGGCATAACTTTATGGTTTCTGTGGTATTTGTATTAAAAACAGTAGCCTAACAGTTAAATTCATTATTGAATACTGTACTTGTATTCCATTAGTCATTTAATACATTGTCTACATTAATAATATTATTTAATTCAATATGTATATCCCACATTTCATGGTGCAGTTAATATTACTAGGCTAAACTTACAGTAAATCCATGGTAGGCTAAACGGATTCAGTATCAATTCAGATCGCATTGTTTTTCCTTTTTGTCAGCGGCGTTTCATCTGCCTTTAAACTGGTTTTAACTTTACATTTGTGTTCTTCGCTGAACTCGAGCGCTTCTCACTGGATCTCGTGAGCAAGACGATCAGAGCGTAAGTCAGAGCGTTTGGACTTTGAGCCGAGCGGATAAATGCTCCGTGTGGCTGGAGCATTTATGACATTGACAAATATTTCCAACAATAGGGAGAGAGGTTTGTCCCTCTCTGAACATTTCTATAAGTTATTGTTTAACGAAACATTAAAGTTATTTATTTTTGTATTTTTTGTTGTTGTTGTTGCTAATGTTATGTATTGAAGCACTACCATATAAAACAGATTTGAAATTGAATCCATGATTTTGCATATATGATACATTTTTCCATATTAAATCGAGACATAGTAAACTAAGTAAACAAAAGTCAAGTTTATTTGTAGTTTGATTTGAAATGCATGCACAGTATGTTCTTTCAGGTTTGTCGCATCATTTTGAAAATGTGTCAGGTTTCATTAAAATATATTTAAAAAAGGTTGTAAATTGTGGAAGGTGTTAATGAGAGGAATTAAAGAAAAAAATTAAATAATTTAAAAATAAATATTATTTCAGATTTCTAAGTAACTGTGCATGGCTGTTAATAATCTGTTTTTAAAGATGTGAAATTGTTTTTTTTTTTTTTCTAACAGTGTTGATGTTTTCACACTGTTGCGGTAATGAGATTTTTTAGGACTTGTTTTGGAAATCATGCTCAAAAAGTAAATGTTTTTAAATTAATATTCACAAATTCTCCAGACTTGGTTTCTAATGTCTGATTTGTTTTTTTGTTAAAGCATTTTTTAATTTTCATGTTTGAAATTTTTAAAACCAAGATTTCGTGAGAATCGCGAGATCCCCTTACGTGGTCTCAATGTCTCCTGTCCTTTCTTAACCGTCAACCTGTGAAGTGTATGTCAACAGTGATTTGGAGCAGCATCACGGCTATGGCAAGCCGTTTTAGCTTAAATTGTACCCAGCCTTACTCGTCGGAATTGCATTTTTACTAGTAACAATTCAATTAGAGAGCTCTACAATTCAATTATTACTAGTAAGAATGACAATTAGAGAGCTCTCTAATTTAATTATTACTAGTAAGAATTACATTCAGAGAGCTCTCTAATTCGATTATTACTAGTAACAATTGCAATTAGAGAGCTCTACAAATTAATTTTTACTAGTCATATATGGCAAGCCGTTTTAGCCTAAATTGTACCCAGCCTTACTCGTCAGAATTGCATTTTTACTAGTAACAATTCAATTAGAGAGCTCTACAATTCAATTCTTACTAGTAAGAATTACAATTAGAGAGCTCTCTAATTTAATTGTTACTAGTGAGAATTAGAATTCAGAGAGCTCTCTAATTCAATTATTACTAGTAAGAATTGCAATTACAGAGCTCTCTAATTCAATTCTTACTAGTAACAATTGCAATTAGAGAGCTCTACAAATGAATTTTTACTAGTCATATGTCTCCATTGACTTCCATTCATTTTTAATTAGAGAGCTCTACAATTGAATTGTTACTAGTAAGAATTACAATTAGAGAGTTCTACAATTGAATTGTTACTAGTAAGAATAACAATTAGAGAGCTCTCTAATTCAATTATTACTAGTAAGAATTACAATTAGAGAGCTCTCTAATCCAATTGTTACTAGTAACAATTATAATTAGAGAGCTCTCTAATTCAGTTTTTACTAGTAAGAATGCAATTGCAGAGCTCTCTAATTTAATTTTTACTAGTAAAAAAAAAACGAATTAAAGATATGCATAATTGCAGAGCTCTGTAACTGAATGAAAGAGCTCTGTAATTGCATTCTTACTAGTAAAAAGTGAATTAGAGAGTTCTCTAATTATAATTGTTACTAGTAAGAATTGAATTAGAGAGCTCTCTAGTTGGAATTGTTACTTGTAAGAATTGAATTGGAGAGCTCTGTAATTGCATTCTTACTAGTAACAATTCAATTTGAGAGCTCTCTAATTGAATTAAAGAGCTCTGCAATTGAGTTGTTACTAGTAAGAATTGAATTAGAGAGCTCAATAATATTAATTCTTACTAGTAACAATTGCATTAGAGAGCTCTCTAAATGAATTGCTACTAGTAAGAATCCAATTGAAGAGCTCTTTAATTCAATTCAAGAGCTCTCTAATTGTAATTGCTACTAGTAAGAATTGAATTTTTACTAGTAACAATTGCATCAAAGAGCTCTCGAATTGAATTCCAGAGCTCTGCAATTGCATTCTTACTAGTAAGAATTGAATTGTAGAGCTCTCTAAATCAGTTTTTACTAGTAACAATTGCATTAAAGAGCTCTCTTAATGTAATTCTTACTAGTAAAAAGTGATTTAGAGAGCTCTGAAATTGTATTTTCACTAGTACGAATTGAGTTATAGAGCTCTCTAATTGTAACTGCTACTAGTAAGAATTGCATTAAAGAGCTCTCGAATTGAATTCCAAAGCTCTGCAATTGCATTCTTGCTAGTAAGAGTTGAATTGTAGAGCTCTCTAAATCAGTCTTTACTAGTAATCTCACTAGTAAAAACTGATTTAGAGAGCTCTCTAATGTAATTCTTACTAGTACACTGTAAAAAATTTCCTGTAGAATTTACAGGAATTTACTGGCAAAAAAGTTGCCAATAAAATCCTGTAAAAATGTTGGACATTGCTGTAAAATTGATTACAGTGTAATACTGTAAAGCAATTTACAGTTAATTGTTGTATATGAAATTTATAGGTATACAGTAATTTATAGGGTTTTTTTTACAGTAACATTGAATTAAACCTGTATTTTATTTTACAGCAATATTTTGTAATTTCACTAAAGTACAGTATTTACCTGGCAATAAAGTTGCCAATAAAATCCTGTAAATACCCCCAAAATTCAAGTAGATGCTGTAATAGTTTAACATTTAAAAAGCTGAAAAGAATCATTTTAACAGTAAACTGTACTCTATTATTTACCATTATATTGATGTAGATGCATTACAATAAACATTTAAAAAAACAAACACAAAGTCAAAGCTGTTGTAGAAAAATATTTATTAAAATAATCAGCAAATTAGTACAAGACTGGTAACAACAATTGTACTTTTTCAAGTACAGAAAATCTTTTCAAAATCAGTCACAAAATAACTACAAATAAGGCTTAACACCAAGATACTGGGTTCAATAAAAGTTAAAGGGATAGTTCATCCAAAAATGAAAATTCTGTCATCATACTCACCCTCAAGTTGTTCCAAATCTGTACGAGTTTCTTTCTTTGTTGAACACAAAAGAATTTTGGTAACCAGACAATTGAAAGTAAATGGCTACCACCAACTGTTTGATTACCAACATTCTTCAAAATATCTAAGTTCAGCAGAAGAAAGAAACTCATACAGGTTTTTTAACAACACGGGGGTGAGGAAATGGTGAATGATTTTCCATTTTTGGGTGATAGTTCACTTTGAAATTAATTTTTGATATGTTTTATCTTACCTCAAGGGGATCCAAGATGTAGGTGTCTTTGTTTCCACAGCATTTTCAATTTTGACATTTTTTGGTCAAACCGTTGTTGTCTGTCAGTCATACACTGGAGGCCAAGGGGGTCCACCAAAGAGCAGCGCAGAAGTCCAAATTAAACATGATTTAATGACTCGTAAATGCAAGTACACGTTGATGGCCTAAGACACGAAACGAGCGGTTTGTGTGAGAAAACGAACAGGATTTATATAGTTTTTACCTCTTGTAATCATAGCCATGACAAAATGATCTGCCGGCACGGGCGCTTCGGTCTGCGCATGCGCTGGAAGTGATCGCTTGCGCGCCTACGTCACTCTTTGTTTATACCATAGACGGTAAAAGAAATGGACGGAGCAATCTCATCGGAACTCCATTGAGACGATTGAAGCCCGTTTTTGGCGATTTGTTAGCACTTCCGTCCCTGACGCGCAGACTCAAACAGAGCTCGACGACGTAGATGTGACGAGAGCAAACCGTCTGTCTTCTAGTGCAGTGGCGTGTGAAATCTGAATCATTCCCTTCCGATACATGCAGAGGCGGAGAGTGTGAATAGGAGCTGTCCATGAGCGAGGAGCAGGAGACACTTTTGCTAGGTATTCTGATTAATTTTTTTGTCATTTTGCCTCCACGTTTCCCCGATTGCGCGCGACCTTCTCCTCCTGTACGTACGGTAATCTCTTTCCTGTGCGACAGAGAGTTGCGTGGGTATGACACAATCGTTAGCCTACTTTCACTAAAACTGCATCTACGGGGCCATAACATAAGCTACAAGGTAATGGAGCTATTTATGCATTGTCGTGTTTCTTTAGAAATAAGTAAAGGACAAATGGGGTCTTCAAACGCCTCAGATGTAAAGTTATTCGCTGTCAAAGTGACGCCAACACGAATGGGAGTCAATGGGAATGCTAACGCAAGTGAAGTTCTGCTTTTATACAGAGATTTGGGAAGTTTTACCTTTCACTAAACATATTTAGATATACGGGAAACCGCAATGGAAGATGATTTCGGTATATCTAAATATGTTTAGTAAAAGGTAAAACTTCCGAAATCTCCGTGTAAACATTGAGCGACGTCACACGCAAGCGATCACTTCCGGCGTAACATTGAACTGATTCAGTTCGGTTCAGTTGGACATTGAACAACTGATTCAGGTCACTTGGACGTCACTGTGGTTACACGAGGTAAAAACGATATGAATACTGTTCGTTTTCTCACAAAAACAGCTCGTTTCGGGTCTCAGGCCATCAACGTGTACTTACATTTACGAGTCATTAAATCATGTTTAATTTTGACTTCTCTGTGCATGCTCTTTGGTGGACCCCCTTAGCCTCCAGTGTATGACTGACGGACAACAACGGTTTGACTGAAAAATGTCAAAATTGAAAATACTGTGGAAACAAAGACACCTACATCTTGGATGCCCTTGAGGTAAGATCAAACATATCAAAAATTAATTTCAAAGTGAACTATCCCTTTAAGCTCAAACAACTGAATGGCAAAATTGTTAACTCGCATCTCTTGTTAACACTCAAATTTCTGCTTTTCTATTATTATTACTATTATTTTTGTTTCAAAGTACTTTTTTACATTTTGTGTAATTGTAGACATCTCAGTTTTTTGTTTCATATATACATTTGACAACTCACATGCTTAACCACTCAAGGTCCACAGGGTAGCCTAATGAGAAGAGTAGACACATGAGGATTGACTGTGTTGTTCCTCTTCTCTGAGGTCTTTCCACTTTCATTGATGTTCTTGGTAAACATCTGCTCAAAAATCAGTCATAAAAATGCAAGCAGAAGCTTTAGGATCATGTGCAGACTTATGAAAATATACCACTTTACAATAAGCATTTCTGTAATTAATTACTCGTTAATCTGTCACTACTGACCTTCATTCGTTTTCAGGAACACACATTAAGATGTGTTTGATGAAATCAGAGAGGTACCTGAACCACACATAGACCACAACGTCATTACAACGTCCGGGGCCCAGAAAGGTAGTGAAAACCTCATTAAAGTAGTCCATGTAACTTCAGTGGATCAACCTCAATGTTATGAAGTGATGAGAATACTTTTTGTTCTAACGTAGAACCTGGAAGCGATGCACTGAGATTGACACAGAAGAAAAGAGATTTTGTGGTTGATCCAGTGTAGTCACGTGGTATATTTTAACATTGTCTTAACTGCTTTTCTGGACCTTGGAAGTTGCAATGATTTTGTGGCCTATGTGTGGTTCAGAAACCCTGTAAGATTTCATCAAAAATATCTTAATTTGTGTTCCGAAAATGAACGAAGGCCAGTAGTTAATTAATGACAGGTGAACTAACATTGATTTTTAGATGAACTAATCCTTTTTAAAGTTGTAGTAAGTTGCAAACAAAGCAGCAAATTCAGCCATGAAATTGGGGTGTTGATTCAGAACCACTTGACCCTCAATACTCAGCATCCACTGGGTTGCAGTGAGAAGTTCACCTAAAAATAAAACAAATGAAGAGAAAAAAGAAAACAGTTTATAAAAATGTATGCTAAAATACAACAGGCAAAATGTATTAAGTAATTTAAAGATTCTGGAAGAGTCTGGGAGTGTAGAACTTTTTTCCACTTCAGCTGCTGTTGCTGACATCTACAATAAAAAAAAATAATAAAAGGAAAAAAAAAAAGTAATGTAATTAAGTGCAGTATATGCAGTAAATGCAGTACAGACAGATTTCCCAGCCCTCATCAATATGGCATTTTAAAATGCCTAATTAAGTAATTCAGAGTTGTACATGCATGTGAAATGACGGTATCCGATCTTGCAAATCAGTGTTGTGTCTGGTCAAATCTAGCACCTTTACGAGACTTCTGATAACCAATTTACAGTGATACATTTCTCATTTAGATTTAGGTTCAAGGTATATTAAGAAAACGATAAATATGGGAACTTTGAACAGAAAATAAAATTAACTTTCAGATCTTTTGCCAGTCATTTTGAATTTAGTTATGACGCAGGGATTTGTTAAACACTGGGTTTACTTGCTCTCAATAATAAATCCAAACTAGTGAAATAAATGATAAAATAGCAGCATCGTGCAACGATGTTAAAATCATATTCTAATGTTTTTCATCAGCAAAGCTAACTGCACGTGCGTATGTACGTTCCGTCTCAACAGCACTTCATGCCTTGTTTTCCAAACTGCAAATGCTCGAAAAAATACTCTCTGGAGAGCATGACGAACAGGCATTGCAAATTGATTTGCGTTAAATAGTTATGATGCAGGCCTTTATTAAACACTGGTTTTACATGCTCTCATACGAAAATCGAAATCAAACGAAATCAAAACTGGTAAAATAAATGAGAAAATAGCAGCATCCAACGATGTTAATAACTCTCACCAAGACTTAAGTGGATCCGATCTGTCGTCTTGCAAACTGCAATGCTCTAAAATACTCTCTTGAGAGCAAATTCAAATAAAACTGTAACAAACGGCAGCATTCGTCCATAACATTCAAGATAGTTTTACCTTGTGCTTGTAAGTTCAGATCGCCTCACCACTGAGCGCGCGCCGTCGCGATTGCCTCGCCTGAAACAAGAAATTTAAAATTAAAGACACATTGCTTTACTAAATAAACGTAACGTTTCGATGGAAAATATAGGAATCGAACACTTTTACATCACACTAAATGTCCTGATAACACGCAGTTGTTAACAAGTCGATCAATAATTGCATGATATAATGACACGCCGATGTTATGAATTCTGTTCAAAATATGAATCGCTCATTAAGTAATACATTAGATTGTAAATATTTATGGACGTAAATTTAAGGTAACTTACCAAAAATTGAGTAAATAGTGCCTTTTATCTTCAACTCGATCCTGCCCTGCTCCAGTCCACCAGATTTCAAATGTATTCAGCCCGCGCAATCCCATAATGCCACGTCACAGTAAATTGTTGTAAAACGTATGAACTACACTGCCCTACAAAGCAAAAAGGCAGTAACTACGCAGAGTGCAGAGCTGAGAAAAATGACTTTTGCTAGGGCTTTTTGCAGTTACTGTACAAACGACTACCATTTTTCACTAAAACGACATGCATTTAAGATAAGATGTTTTGTCACATAACAAAGGTTGGCTTGAATGTCATGAAAATTGTAATAATTAATGCTTTACCAAAACTGCAGTTACTGCCTTTTTGCTTTGTAGGGCAGTACAGTGAAAACACCTCTTACCTGTAAATCAATGTACAGTTGACAGGGAAATATACAGTGAACAACTGTAATACTCATTTTGACCCATAATGCATTGCGAATTACAGTAATAACTGTAGAATTTTTTTACAGTGATATAAGAATCCAATTGCCGAGCTCTGCAATTGTATTTTTACTAGTAAAAATGGAATTAAAGAGCTCTCTAATCGTAATTGCTACAATTGTAAAGCTCTCTAATTGAATTCTTACTGGATAAAAATGCAATAATGCAAAAGGTTTAGAAGCGCAAAATAGACCGAGAAAAGAGAGCGAAATTTGTGTGACGAAAAAGTGTTTGAAATGCACAAAGAAAGATCAAGGTTTTCATAGGTTGGCAATTGGCATGCACTGCAAATAAAAAATGTTTAAAAAGGAACAGTGTTGATTTTCTGTGAAATTTTGGGTAGTCGTCGAATTTGGAACACGCGTCATCGCCATCCTCGTGAAGATCCTTTTGGGAAGCCGTCTTCAGCATTCCAAGGTGGGTTCTTTTCAGCACAATATGTGGAGTGGCTCTTTTTTCCTTTTATTCCACAGAGAGGGTGCCACTGGTTCCTATTTTCCAATTGGATCGTGTTGTAATGGGGTTTTTTTTTTTTAAATTCTGAGTATGTAGCCATTGTAGCCTGCGGTAAATTACAGACCCGCACCCCAAGCTTTCAACACGTAGTTGAAAAAGGAACGTAAAAAAGTACGAAAAAAGGCCAGGGTGCCGAGGGGAACAAATCCCGATTCCTGCCGTACGTGTCGCAGAGATGCGACATTTCTGGGGCAAGCTTTCCTCTGTAGTCGACCTCAAGGTTTTTGTAGGTCGGCACAACGCGGAGCTGCGGACTCCCTTTGGATCGTCACCGGCGAATCACTTCCACCTCGACTGCTGAGCAGATGCAGAAGCGGAGGTGCGCCCGCCGTCAAATGCACTGCCTTGTGCGTTTCTCAGAGATGCTAAATCAGAGTAAGAGAAGACGATACAAGGTAATGCAGCTCCTGCGTGAATAGCCAAAGGTGAAGTGAAGGTCAAAGGTTTGCCTTTGAGGCTTGTGGGGAACAAATCCCGATTCCAGCTGCGTCAGCGTGATCGCGTTGTCGTCTTTGTTCTGTTGCGAACAAAGGATTTTGTGGATTTTCACTCCCGTCCCGTCCCGCTCCCATAGAAAGAAATGTTGTCCCGTCCCACTCCCAGACCAAAGTTTAAAAAAGAATCCCATCCCATGCAGGGCCAATGCATTTAGTTTTGAATGCATCGCTGACGTTATCGGATTTTTCAGTCGAGATTGGCAATCGATTCAGTTGACGGATGCT
>NW_024121114.1:557771-611223 GCF_016745375.1 Pimephales promelas
AAACTTTTCTCTGTCCTTTATTGTTTCACCTCCATCCACGACCTTAAAGTCCCCGACAAATGCCCCCTTCTTTTAAGCAATATGATCTGTATAGATAGCGCATGACTGGAGGGAATTTATTATACCACAGGTGTATATATCAGTATGCAGATGAAAATGATTTCTAGTTTATGTGTTTGTATGTTGTTACCCGTTTCCTAATCTGTGTATATCTTGATGTTTTTAATAGATGTTCTATTTTAAATGATGTAAATGCAGACATAGAAGAGCCAATATTATATATAACGGGATTTAGAATTTTACCTTATCGCATTCCACTAAAAATATACGATATATCTCTATATAAATATTTACGAGCTAAAGAATTCCAACCTGCAAGACGCTAGTGGAGGTACACTCACTTCGTAAAGGACGGTTTGCGCTTCATGTTTACTTAAAAAAAAAAACAACAAAAAAAAAAAAGCATACAGACGTACACGTTAAAGACACACAGAACACCACGGCCATTAACTAATATTGGTTTCATGGTATAAATGTAATATGCTGCTGGCAATTATACAAGCACATGATTGCGTAAAAACTTTTTGTACTTATTATCAAACAGGACCTGTACGCTTTGCTTAAACCTCTATAACGGAAGGCATTCTTTTACTTGACGAAAACCAATCAGCCTTTTCTTTTGATTTCTAATACGGTGATGCTGTTACCTTTAGTAGAGCGGGTCCCCTGTTTGCTTCTTTCTTGTTTTCGGTCCTTAGATTCCCGGATCTGATTTGGCACCTTCACGAAAACTGGAAATTGACAATTAATGGGACAGTCTCAAGCTGTAGCCATTGTTTCCTTGAAGCTTGATTTTGTGAATCACTTGCTTTCTTGTCGTTGGACTCGTTTCGTTGACGAATTTGTGGTTCAGCCTCACAAAATGAAACCAAGAGTTTTTGACTCTAGCTTTAAGACAACTATTTTTTAGATTAAGTCAGCGTCGGAATATTTTTTGGTAACTGCATGATTTTTTTTTTTACGATCTTTGCTAAAGGCCGGGTTACGGGGGGATTTATTTACACCGGGGCGTCCGTTTCAAGAGACTCCCTTGCCTTCAGTCAAAAGTAATCAAACTTTGAGGGACGGCAACTTTCAAAGCGGTCGGTCCCGACCTGTCGATGAGGAGGAGGAGAGAGACGAGCTTTTAAACACTGCCATTGTTTTTGGGGAGGTAGGAGGCGTACCTGATACGTACCACGCACACTCTGCTCGGATAGTGGTCGTAGCTTCGGTTCATCGGGGGAACAATGTATTTTGGCCGCAACGGTGCCCTAAACAGCAGTTTTTGCTTTCTGTTGCCTTCTGACAGTGACAATAGAGTTAGCCATGCTTAACTGCCAATCCCTTCCCCTGTGGCTACTGTTTTGCACTGTACCGTCTCTGAACGGACACCTGCTTGCTGGGAAACAGGGACGACACTGACTTGCGGCTCAGCTCGCACGGGCCGTCCATTTAAAAGCGGCCGGTTCGGACGCCATGAGCATTAGCGAATCCTTAACAATAACCGTAAAAGTTAATGGTCTGTACAGGTGATAACATTACATTCTAATTGTCCTTTACTACGGGTCTAACAAGAGGACGAGTAGACGTTTAGTCCATTAAAACCATGAGTTATCTTGGAGGAACCTCTCACGTACACTAGATGCTAGCTTCAGGAGGAGTTTCTAAGTGTTTGCAATGTTATTGTGTAGGTGACTATTACTTAAAAATAAAAGGAGGAAAAAAAGCTGTTTGTCATTCCATAGGAGTCTCTAGGGACTGAGTTGTGTATCACTGTGACTGCGATGTGTGCTTAGCGTTGTAGTTTTCAGTAGGTAGCGGCCATCTTGTACTGTAGTGATGTTTGCTACCATCCCCCTATCACACGACGAGAGCACGACGGCCGGCGAGAAACCGTCAGTTTCTAATAACCGTTGCCGCTCGAGAGCGCGCAAGCAGGTCAATTCACACAGCATTTTGTTGAGCACTGTGCAATACTTGTGTTCATTCCCTTAGTCTTTAAATGGGCGGTATCACTTGATAGGGGTTAAAAAAAGACAAAAAAAACAACCCTATTCAGTGGGGCGACGCATCCATCGACCGTAGTCTGGTTAGGTCACAGCACACGTGTGTAGTTTGGAACATCTGTAAACTTGTTAAGGATTCCTCCGCTTTTCCTGTTGAGTTTTCCTGCACACAGATTTAACCATCCAAACATTTGGGTAAACGTATATATACAGTAGGATGTACCCCCAAATATGAGATTATCTATCTATCTATCTGTATCTCTCTCTATATATATATATATATAAATAAATATATATATATAGGCTATATATAAAACCCTTCCCTTTCAGAATAGGTGTATATATTTTTATATTTGTCCTGATATCATTTCCTCATTATTGAGATCACCTGGATATAAGAGAATTGTATCAATCTTGTTATCTGTTGTACTATTAATATGATTGGCTGTACCATTTTTGTTATCGCTGTTATGATTACACTCATGACTATTACCTGGTTATCGTTCCTTTAGTGCCCTATTGAAGACCATTTTATATTTATTATGGAACTCAGAATGTACAGTATGGACTGTGTGTTTTGTTTCTACCTTTTATCGTGGGACCAAGTATAGTTGGCACTTTCATTTCAATGTCGCAATAAATATTGATTCATGTGTTTTATTCATAGCCGAATATGATTTCTTACCCTGTCGGAGAGATCGAACCTATAGAGAAGATCTCCAGAACGTGTAATTGCAACTATAAGTAGTCCTACAATTACTCCTATGTTAACTGATGTACTCTCGTTATCTACAATATCTTAATACAAGAGGCTTGTTTATGAAACAAGCATAAAATGGCATTTTTAGAGTCCCGAATTGAATATACATGGCAAAAGGGTGTTATCGCACTATCGGGTGCTGCACGTTAGGTGTAGAGCCGGACGTACGGTAGAAGACAGCATTGCTCGTTGCACCTCAGAGGTTTGTAAAGTAGTCTGAAAAAGCCATTTCTAGTTCTGCAAAGCAACGCTATCTTTTACCACAGCCTACCAAAGCACGCAAACAGCTCCGACGACTTGAAAAAGAAAAAACAAAGCCCTATCGCTTGGCCTACGACGTACAGTACAGCACATGCATACAACCCTCTGATGATCTGCTACAACGAAAAGCCACCTTTCAAGAAAAAGCTGTGTAAAGAATTAGAATCTGATGCTGTAGGGAGATCCTAGTTGCCTTTGTGTATATCAACTGCCTGCTTGAGTATTTTTGTGTGTGGAAATTTTCTCTGTAATCTTGTAGAACTGTTCGGGGTGTTTTTTCCTGCCATACTGCTCGTCCCAGCGGCGAGCCGACAGTTATATTGCTGTGTATACCTTCATTTTTGATGAGGTGTTTTACAATTTTGTTTCACTTTGTGTAGTGATTCACTCTGTGGAGTTTCTGACTGTTGTTATATAACTTCATATACACAAATGTTCAATAAAACTGTTTTATTTCCTGTTGATAAAGAACCTTCTCAGGAGTTCGTTCTTTTTTTTTTTTTTTTTTTTTTGTAGACGACCTTCATTTGAATCTGATGAAAGTTAGGTTGTTTCCACCAAAATAGTATCATTTTGTTGTACTTGGTACATGAAGCAAATGAAGCAAAACAATCTAGTTCCACAAAGAGCCCACGCATGTAACGGATGTGGACAGGGTATGAAGATAGACAACTCTAGCTGACGAGTTTTCCGAGATTTATTTGCTCTGCAGAAGACAATCTCACATTAATTGGCTTCTGGTCTACTGTTCTATCTGCACCTCGAAATTTACTCAACATGGACTGCAGAGCCTCCTTTTTTTTTGACATTGCACTGAAACAGTGCGAAAAGAAAGAGTGTTAAACAACGCATTGTTAAAACTTATATTTAACTGTAAAAAAATTGCATAAAACAGCTAGTTTATATTATATTTACTTTGGGGCAATACATATTAAAGGGTCACAACACAATTTCCAAAGAAAACAATAAAGTAGCGCAGCAGCATTTTACACGCAACCTACCTCCCTTTTGAGGAGACCGAAAAATTCAATTAAACATAAATTGGACATTAGAATGAATAAAGTGCATTTTTAACTCTGTTACTCATGTGTAATAATGAATGATCAGGGTTCCCAGTCATGGAAATGATTATATTGACCAATTATATTGAATGTTCAGCTCTAAAACATTGACTAAAGTAAACGTAGAAATTGCTTTACGTAGGCTACGTGTGATTTCTATCAAATTAATTATTAAAAAAAAAAATCCTTATCCAGCAATCGTGAATGTCATTGAAAATCACTTGCCAAAACTGTTTGTCAATAGTTATTGTAGTATTGTCTGCAGCTGAGAACTAATAAATGATGTTAAATTTGACAGCAGCGGCTGGAGGTTATCCCGTTGATGCCCCATGGCCTTCTCGGTAAGGTCAAGTTTTGGGGCCCTGGTGGTCAGATATGGAAAAGGAGATTTGGTTTCTGTGCATATAATGTATACATATATATTCTCCATATATAGTAAGACTAGTAGCATTCTCTCTGGATTTGACAGATACGCCAGTAGGCGATATATGGATTCTAACCCCTGTTGAAAAGTCTGAATCTTGAGGGTCAAGTGTGAAATATCCAAGGTGAGACAACATTTCTGTGTCTTTAGTTAAATATGATCTTCCATTTCAGGCTTACTGAGTGCGAAGCCCACGGAGATATCCTCTGAGCAGATTGGGTCTCGGGAGCGAGCGGACGGAAGCGCTGATAATGAAATACGGGCTCCTTGAAGAACAAGATAAGAGCGAGGCTGAGCGGGGGTCTCAGGACTATCAGCGCTACACGATCAAATGCATTTCGGTATACATGACTTTGACCATCTCGCACCATTACGTACACATTACTCAGCTGCCAGGCGTTTCATCTGTGAGTAGATCTTCAAGGTCTGCTTAAGAGCAATGAATACGAGATGAGACTGGTGTCTGTGCGCCTTCACACAGTCAAACTCGAGCATGAGTGCAGAATTTAGCATGATCTGAGGTTACAAATCCTTCCAGAGAAAAACCTCATGTTCCTTTCCTGAATCTGTTGCTTAGCTGAGATTTTTGATTTATGCAATTGCAACAATAACATATTTGTGGCAAGTTAATTATCAGGTCCTTAAAACAATAATGAAGTGGTATGACAAGAACATGGTTGTGACTCCATAAAATAAAAATTATACAGTTCCCATGTTCATTTCAGAGGTAGTTGCGTTTGTTTTTACTTGTAGCCTATATTCAGCCCACAATGTGAAGTAATAACACGTCAGAAATGTCAAATCTCAAATCCGACCTCGGTCATCAGATCTTGTGAAAAGATAGGCTATCCGTTTTGTCTGGTTCCCAAAACCAGTAAAACCTGTTAACAGAAACTTTTGTCTGGTACCCCAAAACATTAACAGACATCTATTAGCCTGAGAAGTTGACTGAAAAAGCCAGAGAATAGCAGAAGCAGGAGATAAAATTGCAGAGTTCACCCTGTAACCCTTAACCTGGACATTCTTTTACCCTGCTACAATTTTGCGGAGACCAATCACAAACTGACTTAACCACCTGGCGCACTATTGGCGGGTTTAATCCAATCCAATTCCTTTTAACGTCTCGACGATGGCCTTTTTGCCTTTTGCCTAAGGAATTACTTTTCACAAGTAAGATTTAAAATGTAATATTACCTGACTAAAGTTTGCATTTTGTGAATAAAATATCCCATGTGTCCTTTATCATAGCTACATGTTTGACCTTTGCAGCAAAAAAACCTGTGTGAAAATCAGCTAAGCAACAGATTCAGGAATTCAGTGAGATATGATTCATTAAATGTGCTGACAGCTCATATCACCTGCCAGACAGATTAGACTGAGCGGAGCGGATGACCGGTTTAAGATGGCGGACGGGTCGTCCATGCCAATAGGCTGTATGTAGACTTGCATGCATGAATCGTTCACCACAAAACAATCAATTTAGGCAAACAAAGTAAGTATGGTCAATTTTGAATTCATGGGGACTTTAAAAAAATTGAGCTTGATCTGGTGATAGCCAGACTAGTAGCCTACAAATCCAACAAGTGTTTTATACCAAGGGGAAAACAATGGAAAATGGTATAATTACACCATATAAAAACAAAGAAAAGAAAATATAACACAGTAAAATAAAAATAACACACACACACACACGGCTTGAAATGGCTTGAAAGCTGAGAGAGAGAGAGAGAGAGAGAGAGAGAGAGAGAGAGAGAGAGAGAGAGAGAGACTTTTGACTTTTAGACACTCTTTAATTTACAAAAATAAACTAGACAAAACAAAAATTATCCAATAAATAAAAAACAAAACAAAAATCACCAATTAAAAACCAAATTCCCTGATTCACTTATAGTCACCAGAACTGCTCCAACACCCCATCTCCATTCAAAATACGAGATATTATTGGTGTTACGATAATAGGTATATTCAATGATCACTCTTGACTTCACCAAAGACTTAAGAGACACCATGCTTACATCCTCTCCAGCATTTTTGCACTGATGCGTCTTAAAAATTGCTAGTTTAGCTTGTCCTATTAAAAAATTGGCAAGTGTACACTGTTGTTGCCAAGACTTCCTGTATCGGCAACCCAATATAAATAGACTATTGGTAAACGAAAAACCCAATTTTGCAATGATTTCACCCAACAGTTCAAACAATGAACAAAGTCTAAGACACTCACAAAACATATGAAAAACAGTGTCAATTGCATTGCAAAAAGGACATATCGGTAAAACAGTCTAATTAAGCTTTGAGACAAAAGAATTTGAGGCAATAATACAATGCAATACCCTCCACTGAAGGTCTCCACATCTCTTGGAGATAGGAGGTTTGTACAATAATCTCCAAGATGGATATACCTCATCAGGAATAGAAAGCACAGTCCTCCATTTAGTGTCCAGTCTTTGTTTCAATTGCCCAAGATGTACAGACTTCACACATATATGATATAACATTTTTTTCTCAATACCAAAAAAACCAAATCCCCATAACCTTTCAATAAGTTTGTTAAGTTTGTATCATCAACTGATTCCCAATCTTTAAGAACCACCTTAAATTCCGGAAATGTCTGAGGAGTAAAACCATTCAGAAAAACATTATTTATAAAAGAAGTCAACATTGGAGGAAAAGAGGTCTTAAGTTTCCTAACAAATCCCTCCACAATTCTAACCGAAGTTAGCCCAACTTGATTAGCAATTTCCAGTTCAGTTCGCCACTGACCTTTTATTAGATCAATCAAGTCCATTACTTTTGTGATGCCAGCATTCAAAAATTTGTTGATTAAAGATGATGACATATTAAATGGCACTTCAAAAAGAGGACTAAAAAAAAGAGGTTCTGCAATACCACAAGAGAGAGAGAGAGAGAGAGAGAGAGAGAGAGAGAGAGAGAGAGAGAGCTATTGAAAATCCTTAACGTTACAAGAACATGGTTGTGACTCCATAAAATAAAAATTATACAGTTCCCATGTTCATTTCAGAGGCAGTTGTGTTGGTTTTTACTTGTGGCCTACTTCAACTGCATGGGTATTTTTGTATTTTATGACATGCATTTTTTAGGTTGGTTATTATTATTTTAGGTTGGTAAATATTATTAAATACTTTTATCATGTAGAAACTTTAGGTTATGTAAAATATATTCAAAAGAAGGTCTAATTTCACATCATACCCATCAAGCAACTGGAAAGCCATTGGGGAAGTCGAGCCTGCCCTGCGTCTTTTCGGCCAACAGAGGGCGCTGCTCGCGAATGGCAGCTTCAACTCGTATTATTCGTCTTCCTCTACTCATTACGTGCTCGTGACTACGCTCATTACGTGCTCGTGACTTTCGGCATTCATCATGTCATCAGCTTCAAAGTAAGACCCTCAATAACATATAAAGTCCTAAATACATAAACTTACACAAACTGCAGGCTGCTTTTGCACAAACAGAAAACACAAACAGAAAACGGCGCTATGTTTTTCACGGAAATTTCCTTCAAGCTTGCATTGGAACGCAGTTGTGGATTGCAAGAAGAAACGGCCACGAGATGCACAGCACGTGGACCGGTATGTGAATCAGATTATTATTTATCAGCTGGCTGGTTGTCTATTGGAGACGATACTTGTGTTGTGCTTGATGTGGTGGAGCGCGGATCCGTTTGTTTTGGATAAACTACAGTGGACTGGAAAGTGCGTACGTAGTTTATGTCGTAGTTTATTCACGTAGATGTGAATTTGAGAACTTGTACAATAAATATACTTGTATGTGAACATGTACTGATTGTTCAGCTCCAAAGTGAAAAATCTGAAATTGAATGTTGAAATTCTGAAAGCTGCAGACAAGCAGTCACAAATGTGTAAATTGTCATTCCCAGAAACACAATGAGTCACAGTCACAAACATCTAAAATATATTTGCATTTATTCTTACATTCACATTCGCAGTACATCCTCAATTAGTCACTTGCAACTTTTCGAATCTGTCACTGCAAATTCAAATTTCGTGCCCGACTTTTGCTACTCCTACGTCACACTGACGTCACGCAGGTGCAACTGCGCATGTCGGATGCAGAAGCTGGCCGCTGAAACAAGCCCGGGAAAATGTCCTGTTGTGCAGTTGTTTGTCAGAATCGAAAATCTGTAAACAAAGGTCCGAAGTTTTACCGAATACCATCAACTCATACTCCTTTTAACGCCAACCGCAGACGTCTTTGGTTACAAGCCCTCAGAAGAATCGACTGGAATGACAACCTAACGTTAATTAAAAACGCCCGACTCTGCAGTTCTCACTTCATATCAGGTAACTTAAGTTGCGCTAAATCACCCACATCAAAAACTCTGATGTATTAAGTACACTTATCTAACGATAAAATAACGAACAATGCATGAGTTTGAGATAGCTAGCTTAAATGACTAAGTTAACGTTAGCTAACGTAACGTTACCTTTTGTTCAGTTGCGTTACGTTGTCTTGGTAGTTAACATGACAGTTAGCTAGCTAGTCTAGTAGCAAGTGTAACGTTACCATAGACGAACGTTATCTAGTATTTGGCTAATAACGCGGTTATAGTGAACTCAGACTACATTTAATTTTAACACCAACAGATCTAACTTTTTTTGTACAGGAGAGGTGTCCATGGACTTCAGTAGTCCTGACTTTGTCCCGTCTGTTTTTTTTTTTTCATACTCAACCCAGTGTCAAAAAAACAAAGGCGATGCAAAACTTGTCTTGAGAGGTAAATATAGTCACTTTCACCTCATTTAGTTGCTCGCTGGGATCACGTCATTACTCACCATCCATTCTCTGCATGCATTGAAGAGCAGGGAATGTATGGCCAGTCATTTAATGTCACATAATTTTTGTCAAGAGAATTTCTTCGACCAGAGAGTTTCTGTTATGTCTGCATTTTCTTTGAGGGATACTATGTGATTTACACTGACTTCATTTGGGGAACTGAGAGCCTCTGTGATCTACCAAGCAACTAAACTATTTTGGCCTGACTGCTTGCTCTCTTCTCTGAGTATCAGAATTAAGAGGAAAAGAACAAGAGAGGAAACCACACACAGACCACCAGATCACGTCCACCTGTCCACAGAAGATACAGATGAGGTTGCATCAGAATCCTCAGCCACTTGCCTGTCCTCAGATGCAGAATCGTGCAGAATGGAGCCTGGTGCTGGTCCTTTCACAGGTAAAGAACTTCTAACATTTTAACTAATGTATGGCAGTCACTATTATGATGAATCGGGTCACCCTTTTTATAATTTTTTTTCAATACAGCATAACTATGTTGTGAATAAAGTTGAAAATGATTCTGTTTAGCACATGCTGTCTGAAAACATACATCAAATAAATAATAGAGAAAATCTAAGCCTCTGATGGTCTTCAAAAAAAGTAACAATTCCAGTCTTCGGGGTCTATTGGACCCCAGACAATAATATTTAATTTTGTAACAGAATAGTATTTTTTTTTAACAAATAAAATTTGACTCTGTTTATTAATGTTTTTACTCAACATTTGTGTAGTTTTTGGAGGATTTATGATTTTTTTATTTATTTCTATAAATAAATAAATATTTATTTAAATAGGATTTTTACAAAAAAACAGCATTTTATGTTAAATAAACTTTATAAAAGACCCAGATTTCTAACTTTCATTCCTGGGGATACCATGGATAATTTTACAAGGTTGAATGTAAGATTTTTTGCCTAATTTTTGGAAAAAACAGGTTAAAATTTGTAATAAGTCACTTTTTCCACTAGATGGCTATAGAGCTCCACTAGATGGCTATAGAGCTTCACTAGGCCTATAACTATTTGAATTACTGAAAGATATAGTTTCTAAAGTTGGATTCAGTTGGATTCATATCTAAATATTGTAAAATCACACTTATAACAAAAATAAAATACTTTTTGTCAAAGTTTAGCCTTTGTTTTTGTACTGAAAAAACAACAGTTTTTCAATAATGTTACATTATGATTAGAATCAAACCTGAACATGTTACAAAGAGAAATGTTGGAGTCTTAAGATTTGATCATTTATTTCAACTGAACAGCAATAACAAATTAGCAAATAAAGCAGTAAAAATAAAATATTAAAAAAAAAAAAAGTAAATTGGGTAGAAAATAGAATAACTAGGAACAATAGTTTGGAACAATAGAACAGATGGTCTCATCTCTTTTATTTTTTTATAGCCTTACAAATGTATTCCTGTGTGTGTGTGTGTGTGTGTGTGTGTGTGTGTGCACATTTTCAATGTGTCTTAGTGTTACCAATTTATTTTTGCGGTGGTTTTGCATTTTAGAGTATTTTATTCTACAAATGATAAGTGAATAGTTTTTATAGTCTGCATGTATTCCTGTATATTGCATTCCTCTATATGTGTGTGTTTGTGTGTGTGTGCATGTGTGTGAGCATGATAATTTTGGATTGTGGATGTTTTTTGCATTGTTGGAAGTGTGCCACTTAATTTCTGTCATTTCTGTCTGTGTTCTGCGTTATTTCTGATTTTGATGATGAATTGTGTCTATTTTGAGTCCAATGATAAATATTTATTTATTAATTTATAGATATTTAAAAGATATCATAAATCCTCCAAAAACTGCACAAATGTTGAGTAAAAACATTAATAAACAGTAAAATAATATTTGTATACAAAAAAAAACTATTGTTCTGTTACAAAATTAAATGGTATTTTTTGGGGTCCAATGGACCCCGAAGACCACGAGTGTGACTATTTTTGTCACGCCTACATAAAAACAGATAGAATTCCATTTTAATTTTTTTTTTGTAGATCTTGACAGTGTTGAGAGCCGTAGCAAGTTTCATACCATTTGGAAAAAGAGAAAAAATTTTTTTAATTCAAGCAAAATTCATTTGGGGTCTAACAGACCCCGAAGACCATCAGAGGGTTTTAAACAAGTTACCTTGGGTCAAAGACGTGACTCTTGCTTTTTCTGTCCGACTGAACTTTTTACCAATTAATAAACATTAAAATGAATAAAATTATAAAATGTATGTCTACCACCTCCCTCATACATATGCCCACTCTTATTTCTTTAAAAATAATTGGTTTATTGGCATTTTCTGCCACCTGAAGTGTGAAAACATCATGTGGGGCGACCATCCGGCCTTGATTTCTGTTTGGACAACTGGTTTTAAATCAAACTAAAATAATTTAAATATAATCCTACCCTATTTGGCATAATTTTAAACTTGTTTTCCATTGATTGACAAAGTTATGAAGCATTTGTACACACATTTCAATCATAATAAACAAACAGATCTTGTCCGAAGATGTTCATTGTCTGAAATATCATCTGGGGCGACCATCAAGAAAATACAAATAAGGGACTTATATTTTGATAATCATCTCAAAGAGGATGTTGCATGAGCCAGCCTCACGGTGAGGGTCCTACAGAGACTACTAGCAGGTGAGTAGTCACTCTCATTTTTACAAACAAATCCTCTTTAAAACTGCTGCAGTGTATACGTCACATTTTGATATCATGTGGGGCGACCAACCTAAAACTGAAAATTATAAGTTTTATATGCAAATCTTAATTTTATAATGTAAATTTGTCAGTGATATGTAGTGAGAAGTGAGAAGAAGCTAGCTTGGGTTCTATAGCTAAGCATTAAACTAGAAAACATCATCTGGGGCGACCAAGCGTCATGTGGGGCGACTGCCATTGAAAACACATCATGTATTTGTAGTTTCTGTTTGCAAATGTACATACAGCTAAATATTCATTATATGCATTTAGTTGTTTTAAATAACTTTCTACATTTCACCACACATTTTTTCTAAATTTCAATAATTTCCATCCTACTTCAGAGAGGACTAAGCTTACTTCTTTTTGATTATTATGTTTTTATCAGAGAAATCTGTGAATGTTAAGCATTCATTCTACTTTTCCAACTCCTTTTCTAACTCTGTGTATGTTTATATATACTTTTTTTTTCTAGATGGCCCCACTAACAAGCAAAGAAAAGACTGCTCGCTACAGGCAGCGGAAAATGCTGTTCAATGTGTCTGCAGAATGCTTCTATGTTCAACTGTTAAATGAAAATAGTAATGAAAAGGCAAACATTGTATGTTTAAGTGATTAATGAAATGAAAATGAAAAAGGAAAATGCCGTTCAATGTTATGTCCAAGCGTTTAATGCATTAGTATTGAAAATATTAATATGATGGTTATGTGTCAAATGAAATATTGAGGAAACTTAATGTTATGAAATGTGTCAAATAAAATGGATATGCTGGTTCTTCATAAAATTTCATTAAATGTGTTTTAACTATCAAAATCATTGAATAGTCTTAATTGCCTGCTGTTTTTCATCATGTGGGGCGACCACTTGTCATCTGCGGTAACCAACTATATTCAATTCTGCAGTAAATTCAAAAAATAACGTCTGTCCATTTTGGTTGAAATATAATTCATTGGTATAACATCAATAGGTGGATACTATATCTACACATTTTAAATCAGTTTTTTCGATTATTTGAGTAAAAAAAAAATACTCATTTATAGTGGCATCTTGCTTTGTCCACAATATGAAATCACATTAGGCCTACTTAATGTTGCATACATTAATGGACTGAGTAATAATATACATATGTATATATGTAATATATATAATAATTTTTGACAATAACAACAAAAATGTAATTAATGTGAAAAAACAAAACAAACATATTAACATAGTCAAAATGAAAATGTCAGAAAACAGTATTATCAAAACCAAACTATGCAGCCTATGCCTAAAACTATGCAACTATGCCGTGATAGCAGCCATGCCAAGTTAAATAAGGCAGACCCAAAACATAAATAAAATAGAAGAACCAATTAATACAGATAATCAGATTTTCTGTATACATTTGATATTATATTTATTATTGTTGTATTAATTAATTAATTTATAATTGATTATATTGATAATAATTATTGCTGTACTTTTTTTTTATTTGATTGTGCTTCGATGTAAAATACTAGTGTGTATTAAATAATTTGATTCTATTTACACTTCATTCTGACTCATTAATTTTTGCACTGTTCACAGTACCACTCCACAACCTTTCTCCTTACTCTGGCGCACGTGTAGTGGAAATGGTTCTTGGACTTTGCACAGTCAATCATCATCATCCCAAAGTCTTGTCTTTCACAGTGTGGGCAGACTGTAGGTGCTTGCATCAGTGGATCCATGCGGCGCGTTAACAGGTCAGGCAAAACACACTGTTTGAAGAACACTTCAGCTTTCGGCAGGACTGCTTGCAGCATTTCTTCATCTCTGTTGATGCGATTGATAGTGACATCTTGCTTTGTGCACAATTCGAAGTCACAGTACTGAATGTTGCAAACATACATGTGAAGTTGAACTTGATGATTCCTATTCATGATTCCTCTTTAGGTGTGTCCTCACTGCTCCCCATCAGACCATCACGGTATTTGTATGGACACTTAATCTCTACAGCTTCTTTCCCACAGCAGGTACATTGTGCCATTCCATCCGGCGATGCCCCAGTATCTGGTTTGTCAGGCCTCACAACAAGACCACAGAGTTCCACGTCAAAGTTGTTATGTTGTGTTTTCATTACTTCTGTGTATTGTCTCCTGGCGGTGTCCTCCATATCTCTTCCCCAAAGTACTGTTGGGACATGGGACAATTCCTGATTGCTGTAGTGCATAACCTGTTTTACAAGGTTTGTTTTTGCCTTTTCGGTTTCTACAGTGCAGACACGATGTAGGGTTGTGCTTGTTATCCTGCCAGTTCTGTGTGTGTGCCTGGCCTGAGACTGGGACTGGTTTCTAGTTTCGTTAGTTAATTGTCGCCCCGGTTTTGCCAAGGTATCTTCACTTCTCTCTTGTATTTTATTTGGGCAGAGGCCTCTCAGAGTGACATCATACAGAGCTAGCAGTGGCTATGGCAGGTCTCCGGTCTCTGTGTCGGATTCGGATGCAGAATCAGTGTCACTGAAGTCCATGCTAGTAAGCACAGCTGCCAAGGTGCCAAGACTTTCAGATCTGTGATGTCTTCATCTGTCAGCTCTAAATACACAATAAAATATAAGTTAGATTACTTATGTAAATACAAATTGCAACTACAGCTGGTTACATATGTTATAAATGGTACCTTGGTGCTGGTTATAACATATTTTTATATGAATGATGTGATGGTAATGGCTTAAAAAAATTATAAATATAAGGTTATGTAAGGGTTAATGCCCGACGAGGTGTCCATTGTCAGGTTTTAATGGACGACGGCGAGGCGTAAACCGGCCGACGCGCAGCGGAGGACGGTTGCCTCCGCCGAAGTCCATTAAAACCTGACAATGGACACCTCGGAGGGCATTAACCCGCTTATACCATGGTCACTTGCCAAATAAAACATTTTTAAAACATTAGTTTATATTTTAATTAGGTTAAATCTAGTTTTTACAAATAATAACTTGACTGACTGTTTATCTAGCAACCGGAGATATTTATAGTCCGCTTAGCTCGTATCCCTTCAGGTTCACAAATGCATTTTTTTTTTTCATGAAACACAAAGGTAGGCATAGTTTTTTTTTATTACACCTAAAACAATTAATCAAACAACAACAAAAAAACAATTAGCTCTGATCTCCAGCGATTTGCGCTTAACGTTATAGAGGGCAATAAATTAATCAGATCAAAGAGAGGGTCATTTGCCTCAGGCTCCTTAGGCTTGAAACGCTGTAACGTTCAGCCTTCTCCTGCCTTGGTTGTCTGGACAGCTGCGTAAAACTCCCGCTGGGTCTCATTCAGGGGTGCGTTTCCCGAAAGCATCGTTATCCAACTATGGTCGCAAGTTACGTCGTTACCAATAGAGTTCAATGGAGCAGAGCAGCAGCGGTGTAATTTTCTCCGTTTTATTTACATTTTTTCTTTCTTCAGCAGCATACCAGTCGTCAAAGTTGCCATATTCTCCATAAATGTTAAAAGAAATAGCACGAAGTCGCTCATTGTTGTATTAGGCTATAATATCTAACGTTAGATGATAGAGCATGTGACTGCCTGTTGCTATGGTTACTCACAGCTGTTTTAGGCAGCGCATTTATTTATTCATTTCGAATGGTAAACAGGCAGTTTCACCAGAACTACTTTACTAGGTGTCCTCTATCACTTTTTAACGGACACCCTGCAGCCAATCAGAATCGAGTATTCAACCAGACCATGGTATAAAAATATTTAATTTATACCCGCTGTTAACTTGTTATATGTACATGGTCTAAATTCAGATTGTGTCTACCTTTCACGTTGTTCTTTCTATGCTTTGCTCTGGTTGGCTGCAGTTGGGTGTCTGTCTTCTTAGGCTTTCTGAAGCTGATTTCACTCAGTCTGACTGGCTTCACCTCCCTCTTGGATGAGTGGAGCCACATATTCCATATTCCACATGTACTTCCCTGAAGTACAACACTTCTCCGTCTTTCCCATTCTGACCCACAGCTCAACTTTAAACATTAGGGCAGCTGCATGGCTGCAGCATGACCCTAACCTGCACAAAATGATTTATTCCTAGCTATCCAATGAATGAAATACATTGGTGTATACAAGTGGTGCATTAGGCTATACATGTCAATAGCAGCTGTATGATTTCAGCAAATAAGCAGTGAATTTGAGTTAGTTTATCTTACTGACAAATACTGGTTTAGATAAATAATAATAAAATGTAATATAATTTCATACATGTCTTATGTTACATACCCGGCCATACAGGTGCAGTTTGCTGTTAGAATGCATACAGCAAGAATTGTTGGTCTTGTTGACGACAACCCAGGCCTTGTCTCCGTCTTCTTACCCTGTCTTTGACTAGGCAGAACCTCCGTCTTAAGCACAACTAAGTTTGAACTTTGTAATCATGAAGTTGTATGTCTTGGACATGACCGCACAGAACAAAATTATAGGCATCAAGAGATTTATACACTTTCAACTTCTCCTGGGTATAAACACTTGGAGAGTCGATCAGGTAATATATATTTCTGGCCACTGGATGCTTGGCCGTTTCGTCGTTTGACCATTGACAAGGCTCTATGGCAAACGGATCTGTAAGACGCGTATCCCACTCATTAAGGTAAGCTTAGCTGAATAACAGTTCTCTTACGAGAGGTTCTCTCGTATTGCGTAAGCTAGCTTACGCTATGGGAAAGAATAATCTTTTCTGAGAAGTTGAAGCCAAAAAATTATCCTATAATTCAACATGACTTTTGCGTAAACATACACGCCACTTTCAAGTCAAGTGGCGTGTTAACTCTACGCATTTTGAGCTATCCGCGTGTACGCGCGTTAGGGGTTTCATCAACTAGTCGCGTGGCACCAAAATGGGCGTGGCTCGAGTGTATAGAATAGCCAGCCCGAACGTTGTAAAGGTGATTTTTTTTATCCTTCAGCGAGCTACACGCATCCGCTGTTCGAGAAGAAGCCGCCGAGAAGGCATCTCTAGCGAGCGTCTAGGAGTCTGAAGAAGCCGGCTGTCTTCGCCACCCTCAGCCGTCCTGCAAGCTAGCGCCATCCGACTACGTTGTATCCTTTCACTCTACTAAAAGAGCGTAAGCTTCTTTGTCAAGATGCCTCGCATGTGGTTCTTGCCGCGCTCCTCTCGAGGACGGAGATCGCGATGTCATCTGCGCCCTCTGCCTCGGATTGGAGCACGCAGAGCTCGCTCTCGCTGACGGAGAAGGATTCATGTTCACTTCTCGCTTCTGACAGCGAAGAATGGTCCGCATCTATTGCCTCTTCCTCAGCCAGAGAGTCTGCTGGGAAGAACCGAGGAAGAACTAATGCGTCTCCTCTCCCAGGCCTTCGAACGCCTCGGTCTCGAGTGCCCCCCGAGCAGGCCCCGAACCGCATGGACGGCAGCTTTTTTCACCGGCGCTCTGCTCCCTCTGGCAACCGGTCCGCCCCGTTCCTGCCTGAACTTCATGCCGAGCTCACGAAGTCCTGGAATGCCCCGCTCTCGGCCAGAAACCGCTCCGATGTCGCCGAGAAGGGAAATACGGCTATACCGCCTGGTCGCTGCGCACCTCTGCCCGTCCTCTGCTAGATGGCGGTCTTCTCCAATGCTTCCTTCTAAAGCCTACAGAGCAACCTCTGGCTTCCATGCCCAGTGGGCTGAGAGCGGTAGAAACCCCCTGCGGTTACGGATTCAGGCTCTGGAGAGATGCATGGCCGCCCTTTGAAAAAAAGAAGATATTTGAGATGAAACCATTACAGACGCATTCTGTCTAGCGCAACTTCCTTCCCTTCACAGCGTTGCGCTGTCATTTCTTCCTAAAACCCAAACGTACCGTCAGAATCAGCACGATCGGTGATTGTTATAAAATGCAGTCTGTGCTGTTGATAAACTGCGGACGCGTTCAATCATTAAAAGAGCTATTAAAAGCACAAAAGTCTGCGCAAGAGACGTTGTTCACGACGCGCGATGCACACTCCGAAATGCACTAAAACGAGACAAGAAAAGTAGGCTATAGCCTCATTTTGGGCTTCATGTGCGCATCTAAACCATCAAATATACATAAAATATAAAATGACCTGCTCTGAGATTCATTTAAACACAGTTTATGTCTTAATTGGACGTAAATAGTTTGGAGAAAATGGTGGTGCATCAGTCATCTATTACAGTAGAGTTCTGCATTCGGTCTTAAAGAGGCAGTAGTCTAATAAACGTGACGATTGAGCCAATGCGAATCAAACAACAAAAGGCAGCTAAAAATCACTCACAGCTCTTGAATGAATAACTTAAACTTTAATAAGCATTAATCTAACTATGATAAACTATGCAGTGTCATTTTACATTTGATTACTAGCTAAATTAAATTTCTTTTCAGAGAGAGCAACAGACTTAACTGAAAAGTAGCTAATTTTAGACCTTCCTGAAATTAAAGCACTGTGTATATAGGCTAATTTGTATCTTTGTTTAATGTGTTTGTACTTGTTTTTGCTTATCTCATGTATATATGCATAACAAATAGATATTTTATACATTTTGTGACTAGCCTAAAATGTAACCGGTCGTATTTTGCATTAACACCTTGCGGTGGATGCAGTTTGAAGACCCAGTCAGTGACGTCACAATATGCATTTTTTTTTTAAATTCACGATCACCATCACCAAAATTGTACCTTTTTTTTTACACTGAATCTTGAAAAAAATATATAGACCTACCTACCGACCCTTTAAAAAAAAAATTGCTGTTACTGCAAACCAACATATTTTTAAGGATGGCCTAAATCCCCGTCACAGGCCCTTTCTACGTTTCGCCTTCGACGGACAGGTTTATCAATACACCGTCCTCCCGTTCAGCCTATCCTTAGCACCCCGTACGTTCACGAAGTGCATGGATACGGCGCTGGCCCCCCCTGCGGAGTCAGGGGCTGCGAATTTTGAATTATTTGGACGACTGGATGATTTTGGCACAATCACAGACGGAGCTACTGTCTCATCGTACAGTTCTCCTCGACCATCTGAACACCTTGGCTCTCGCTGTCAACTGGACAAAGAGCTCACTTTAGCCCAGTCAGACAATTTCCTCCCTGGGAATAGATGTAGACTCAGTGGCTATGACGGCTCACTTATCGACGCAGCGAGCGCGTGCGCGCGCGTCATGTTCAGCGTCACAAGCCTTACTGGCTCATTCTGATATCCTTTCAGATGGACACCCTCACGCCTCGGAAAACGCAGTGCTTCAGGTGGGTCTACTGCGCATGCTCCCCCTTCAGCTTTGGTTGAAGAACCACGTGTCTCACCGTGCCTCACCGTGTGTGGACCACGGGCCTCCAGCTGGTCAAAGTTACTCAGACCTGTATCTTGGCTCTGCAGCCATGGACAGTGGCAGAATGTTTTCAGCGGGTCGTTACCATGGGGGACCGTCTCTCGCCGAAAAGTCATTTCGACAGACGCATCCAACTCGGGTTGGGACGCGGTCTGCGAGGATTCACCGGCCTCTGGCCAACGGTCAGTTCAAGAGAGCTCTCTACACATAAACTGTCTGGAGATGATCGCGGTCGAGAACGCGCTCGCGTTTTTGCTCTTCGCGTCAGAGGAGAATGCTCAATGCCCAATATTTTTCTCAAGGAGCGAGGACGCGCTAGCTCAGGAGTGGCCCAGCTGCCCGCTTTAAGCATTCCCTCCAGTCTCCCTGTTGCCACAGGTTTTACAGAGGATCAGGGAAACACGCCACTCGGTGCTCCTCATAGCCCCGCGTTGGGAGAGTCAGACTTGGTTTCCGGAGCTCGCTCAGCTGTCGCAGACAGCCTCGGGGCTCATTTCAGTCAGAGCAGATCTCCTCTCTCAAGCTCGCGGCACGATCTGGCATCCCCATCCTCAGCGCTGGGCGCTTCACGCTTGGGTGATCAACGACTATCCGTTGCTTTGCCAGAGGGAGTGTTAAACACGATCACGAACGCCAGAGCGGCTTCTACGAGGAAGCTCTATGCGTCAAAATGATCTCTGTTCTCAAAATGGTGTACCGACAAAAACCTAGACCCACAGCGGTGCGAGGTGTCGTCTTTGCTCGTTTTCCTTCAGGAGATGCTGGAAAAGGGCAAGTCCACATCCACTCTCAAGGTTTACGTGGCAGCCGTCGCGGCGTTCACTGAACCCCGACGCGGTCAGTCTCTGGGCAAAGACGCGCTAGTCATCCGCTTCCTCAGGGGAGCTAGTAGGACGAACCCCCCGTGCCCCCTTTCGGTTCCCATTTGGGATCTTTCTATAGTTCTCGAAGCTATGAAATCCCCCCCCGTTCGACAGGCACGTTTCACAGGCACTAGAAGTCTGTCAAACAGCGCCTGAATACTGGACTAAGTTATCTCTCGAGTCTTATTATGCTAATACTGTTAAATACACACAATGTTTACATAAACAGTCTTTGTTTTAAAGTGAAAGCAAACATTTGAGAGAATATCTGGTGTAATATGTGTTTATATTAAACGCGTCGCATGCTGGTCTAAAAGCGACAGGAATAAATACTGCCGCTTGTCCTTAAAGGG
Organism: Pimephales promelas; assembly: GCF_016745375.1. The sequence continues at coordinate 578,350 of NW_024121114.1, forward strand.
ATAGTTCACAAAAAACAAAAAAAAAAAGAAATCCGTCATTATTTACTCACTCTAATGTTTTTCCAAACCTGTATTAATTTCTTTCTTGTGCTGAACACAAAAGACAATTTTTTTTTTTAATGTGGGTAACCAAACAGTTGCTGTTACCCACATTATTCAAAATAACTTTTATTTTCAACAGAAGAAAGAAACTTATTCGGGTTTAAAACATCTTGAGAGAGTAAATTAAGACAATTTTCATTTTTGAGGGAACTATCCCTTTAGTGTTAATAAAACAAAACAAAAAAGCACAAGGAGAAAATCACTCACTGACTGAGAACTTTAATATAGCTTTAATAAGAATCATTTTATTCAGTGAAGTCTGTGTAGTGTTTTAATTTCATATTTGTTCATTTAATTACTTCAATGCTACTGCTAAATACACCTACTGCATCTGAAAAAATAAAGCACGATTTATTTAATATGAATATTAATTTGTGTAATGTTTATCTTGTCTTATTTTTTTAATAACAAAGAAAATAATTACAAAGATTTTTATCTTCGCCACTGGCCTAAATGTATGCCTTTCTTTTTTCTTTTGTTACCTAAGGCTTTGTTTTTAACATAGGGACATAAGTTTGGCTGTAATGAACAGCCACTTGCAAAATATTAAAACCAACTTGAAAAAGAATCGTGATAAAACATCGTGATTGTGATTTTCCTAAAAAAATCGTGATATGATATTTTTTTCCATATCGCCCACCCCTAATTTGTAACGTATTCCATTCCATTACTCAATCTGAGGGGTGAAGTCGACAATGCCGACTCGCGATATTTGCAGTGAACGCACCTGTATATCTAAATATGTTAGATATTTACAACACTTCTAACACTTAGCACTTCTGAAATGAGTGACGTACACGCTCGAGAGATCACTTCCGGCGCATGCGCAGACTGAAGCGCCCGTGCCCTCAGACGCAGCCTACATAAGACGCGTGTGAAATGACTAAAGTAGTGATTATGTACACTGAACGAATCTATTACTTTTGTTTCGTTCTCAATACATTAATGAAAACATTTAATTTAATTGAAAGGAGGGTTTCATTTGTCTGTCCAAAATAATAATTTGGACAATACATCACAGCTATATTGTTTGATTTGTTCATTCATTATTTGATTACATTAACAGTTACGCTGACTGAATTCAAACTAAATTAGTGGGACCCTTTCAATTAAATGAAATGTTGTCATTCATTTTTTTATTGTTAAAAATAAAAAGTAATATTTGGCATAATCAGAGGACCATGTTTTGTTCCATACTCAGCACACATTAGATGTCATAATTAGGGGCCTGCGTTTTTTTTTTTTTTTTTTTTTTTTTTTTTTTTTTTTTAGTGTGTGATTAGTGTTCTCAATTAGATTAGATTATTGACTGCGTGTGGATGTATATTGTTTTATATTTATAGTTATGAAATAACAAAATATGTGCAATAAAAATTATCTGAAAAATAAAAGTTCCATATTGTTTTATTATATGTTATACATGAATGAACTAGTATTATATGATACATTATCTACACGCTTGCTTTTAAAAGGTTTAGGGAGTTCACGGGAGTGGGTCTTGAATATGAATGAATGAGTTTTGCCTTGTATCTTCACAGATGATTTTGCCCGTGTCGAAGGTCTCTCGGATGCTGGAATGGCATTTATGTCCCACGTGACGCACAGCTGGAGTGAGGGGGATCAGACCTGCCACAGACTGAAAATAATGGTGAGTCATGGTGAATTAGGAAATGGTTTTAGATCCATGTCCTTTACGCAAGGGATCATGCGATTAAAGAAATACACTAGCATGGTTGGAGTGTGGGAACCGGCAGAGGTGTTCAGAGGTGTCAAAAGTATTCACATTCATTACTTAAGTAAAAGTATAGATACTAGGGTTTAAAAATACTTGTGTAGAAGTTGAAGTATCAACTCAAGCTTTTTACTCAAGTAAAAGTATCAAAGTACTGGTTTCAAAAAGTACTTAAAGTAAAAAAGGAAAAATAATGTAAGGGCAAAAATTCCTTTAAAGGGATAGTTCACTTTGAAATTAATTTTTGATATGTTTTAGCTTACAACAAGGGCATCCAAGATGTAGGTGCCTCAATGTGGGGTGGGGTGGATGGGGTCCACCTCAAAGAGCATGCACAGAGAAGTCCAAATTAAACATGATTTAATGACTCGTAAATGTAAGTACACATTGATGGCCTAAGACACAAAACGAGCGGTTTGTGTGAGAAAACGAACAGTACTTGTATCGTTTTTACCTCTTGTAACCGCAGACACAACCCAAGTACTGCACTGTATCCAAGAAAGCACTGGAAGCGAGGCCGGACTTACCATTGGGCTTGACTGGGCTCAAACCCATGGGCCCCGCCCGTTTACGTTTGATTTTTTCATGTAAAGTTTGTTGATTGGTCTCGCATTGTTACCTGGCCCTGCCACGCAATGAAAAATGTCATTTTAAGTCGCTTATGTTTCAGGCCTGTGGACCACTCAGTACTTATACGCTGAGTTTCATATGAAGACTCGCGGTAACACTTTATTTGAAGGGGTGTGCATAAGACTGACTTGACACTGTCTTAAACATGACATAACACCTGTCATGAACATGAATGAGTCTTTATGAATGTTTATGACTGTTGTCATTAAGTGTCATTCGGTAAATTATGTCACTTTTAATGCAAAGTTGACATTGTTTAAATTGTCTTTGTTATGACAACTTGACATTAACAAAGACAAAAATGTCTTTTTTATGACAACTTGACATTACCATAGACAAAAAATGCCTTGATTATGACAACTTGACATTACCATAGACAAAAAATGCCTTGATTATGACAACTTGACATTAACAAAGAAAGAAATGTCTTGATTATGACAACTTGACATTAACCAAGAAATCATAACCTGCAGTGGTGCACGATATATCGGCCGGCAATTATTTACACATCGGTATCGTTCCGATGTCAACACAGGGCCGATGTGAACGGGCCGATGATCATCCCTGTGTATTTGACGTGCGTGTAGGTGTGAGTGTGGGGGCGGGGATGTTTGTTTTTGCACGAGCGTATTAAAAGCGCAACGAAGACTGGAACTGGTGAGCTGTTTTCTGCCAGCCTTCCTAATGCGTATTTTTGTCCCGCCAAAGCCATATTTGACGGGTAAGTGATGTAGATGAGTGACTGCTGCGCTTGTTTAACTGAGGGAACAAGTGAGAGTGAAAGCACCGGTCACGCGCACCGTCTTCAAAATGTCTTGCGCGCGCGCTCTCTCTCTCTCTCTGAAAACTGAAATTTTGAGTTTTTTACCTTCTAATTTGCATATCAAAATGGCCGCCAAATTGCCTATTTTGCTCAGTCGTTGGACCATTTTCTCCTAGTCTTTTTGTAAGTAGGAAATCAAAATGAGGAAATTAAGTTTTTAGATCGATAATCAAGGGTCAGAGCAAAGATATATTGGAGGCTCACTGCCTTTTTTATGAATATATATTTGCAAAATACCAACTTAAGGCGAAACACTAGGTGAATAGGGTTAGATTTTTAAATAATAGATATCACCATGAAACTGAACATACGATAAAGCCAGGTGCAAAATAATTTTTTTCATTTTGTTTACAAGGCTTGGTACTGAATCCTTTGGCAGTTAATTAAAAACAGCATTCAGTGTTTCTGCCAAAGGATTCAGCACCAAGCCTTGTAGCATTTCATGCACTAACTGGTTGTGATACCACATCACACATTGCAAGTCACACCAAAAGTACATTGTGGAAAGTCTGGAAAATGCACCATCAATTGCTCAGCAACCTCGGAATTGGTGATCCCAGAGAGGACACTCGAATATCTTCAGAGGCTTTTGTCTCATCCTAATATATGATGTGCATAAAACAAAGTTCATTTCAGCCGCCTGTATCTGGGATCTTGTCCTTTTGGTCATGACCATAGGTGAGAGTAGGAGCATAGATTGACCGGTAAATCGAGAGCGAGGGACACAGTCGAATGCCTTCTTCAAATCCACAAAGCACATGTGGATTGGTTGGGGAACCTCCCATGAACCCTCCAGCACTCTGTAGAGGGTGTAGAGCTGGTCCAGTGTTCCACGGCCTGGACGAAAACCACACTGTGAGGGGGAAGTGTGATCCCCCTGTAGTTAGAACACACCCTTCGATCCCCCTTCTTAAAGGACAAGTTCAGTATTTTACAATTAAAGACAATCATTCATAAAAACGCATACAATTTTAGTTTGCAAAGACGTGAAACTCACCGAGTGGTCTGGGGTGTTAACTGATATGCTTACACAAAAATCTCCTCAAAGTATGCTTTCCAACAGGTGTTTTACCATTCGTTGTAAAACTGTAGGCCTGTAGGCCGGACATTCTTCCGTTGAGAGCTTGAATAATAGACAATCCAGCCCAGTTGGTGGTGATAATGCACCTTTGCCAATTGCAAGCAAACCACTAAGTATACACGCGACCTATGCACGCGACTGCATAAGACTACAGAAAGAATACAAATAGCCCCATTTCCGTTTCCAGGCGGCGGAGTAATAACGGACATCACAGAACATACAATACATAGTCAATGGAGTTGGACAAAAACTACGATAAAACCTGTTGGAAAGCATCTTTTGACGCGATTTTTTTTGTGAGCATATCAGCGAACACCCCAGACCACTCGGTGAGTTTCACGTCTTTGTAAACTCGTTTATGTTGTATACTAGTTTTATTCGTTTTTATGAAGGATTGTCTCAGTGCACCTATGCTACCATTGTAAAGGTGTGTAAAGAAACCGGAAATTCTCGTGACAGCAACATTTGTCTAAAAACAATCCTAACCATTCTATTTGATCAGAAACAATCTTAAAACTTTAATTGTAAAATACCGAACTTGTCCTTTAAAAAGGATGACCACCACCCCGGTCTGCCATCCCAGAGACACTGTCCCAGACCGCCACGCGATGCTGCAGAGGCGTGTCAGCCAAGACCACCCCACAACATCCAGAGACTTGAGGTACTCAGGGTGATCTCATCCACCCCCGGTGCCTTGCCACCAAGGAGTTTCTTGACTACCTTGGTGACTTTGGCTAGGGTGATGGATGAGTCCACCTCTGAGCCCTCAGCCTCTGCTTCCCCGATGGAAGACGTGACGGTGAGATCGAGGAGATCCTCGAAGTATTCCTTCCACCGTCCGACGACATCCCCAGTTGGGATCAACAGCCGCCCACCTCCACTGTAAACAGCATTTGCAGGGCACTGCTTTCCGCTTCTGAGGCGCTGAACAGTATGCCAGAATTTCTTCCAGGCCAGCCAATAGTCCTTTTCCATGGCCTCACCGACCTCCTCCCAGGCCCGAGTTTTTGCCTCCACAACCACACGGGCTGCAGTCTGCCTTGGCTTGCCAGTACCAGTCAGCTGCCTTTAGAAGTCCCACAAGCCAACCAGGCCCGATAGGACTCCTCCTTCAGCTTGACGGCATCCTTTCGGGTTCGGGGATTGCTCCCTCGACAGGCACCGGAGACCTTAGGTCCACAGAACGCGGTCCACTCGGACTCGATATCTCCAGCCTCCCTCGGGATCCGGTCGAGGCTCTACCGGAGGTGTGAGTTGAAGATCTCTCTGATGGGAGACTCTGCCAAACGTTCCCATCAGGTCCTTACAGTACGCTGCAGAGTCTGTCCAGCTTCCTCCCCTGCCATCGGGTCCAACTCACCACCAGGTGGTGATCAGTTGACAGCTTAAAGGCAGGTGTGTTTGATTAGGGTTGGAGATGAACTGTGCAGGAGAGTCGATCGGCAGGAGCAGGGTTGGACACCCCTGGCCTAGGGTGTCAGGGAGACCGTTCCTCCCAATCATGCCCCTCCAGGTGTCACCGTCGCGATCTCAGGCTCTTTACCCGCCAGCGAGGTGACGTCACACGTCCCTAGAGCTAGTTTCCGTGTCCAGGGATCGGGTTGTCGGCCCCCGCCTTCGACCGTCGCCAGAACCTCTCAGCACTGGCCCGTTACGGTTCCTCCTGCAGGTGGTGAGCCCACGGGAAGGCGGCCCCACGTCGCTCCTTCGGGCTGAGCCCAGCCGGACCCCGTGGGGGGGAGGCCCAGCCACCAAGCGCTCGCATACGAGCCCCAACCCCGGGCCTGGCTCCAAGGTGGGGCCCCGGCTGCGCCCTTGTTTTTTCTTCACTCAAGGTTTTTTGAACCACTCTTAGTCTGACCTGTCACCTAGAACCTGTTTGCCTTGGGAGACCTTACCAGGGGCATATAACCCCAGACAACATAGCTCCTAGGGTCGTTCGAGAACTCAAACCCCTCCACCAAGTTTTTTTTTTTTTTTTTTTTTTTTTCCAAAATGAATGCCCTACTTAAATCTTTTAAATGCTTTTTTCTCAAAAGATTTCTTTTGGACAGTATATTTTGATTTCCTAGGTAATTAAATTTTTTTTTCCCATCTTGTGCGTAAAACAAATGAAAAAAAAAAAAAACTTCGCACCTTGCTTTATCATATGTTCAGATCCATCTACCCGAAAATATATGCAAAATTGGGCATATTTAATGAGATAATGCCTAATTTGCATAATTAAACATACAAATTTCAAAAACGTATAATACATTTTTTTATATACTTGTGTAAGTAATCAACTGAGGAAGTTTCATGGTGATATCTATTATGTAAAAATCTTACCCTATTCACCTAGTGTTTCGCCTTAAAAGTTGGTATTTTGGCAAATATAAATATACATAAAAAAAGGCAATGAGCCTCCAATATATCTTTGCTCTGACCCTTGACTATCAATCTAAAAACTTAATTTCCTCATTTTGATTGCCTACTTACAAAAAAACTAGGAGAAAATGGTCCAACGACAAAATGGTGGCCATTTTGATATGCAAATTAGAAGGTAAAAAACTCAAAATTTCACTTGGGTACCAGTTTTTTTGGACTCAGCACCCTTGAAATATGTAAGATAGGCCGGTACCCGACTTGTACCCATAAATTCAATTCAATTTTATATAAGTATAGCACACTTAAAACAACCAAGGTTGACCAAGGTGTTTCACAAGATAGATACACCACAATGCAATACTCACACGATAAATAATAAAGCACTAAAATATTCTATAAATGAGTAATAATATTTGCATAAAAGATAAAAACAAAGATTATTATAAAATTGTCAAGAGGGATACCAAACCTAACTCGAATGAAACGCCAAGGAGAATAAATAAGTTTTTAGCGAAGATTTAAAACATTCTATAGTTGGACAGGTTCTGATATGGAGAGGCAGTTTGTTCCACAGTGTAGGAGCTGATAAATGCTCCTCACTTTCAATCTTTGGCACATCCCATCTAGAATATAATAGATTAATAGAATGTTAACAATAACAAGCGATTTTGATTTGTCATTACTCTATGCCCTATATACTAGCATTATACTAGCGTATACTAGGCTAAACTGTTTTTAGAGATAAAACTATTTACATTGGGCAGTCATGAAAACAAATCTCAGATAACGGTTGACTAGGTAGCAAAAGGTTCATTTTGCGCCGGAGTTGTCCTTTAATAGTAGTGTCTATGCGGATTTACTCCATGACAAAACTACCCCAGTCATTCTAGAATGATTCATTCTTTCCAAATAGAGCTATTCAAGTTATCACAATCGCAGAAAAATAAAATATCACAATGTCATTTTTTTACCAATATCATGCAGCCCTAATCCTCGCTATGTGTTTTCTATACAGGGACATCTGTAAATATTAGGGGTGTAACGGTACACAAAAATCACAGTTCGGTACGTACCTCGGTTTTAAAGTCACGGTTCGGTATGCCAGAGAAATGTCTTATTTGTTTAAAGCCACAATATGTATTTTTTCTGCATTAAAAATAGCAAAAATAACTGTATCTATGTTATATATTTCTTTTAGATGTGTACTTACATTATCCCGACAGTTTCCACCAACTTTCAAATACGGAGAAATTTATAGTTTAATTCGAAGACACGGGACGTTTCTTTATTTCCGTTTCGTCGCCCGTCTATGGCGTCATATAACCTTTGACTTCCTTGCGGAACCCGGCGAAACCGCCAAACACAAAGGGGAACACTGGACTACCGCCAATAAAGCAAAGAAAATGACGAAGAAAAAAAAGTAGTACGTATTTTTATGTGTGTAAATCACGTGCCCGCTCACGAGCGCTCACTCTTAACAGACACACTGTCCCCGCCGGTGCTGCTCGCGCATAAAGCGCTCCCCGTTCACAGTAACCGTGTCGTCTCATTCAAAACAGCCAACTGTTGCTGTTAGCGAGCCGCGCACATTGAATACTCATATGAGTCAGGCTGCGAATGTACGAGCCCGCTTCAGCTCTCTCATGCTTACTAAATAAACGCCTCACCTCCGGCGCCGCGCACTCACTACATTCCCTTTAGCCTTTAGCACATAGTGGATGAATAACGCAAACCCAGTCAAACGTTTGACTGCAGTATCTTATGTGCTTTATAATCCGGTGCGCTCTATATTTGAAAAATGTTCTAAAATAGGTCATTCATTGATTTAGCGTAATATTAATATTTATATTCGTCTGTATTATAGTTATGGACCACGATTACGCTTTGCCTGCACGTTCTGCTGCTACAGCCAGCTCATTAGCTAAAGCTCAAACGTACCTGAAAAACATGATTTTGTGAAACGATGATGTCATGTCATGAGCTGAGCTGGTTGTCATTGACAGCGACAACAACTCCCGTGAGCCCACGCTCTTTCCCGACGTCATCAAAGTACGTCTTTTGTTATTATTTTAAACGAGTGACCCCTGGTGGCCAAAAATCGCATACTCTACGTTTAAAGAAAAGATATTTTAAAATAAGTGTGAGTTTTCCTAGATCTTGAAACTTTCAGGTTTATAAATGGGGGTCATCTTTGAAGGATGATGGACCAAAACATTATTTGTTCATCCTTCAAATTTATTGAGATAATGTTTGAATTTTGAAGTGCTGGAAAAAGATGTGTGAAGTACTGGTTCCAGATAGTGTTACTATATTAAATCCATGGTGAATGTTGCTGGTCTGTGGACGTAAACTATTACTAGTTCATTCACGGCACAATGTTTCTCGTGGCTGCACAGATGTTGCCGGTCCGAACTGATAACGATCCATGAAGCACATAACGAGTACCGCAGTTTCGTTCTGCTTTCATTACGCTTGCCATTTGATGTTGCGCAACGTTTTGTTGGCCGCGTCAGCACGAATTTTGCCGGCAGGAAAAATGGTCCAAGCAATCGTTCGGTTTGTACGCGTACCGAACCGGAAGCCTCGAACCGAAACGGTTCAATACGAATACATGTACTGTTACACCCCTAGTAAATATCGGTATCGGCCATAACAGCAATGTTAATATCGGTATCGGCCACAATATTAATTAGAAATATTAATTACACTGTTGTTTGGCAGCATTTGACAGTGTAATAACCCTTAAAGGAAAACTCCACTGTTTTTTGAAATATGGCTTATTCACATTCTTTCCTACATTTAGATATGTGTGCAAATATGCATTTTTGTCTCAGTGCATGCATTGTTTTAGTTTGACATGGTCGGCGCTAGCTTAGCTTAGCACAATGAATGGATTCCTTTGTTGCCAGCTAGCATGTCCTGAGTAAAAGTGAATAAAAAAAAATATACAAACCCACGTAATTACTTCTTGTGGCCTGCGTATTCACAACTAGTACAAATAGCGATGCAGATTAACACTAGGCGATTTCCTAGGCAGATATTGACTTGGGAAGGCAAGGCAAAGGCGAAGCACTGCTGCTTGGGCGCAGAGACGCAACATAGGGCTGGGCGATATATCGAGTATGTACGATGTATCGTTATATTTTTTGAAACGATATGGAATGAGGCAATACCGTTTATATCGATACAGTAGTTTGATATGAGCACATCTGAAAAATAGCGGAGGTTGCAGTGTGAGCTGCTGCAGTGAAAGTAGCTAGGCTACGTAGTACAATTTGTCCTAAACATGACACAAGCTTATATTAATTGCGTCAAAATCACTTTGATATAGTTAACAAGTTTAAGGCAGCTCTGTCAGACACTGTTGCTGACTGACAGATATACTTGCGCTGTTTAATGCGTTTGAGATGTGGTGCTTTCCTCAGTGCTCAACTTACATTTCACAGGTATATTCTCCATCTGTAAATGTTAGAAAGTAAAGCAAATATGTCCATTTCACAACAAATATGTCCATGTCAGAAGAGGACGAGCTTCTGCAAGTGAATCTCCGCTGAAATTGCCGCATGCGCGTGAATAGTACTACGTAGTACGCAATAATTCTGACTAAAATAAACATATTGCTAAAATATTTGTTGTTGGAGAAAATAAATGTGCCATATGTGGAATTTTAAACCTAAAAGTATATATTTTTAATGAAAGTGAAAGTGATTATAATGGGGTAATCAAATGCAGGCTAATATAATTAGTTTGTGCTTTTGTTTTTGTTTTTATTTTCATTTTTAGTTTAGCTTTTAGTCAATATAAAAACAAAAGCTTTTTGCACATAATATATTGCATAGCCTATATTATATTTGTTTCCATATCCTTCAATATCAACATTGTTTGTAGGATATCATTGGGCCGAATGTGAATATATATATATATATATATATATATATTAGATATAAAGATTTTCTTTATCTAAATAGAAAACGTAGAAAGTACCGAGATATATATCGTATATCGCCATTTGACCAAAAAATATCGAGATATGATTTTTTGGCCATATCGCCCAGCCCTAACGCAACACATGAAATCCCACGACTTCCGTAAACATACCGGCTTGAATAGTAGCTACCTGACTATTTTCCTTACAGTACATGACTGGCGATGAACATGGCTAATTTTGTGAGAGACGAAGAAGGTGACTTCTCAGACAGTCAAGAGCCAGAGCCATAACGTTACCTATTTGAACCAGAGTTTTCAGAAGAGGAGCTGCGTGCTTTAGAAATAGACATCGATAGAGGAGGAGGAGCCTGAGGACGTGAGGATGAGAGCCAACATGAACTGGTAGTGTGAATGTGGGGGAATATGCCAACCTATGCCAACTGAAATAGAGTGTCTGTGCCTATGGCCAGGCTCAACGCGTCAGATAAGATGAGCGTGAATACGGTGGAGTTTTCCTTTAACGACATCTTTATAACTAGTACAATGTGTTTCACTTTACTTGAGGACAAGTTATGGTGTCATGACGGCCAAAGTCAAAACGAACCACATATGATAGGGTAATGTCTGTGATGTTAATGCAAAGCTAAATAACTTCTTCTGTCATGACATATTTGTGACAGGTTCTGATTTCTTGGTTAATGTCAAGTTGTCATAATCAAGACATTTTAAACAATGTCAACTTTCCATTGGAAGTGTCATAATGTTCATGACAGATGTTATGTCATGTTTATGACAGTGTCATGTCAGTCTTCGGGGCACACCCCTTCAAATAAAGTGTACCGAGACGGTACAAATAAAGTGTGCTTTTACTTCCTATTTATTAAATCCAGGCAAATCAAGATAAAATGAATACAATACGAAATTCATTTAAAGAAGGTGTTGCGCTTTTCTGAGGTCTGTGAAAGTTTTAAAGCAGTCTCTCTAAAGCAGTAAGTGCGCTTGAGAGCGCTCGCCTGTAACGGAGAACTGTCACGTCTGTCACTTTGTTTTTTCCTCATGAATGCGGACACTTGGGCTACCAGGAACAGTTTTTTAGAAAAAAGATGTATACACTCATTTAGCTATTTGTATGTAATACAAATGATTTGTTATTATTGCAAGCAGTGGTGTAGTGCTGGGTATAGGCAGGGAAACGGAATATACCCACTTCTTTTTCAGTCGGCCAGTCAGGGCCGTACCCCTAATATATAGGATACTCGAATTTTTGCTGCAATATTCTCCCATCGCGACGTTTGTGTTTGTGAGGCCAATCAAAGAATGAAGGATTTTTGTCGACAGAAGCGCGAGCCGAGAGCGAATCCCAACGCGACGCTTCACGATGCAAGATCTGATCAAAAGCTACTCCTTAAAATGAGTTCAGGAAAATCTAAATTTTCTCGGGGGAGCATGCCCCCAACCCCCCTAGCAATAAAGCGAATAAAAACATATGGAATGCCAAAGCTGACTTAATTAAAAATAAATCAATTAAATCAAAATAAATAAATATATAAAGAAAAGTAAAAATGACTATGTATACTTTTATGTCCTTATTTATGTATAATTGTATTGTTTCACACATTTATTTATTTTTTGTTCCACTTTTATGTATTTCTACATTCATTTATGTATTTATGTTTTTTAGGGATGGGACGGTATGAAAATTTCATATCACGATTATAGTGTCCAAAATTATCGCGATTATCAATATTATCACGGTTTTCTTAAATTTAGATATAAAGTGTTCAAAATATAAAGTGTAAAAATATAAATATAAAGTGTTCAAAAAGAACTGATGCTCACACTGAAAACATTTCAACAAGTTTTATGAATGAAAATCAACAAACAACAAATAAACAAGCAGCTCTATGCAGTTTTTTTAAGCAAGATTCTATTCTATGGCATTTCCTTCTTTATAATGGCCGTCGTCAATAGCAACGCATTATTACACACACACACTGCGCACATCAATATCGCAACGGACACGCGCTCGTTTAATTCAAATACAACTTGCCGGCCGTCTTGCGTCTCCAGTTTTTGATTGTTTTGAAAATGAAATCGGAGTTGATTTATTGTTTACAGAGTTTGATAATATTGGTGTGATCATCTTGTCTGGACGATTGTTTTACTAAATGAATTTATAAACGGGTAAGATTTAAAACATTAGCTAAACTCATTATCAATTCAATATGTCCCCGTAATTACGTGGTAAAAATAAAATCGGTGTAATATGTTATGTATTTATACATTGCTATCCCTTAAAACGTCACTCTTAATAATAATCTTATTTGAAGATGTTCGTTCGTCGGCTCAAAGACACATGCTGCAAAATTTTCTTCGCGGAAGCTTCACTTCTATTTCAAGTGAGTGACATAAAATGTTTAAACTCAAAACAACATTTCGTGCCCAATTGTTTCCCAGACCTAGTTTCGGTATTGAAGTCAAAGTTAACTTGCCTTGCGTTCGCTATACAACAGCGGGTGATGGTTACACAAGAAGACGACTCGGCAGATTTTAAGCGTTTCTTTTGGACAGTGACTTTTTGTTCTGCAGACAGGGTGACTATCCACGATCAAGTTTCCCTCAGGACTTTTGTAAAAGCTAACTATGACCACACTCCAGATTTGGTCCTCTTAAAAGGCTGAATCTCCCAAGCACGGTCACTGCCTTCCGCCGTTCCTTGTCGAATAGTAAACATTGCGTGCAGCGCGCGGCTGCGTCAGACTGGCCGACAGGATTTACAGTGAGTTATTAAAATCAAAACAATAATCAAACACGGTTTTAATGATAATTGCATTTTAAACGATATTACTAACCGTCAGTATGTTTTATCGTGGTTTATCGCGAAAGGTTAGGTTATCGTCCCATCCCTAATGTTTTTATGTCTATATTTATTTATTTCCACATTCATTTATTTCCACATTTATTTATTCCAACATTTCTTTGTCCATGTACTTAACTCAGACATGAGCAATCGATCTCAGAGAGGCCACAGTGACCAAATGAAACGCAAGAGCTGTGTGGGCAATATCACATTTTAAGTCGTGTATGTAGGGTTAACACATGTATGTAGGCTTGTGATTATTGATGATGAGACATTTCACTGACTCCCATCATTGAGTTTGAAAAAAAAATCTCTTCAAAAAGGTGGCCTCTGGGATAAAAAATGAAATCACACACCATATTCCATACCTCCAGAAAAATACCTCCGCGGCCGCGCGCACTCATGTCTTCAAACAACACGGGTGAGCGCTGTGTTGCTCTGTCTCCCTCGCGCATATGAATCAAATCAGTTGACACGATAGTAAAAGGTTGGAAGACCGCAGTTTCACGTGGAGCATTTTGGAGATTTTCAGAGATTAGAGACTAAATGAACAACATCTCAATACGGTGCATTTCAACGATATGGGAAAATGAAAGCCCAGGCATTTGCAGTTTATGGTACTCGTTTTGTGCGTGTTACATTTTTATCATTAGTTTGAAGTATTGGATGGTGGGAACGTTGGCCGCCCGCATACCGCCTCCCATGGCCGAAACTGGTATTACGACACCTGCCGGGCTGGGCATTTAGCATGCTAAATGAGGTTATATCTCGGCAGCACTATAACTCGTCATAGCACTTATTTCTTGTCATTCTTTTGACGTGTGTAGCTCATTTTTTGGATATTGTTACTGTACCTCAATTATTCCATATGGCACCTTTAAGCCTCGTAGTTTTTAAGTTGTTTAAGTTTTCTTAATAAAGGCATAAAACCAGTTTATTTGTAGTGCACTGACAATACTTTTATATAATGAGTAACAAATTTGTAATTAAATGAACAAAAAGACAAAATGACCTTGATGTATGTTTGGTAATTGTACTTGAATGAATTTAAAGTTAATTTGCTATATTCCAGATCAATATATTTGTTTTCCTTAATTTGAATTAACCCTAACTTTGTTCTCATCTGAATTATAAATAAATGATTTCTGTCTAAAATAATTACCATTAAAACACATGGATGCAGGACTGTTGGCAAACTGTGATGACAAATGATAGCTTACAAATATATATCTCTGGTTGTTGTTTCTGTTCCACAACATTTTGTATGTAATTATTTATTAAACATTATTTAATTTATCTTCAGTGTGTAGTCTTGACGCGAATCACGCAATTACGATTCGTTAGTCGATGTCAATATCAGCGCTAGCAATATAATTAGTAAGGTAGAGACACCTGACAATATATGTGGTGTGAGTTTGAAAAGTCCATGTATGTAAAGATATGTACTGGTGTGTGAGCACGTTTGTCAGGAGAAATGAAAACGGGCACATAAGACTGCAGAAAACTGACATTGTTTTGTCAGAAGCAAACAGAGTTTGGTGATGGGTCTTTGTAGAACAGTGGTTTTAGCCTTCACCAAGACACTGCGGACAAGACCTTTGGGCCCCGGCAGGGCCTTCATCACACGACCCATCCACCATTGGAAGTTTCTCTTGGGATTGTTCCACTTTTGTCGTTTCTGCATCCAATGAAAGATATTTATGCAAGGTATTGCACCTGTTTCCATCGCTTTCTAGCGTACAAGTCATCTCTATTGGAGAGTCCGGGTGGCAAGAGGGGTTTGGATTTCAACTGCAGAAGGTGATTTGGTGTGAGGGGTTGAAGATCGTTTGGATCACCTGATACAGTTGTGATGGGCCTGTCATTGAGAATACACTCAACTTCACACAAAGCTGTTTAACAGATCATCAGGACAGAGAGCAGTAATTTTTTAACTAGTTTGATTAACTAGTTTTAACTAGTTGGGTTTGTGTCGTGTTTTAATTTGGTCCCCACATGTGAAAAAGGTTCCAGTTTGTATATGGAAGTATTTGATTTGATGAGTTTGGAAGTAGCGCTGTTGTTCATAAGCTTCGTCCAAATCCTCTGGAGTGAATCCCTTTTGCTTCATTTTAAGACATCAAGAGTCCTTTGAGCCACCATGCAATAGCTCTCAATAGTTTCCTCCATGAAGAATAATACTCAATTATTCTAGTAAGCGCGTTGATTTGTAGAGAGTTCTCTTTTGACTTCCATATCATTTGATGAGATGTATCCGAGATCTTCTGGCACTTCAGGCCATTCAGATTTCTCCTTTGACAGGAAGTGAGGACCATTCAGCCATCTTGTGGAATTCAGGAGGAATTCAATGGCTAAGCCACGTGAGCTGTCGTCTGCCGGGTTGTCTCCAGAACATATTGCAATTCTATTTGCGACATAAGTATGAAAGCGTTTGGTCTGATTATGGATGTGTACCACCGTACTCCAAAAGGCGCAAGGGTTGCGGCCGCAAGCTCAAGTCTCGGAATCGTTATCCGTTTGAGTGGGACTACTCATGTGACATGGAAATCTTTGACACTATTTGTCTTAATGGTTACCCGGAAGGTGAAGACATCATTTTGGATATTCCACTGGATTCCAAGTGCTCTCTCAAGAGGAGATTTGTCTCTATCCAAGTCCAGCTGTTTGACACAACATTCGTGGCTGGTCAACATTCCCTTGTGGCCACCACAGGAATCGAAGAAAGTCACGATGATGATTTTGAACTTTATTGATTGAGATCAACTCGAAGTTTACCCTGCTTCTTGTGGTACACCCCGTGATGTGGTATGTACCATACCTTTTCTGCATATCCTTTTCTTAGCATTTGCAAAAACAGAATCCTTCTTGAATCTTTTAGCAAGGTTTGCTGTCTGATCATAGTTGTCGGGCAAAGTTACATCTTTATCACGAAAAGGCAGAGGTAGATTTTGATGGCCATTTTGAAGTTCTACTGAAGTTGTTACTATGTTCGCGATTGACTGTTAATCCAGTTTCATCCTTTGAAGAAGAGGAATGAAGTGGTCCGTCTTGATCTTTGAGTAATTAGTTCTTTGGAATGAGTCAAATGTTACTGTCCGCCACCTTTCTCGGAGCTTGTATGGGAGTTTGGATACAATGAATTTCAAATTTGATACAACGTCCAGTTCATCCATGTATTGTAGGTTTTGCATCACAGTGCAACATTCCCTAAGGTTTATGGTTGTCCAGGTCAATGCCGTTTCGCAATCTCGAAGCCTGTCCTGACTGTTGCTCGTCTCGTCTTCAATCGGGAATTTAAAAGCATGAATGAAAGACTGGTTTGAGCAGAGTCTTAATCAGAGTCTCTCTGGAGTGGAGTCTTAGGTATTGTGCTCATAGGAACAAATTCCAATGCAGAGGTATCTGTAAAAGTTGGTTCAACCTTACTTTCTTTGTTTGCATCATAACATCAGATCAGCACTTTGATTTTTGCATCTGCTTCTGCTATTCGTGTTTGAGTCTTTGATTTTTAATAATGGTTTCTTCCATATGTGGCAGATGTGTGCCTCTATTTTAGCTGCAGAAGAGGCCTTAGATGAGGCTGATGTTTGATATACTATCTTTTGGTTTGACTGGTGTAAGTTGATTAGATTTTCAACTTGTTTAATAAAGCAATCGAAAGTTTATAGTCAATAAACGTACTTGACTAGGTTAGTACAAGTATTAAATACGAAACATAAAACGGAATTTCCTTGTACTTTTAAAGCATAATATGTTTTGTAATGTAATCATTACTCAGATTATAATTTTTTTGTGATCAACATTTTTAAAACATCACAATGGTAGTGAATGGATGAGTGAATGGACAATACATATAATAAGACAAAACATTAAACAACAGAAATATGTTTGGCAGGTACAGTTCACATCAAAGATTGCCTAGCTGTCGTCCCTGGACCAAGAAATAATCCTAGATGAGAAAGAGTTCCAAGCTTGTACAGTTGCTGGTTGCGCCTTATTGAGTCGTGCAGTTGTATGTTCAAGATTGACAGTGTTGACAAGGCTGTGGATCCAGAATGATTCCATACACATATCCGGAAAGAACCAGTTTTTCAAAATTGTTTTCTTTGCAGAGGTAAACCCTGCGAACAACATTTTGAACTGAATTTGCTTTAGATTTATATCCGCTAAAGATGAATTTACATGTAACCAGAAGTTAGAAATAACAAATGTTCCAGGTGAAGCAGTGTTACATATATGACCGTTGTGAGTAGGTTGTAATTTCATCTGGAATCTCCTATAAGGTGTGATGTAGGCTCCATGTATTGTTTTGAAGTGTATTAGTTGGTGCGCTAGGTTCTTAGAAGTTAGACTCAGGTTATACCATATTCTTTCCCAATTTCCCAGGTTTACAACTCCCCAACTCCCTGTTCCATATGGATTCAATTGGTAAAGTTGTGGCTGAATCAGTGCACTATATATTAAAGCGACAGAAGGTCTGCTCAGTGATGGTGCAATCCATTGTAACACGGGATGTGAGGGGAGAGGAGAATTCCAGGGAACTGGAACTGGGGAACCCCAAGGGATGACCAGGATGGCTGATGAAATGGTTTGTTGCCACATAATAATCTCTGGTTATGCCATAGTGGCGTGTTTTCCGACAGAATTTAGGTGGGCCGCCCATCCACCGTTCTGCTTTTTTCCACACTTGTATAGAGTTAGCAATAATGGGCCCAAAACTCTCTTTTATTGTTTTGTTTGTTACACTAGAGAATAGGATATCTTGCAGTTTGTGTGGTAATATTTTAGCAGATTCAATCAATCTCCATGCAGTGGTAGACTGTGGGTCTACCCATTTGCTGAGTGCCCTGATCTGAAATGACCAAAAATAACGTTTGGTACCGCTAGACCACCCAGCAGTTTGGGCCGTTGCAATGTATTCAAACGAACCCTGGGCCGTCTACCATCCGAAATAAAACTGGAAATCATAGAGTGAATGTCTTTAAAGTGACTTGGAGGGGGGCCGAGTGGTAACATAAAGAAAAGAAAATTAAAACGGGGCAATATGTTCATTTTAACTGTATTAATTCTACCTTGAAGAGACGTTTTTAGATTCCTCCATCTATGAATATCTGACTTTATTTTGCTTAACATAGTGTTGAAGTTGTCTCTGGTAATTTTATGGATGTTTTTATATATTGTAATGGCCAGATATGTGAAAGAACTTTTGATGTGAATATAGTTGGGGATAGGAACACTTGTGTGTATATTATTTAGAGGCATAAGTGCAGATTTTGTAGCCCGACAGACTGCTAAAATGATCAAAATCTTTAATAACTGGGTGAATAGAGGTGTCAAAGTTATCTAAGAACAAAATTATATCATCCGCGTACAGAGATATAATATGATTATGACGACCAATTTCCATAGGGGATTGCCTGATGGCACCCCTGTCTTGTACCGTGCTGCAGGGTAAAAGGAGAGGAGATTATGTCACCTGTTAGAACACTTGCTAAAGGTGAGTGGTATAGCGCCTTGATCATTGATATGAAATTATGCCTGAAACCGAAACGTCGTAGAACTGCCCACATATATTTCCACTCGATCCTATCGAACGCTTTCTCTGCGTCCAGTGAAAACACAGCACAAGGATTTGGGTGCGTCTCTGCCACCTCTATAATGTGATGAAGCCTGTTTGGTCTTCTTTAACTAGAGATTGAATAACTTTTTCCAGGCGCAGAGCGAGTACTTTGGCATATATCTTCAGATCACTTGTAAGTAAAGATATTATGGAAGGTCCCATTTTGGATTGCAAAATTGAACGAATCCAGCATGAGTGTGCCCACCATGTCCCATATCTCTAAATAAAGCTCTGGAGGGAGGCCATCCAAACCAGGCGATTTGCCTTTGTTGAGGCATTTCGCAGCTTTATGAAGTTCGTCCAGCTCTAATACAGCTTCCAGCTTCTGATTTGTATAGGTTTTCATAAAATGTTAAAAATGTATTATTGATGGCCAGTAATTTTGCCCTTAGGTGTATTTATTGCTGGGATGTGAGCTTTTGTTTCACATTCTTTAAGCATAAGAGCGAGTAGATGACTAGGCCTCTCTGCTTCAAAATAGTACTTTTGTCTGGTTCTATGCAAGATAAATTCTGCCTTTGATACGGCCAGTGTCTTGTATTCATCCTTCAAAGATGCTAGTAATTTAGACTGATCATCTGAGAAGTTGTGTTTTTGCAAATTCTCTAATGATTCTATTTTGTTTTCAAGATGTGTGATCTGGGAAGCTTTTGTTTTAGCTAAAGTTGAGGAGAATGAGATACAGAAAGCACGTAAAAAACACTGTGTGGCTTCCCATAAAACTTGCGGATTATGGTAATCCTTTGTGTTAATATCTAAAAAATGTGTTTGAACGCCACCTGGGGGCCTTTAACTTGATGTTGGGCAAATCGATGTTGCATATAAGTGCGGAGTGATCAGATAATAGAATTGGCAAAATAGTAATGGACGTATGTCCTGCAATCAGGGTTGGGCTAAGAAAAATATAATCTATAGGAGGAGAACTATGTACAAAAACAAACCCAGACCGCACGGGCAAAAAGGCGTAGGTCTGTAAGAACATAAACATCGTCTGATACGTGACCAATCCAGCCCAACGTCTGGCTATAGTATCAGATAAGCCCACACAATCGTAACACATTAAATGAATATATTCGTCACCTTCGAACTTGTAAAACAAGGGTAAATTAGCATTTTAGGTCATTTCAAAGAAACAATATCTCATTCCAAAATGCCTTGTGGTGATGATCCTAAGATTGTCCATGCAAGAAAACTTGTTAGCTGATTTGAGTTCATTCCTCCACATCCACTAAATCGCCTTCTCTAGCGTGAGGAGAGTCCCCGTCGTTCTTTTCTTTGGTCGGGTTTGAGGCTGCATCAGTAGCACCACCATCGCGCCGTACCGGTGTAACGTTAGATGTTGACCTCCGAGGAAGAGAGTCGATCAAATCTTCGGCGGCCTGGGGGGATTCGAACATCTTCCTCTCGCCTTTATACTGCAGTTTAATCCGCGCGGGATAAATAAGGAATGGCTCCAGGCCCATGTCTTTAGCCTTCTTCATGGCAGAACTGAAGCTCTTTCTCTTTGCTGTTGTCGCTGGACTATAATCGGGAAAGAACAAAATAGTGCCGGTTGTTGGCACCGAAGTATGAGCGGATGCGCGTGAGCGGGCAGCACCGTTGGCTGCGTATTTCACTGGATAAACTTGACGTGCACCGTTCAGGATCGCCGCTCTGTCTTGCCAACGCAGTAATCTGAAGATAAGGGTGCGCGGCTTGTTGGATTTAGCCTCTCCTCCATCATACACACGATTGCATCTGAACCCTCCACTCCTTCCGGTAAGCCAACCAGCCTTGCGTTATTCCTTCGTCCCCTGTCCTCTAGGTCTGTCAACTTTGTAGTGAGCTGGTCTAGCTGGGTCTTTAATTCGATAACCGATCGCCTATCCTCTCGTCTCGAGTCCAATCGGCCTTGAATCCGTTTAGAGGATTTGGCTACATTCTCAAGCTCAGTGCTGATCTCCTTTACGGTTTCATTAGTCTTTTGGATTTCGGATTTCGCTGGGACCAGGATAGAGTCTACAGCTAGAGCTGAAAACTATGCTGGCATCACTGTCTGGGTCACGTGATCCCCGATTACTCAGATTATAATTCTGGCAGTGCACAACATGCTGAAGCCACAACACGCATCTCACGCCATGCATTGGAGCACAGAAGCATCCTGCCCATTCAAACAGCACCGGTCGTGCCCGTGGTCGTGGTGATATTTCCCCCTGTAAATTGGTTTTATATCTACCCAAACCTTATTAAATAGGCTGTACATCATCATCATCATGTCAAGTTCTTAATATTAATGGATAAACTACTCAGTTAATAATAAGGCACTATGGCTGTTATCAGTAAAATCCAATTAACAAAAGTCATTAAAGAAGCGTGGCTGGCTGCGTTTGATTTTAGAATAATTTAAAATGTAGGCTATGAAAGTGCGTATTGAGTCGTGTTTCAAACTCATCGATCAATATGCTTGCGTGGGAGTCAGTGAAGCGTGCGGTGGTGTGCGAGTGTGTCTCATCGACAATAAACGCAAGCTATCGTTGTAGGCCTTAGGGTGAAATACAGTACAGTACAGTAGGCATGCGTCTGTCAAGAATGACAATGCTTGGGTAGTTCACATTTGTCCATGTTGGTTAACTTCATCCGTGTTTCCCTCAACTTTAGAAGGTTGTTAGCGTGGTCTAGTTGTCTTCCTTTGTGAAGTCGAGCCCTCCACTGATCCCGATTGCTTGATGCCACGGTCCATGATTCAGGTTGAATGCCAAAGTCCACAAGATCTCGCTTGAGTACATGTGTGACGAGTTCCCTCTTCCAGAACGCCACGGAGGATAGAATGAGGGATGCGGGAAGGTGGCATTCTGTTTACATGTCCTGCCCATCTAAGACGAATAAATGTGAGCCTAGATGATAGAGGTCCTGAATTAGTTATCTCAAAGAGTTCCTCGTTTGTCATCTTGTCTTCCCAGGTTTTTCCTATGATGAACCGCAGGTTTCTGGTGTGAAAAGCACTGAGTCTACTTTCTTGTGGGCGATAGGTTGGCCAGCTTTCCGCTCCGTAGAGGAGAATGCTCAGAACACAGGCTTCATAGATTCTGACTTTAGTTCGGACAGACAGGTACTTATTCCGCCAAACTCGTTTAGTGAGTCTTCCGAAGGTAGAAGCTGCTTTACCAATTCTGGTACCCAATTCAAGATCAAGTGTTGCATTTCGAGTAATTGTAGAACCCAAATAAAGGAAATTTTCAACTTCTTTAAGTGGGGTCTCATTGATTGTAAATGTATGAGAGTCATGGGCATGTGACATTGTAACAGTCTTTTTCAGGCTAATGGTGAGTCCGAATTTGTCACATGATTCGGCTAATCGATCTATCAGGATTTGAAGCTGATCTGGAGATGACGCGCATAAAGCAGCATCATCAGCGTAGAGTAGTTCACGCACAACAAATTGCAATAGAGAGACACCAGTGTTGTTGTCCAGGTCTTCGTATGCTCTTTTGACTACATATGAGAAGTAAATACCAAACAGTGTAGGCGCTAATACACAGCCCTGTTTTACACCTCGTTGGATGGGAAACGTACCAGTGGACAGGACCTGGAAAAGAGATTTTCTGTCCACGTAGTCAAAAGCTTTTGTTTGGTCAACAAAAGCCATGTAAAGCGGTTGCCACTGCTCTCGTGACTTCTCTTGCATCAGTGTCAGTGGTTGATCGCTGTGGTCGGAACCCGCACTGCGATTCTGGATATGCATCTTCAGCGATTTCCTGCAAACGTTTCAGTAGAACACGAGCAAGTACTTTGCCAGTGACAGACAGCAATGAAATACCTCGATAATTCATCTTTGAAATCTTGTCAAGTCAAGTCATGTTTATTTATATAGCGCTTTTCACAATACAGATTGTATCAAAGCAGCTTCACAGTGATAACATGAAAGTAGCACAACACAGATCAACAACATTGCTAAACACTAAATAACCCCAACTGAGCAAGCTCAAAGCAAGCCAAAAGCAAGGCGACAGTGGCAAGGAACCAAACTCCATCAGATTGGATGGAGAAAAAACCTTGGGAGAACCCAGGCTCAGTCGGGGGCCAGTTCTCCTCTGGCTTACATTCATATTGTTTTATAAAATATTATATAAATATAAATATTAAATATAAATATTGTTTATGAATCAAACGGCGCCATAACATATCGCAGGCGTTGAGTCGTCTCATCACAGGCGTTGAGTCGTCTCATCACAGGCGTTGGGGCATCCGAAATCCCCGTGAGAGGCTGGACACAAAACTGGACCTGACGAACGCCATTTTTCTCGGGACAAGCATCCCGAGATAACAGCAGAAAGGCAGATGGGAAATAATTAGCATAGCTGATGTTCATAATGATTTCCGTTGTAACTCACAAACTCTCCGTAACCCGAACTCTCCGCAACCCAACCATACGCGCCGACCCGTTTGTCTAAAAGGCTGTCGAGCCCCACTGGTGCGTTAAGCAGTTTCAGTGGCAAACGGTTCCGTATGGCATAACAGAGGACTAGAAGGTAAGCATTATGTGAATGCTTGACTAAAGAGAAGCGTCTTTAATCTAGTTTTAAACTGTGTCAGCGAGTCAGAGGCTCGGACCGTATCGGGAAGGCCATTCCAGAGTTTTGGAGCTAAATGCGAGAACGCCCTCCCTCCTTTACTGGACTTCGATATCCTAGGAATGACCAGAAGACTTGAATTTAGTGATCTTAAGGAACGCGGTGGATTGTAGGGCGAAAGAAGGTCCGTTAAGTACACAGGTGCTGAACCATTTAGGGCTTTATAGGTCAGTAGTAGTATTTTGTAGTTGATGCGGAACTTAATAGATAACCAGTGTAGAGATGATAAAATCGGTGTTATATGATCATATTTTCTTGACCTAGTAAGAACTCTAGCAGCTGCATTTTGTACTAACTGTAGCTTGTTTATTGAGGATGCAGGACAACCGGCTAATAAAGCATTACAGTAATCTAGTCTCGAGGTCATGAATGCGTGAACTAATTTTTCTGCATCAGAAATAGATAGCATGTTACGTAGCTTAGCAATGTTTCTAAGGTGGAAAAAGGCTGTTCTTGTAACATATGAAATATGATTTTCGAACGACAAGTTGCGGTCTAGTATAACACCCAGGTCTTTTACTGTTGTGGATAAAGTAACAGGACATCCGTCTATATTAAAGTTGTATTGTGAGAGGTTTTGTGAGTAGTTTTTTGGACCGATAAGTAATACCTCCGTTTTATCTGAATTTAATAGCAGGAAATTACGCGTCATCCAGCATTTTATATCTTTGAGACACTCTGTCGTTTTAGATGAGTTAGTGTTTTCATCTGGTCGTGATGAAATATATAATTGAGTGTCGTCAGCGTAACAGTGGAAATTAATTCCATGTTTTCTTATAATATTACCAAGTGGCAGCATATATATTGAAAATAGCAGAGGGCCTAAAACCGATCCTTGCGGTACTCCATAGTCTACTGACGTTATCTTTGATTTTTTCCCATTTAAACAGACAAAATGAGAACGATCCGATAAGTACGATCTAAACCAGCTTCGTATGCCTGTCCCTGGACACCAGTGAAGTTTTGTAGTCGATCCAAGAGTATTATATGATCTATAGTGTCGAACGCAGCGCTAAGATCAAGTAGGACTAGTATTGAGATACAGCCTTGGTCAGAAGCTAAAAGTAAATCATTTGTAATTTTAACTAGCGCAGTTTCTGTACTATGATGCGGTCTGAATCCTGACTGGAATTTTTCATAGATAATTTTCTTGCAAAAAAGAGCACAATTGAGCGGACACTACTTTTTCAAGTATTTTGGACATAAATGGAAGATTTGAAATGGGTCTGTAATTTGCCAAGTTATTTGGATCTAATTGCGGTTTCTTAATGAGCGGTTTTATTACAGCCAGCTTGTATATTTTTGGGACATGACCTAAAGATAAAGACGAGTTAATAATATTGAGGAGAGGCTCTTCCACTACAGGTAATAGTTCTTTCAGTAGTTTAGTGGGTATTGGATCTAATAAACAAGTTGTTGTTTTAGATGCAATGATAAGTTTATTTATCTCCTCCTGTCCTATCGTTGTAAAGCGGTTTAGTTGTTCTAGAGGGTCCATAATTGAAGCTGAATCATAAGACACCATAGCGGATTGTACATTTATAATTTTGTTTCGGATGCTTTCTATTTTCGCATTGAAGTAATTCATAAAATCATTACTACTAAACTGTAACGGTATATTTTGCTCTGTTGATGTCTGTTTATTTGTTAGTCTTGCCACGGTGTTAAATAAAAACCTTGGATTATTTTGGTTATTTTCGAGTAGTTTGCGGAGATGCTCAGCCCTGGCTGTTTTTAAGTGTCTTTTTATAACGTGACATACTGTCTTTCCACGCGATTCTAAAGACCTCTAAATTAATTTGTTTCCATTTACGCTCTAAGTTGCGAGTTTCTCTCTTGATAGCATGCGTAGCACTGTTGTACCATGGTGCTTTAATTTTCTCTCGAACCTTTTTTAATCTAATTGGCGCAACAATATCTAATGTACTAGTAAGAATGGTGCTTAAACTGCTAGTCATTTCCTCTAATTCATCTGTTTGTTTGGGTTCACTTTGCAGCTTAGATAGATCAGGTAAGCTATTTGAAAATCCATCTATAGTGGTTGGAAGGATTGTTCTGCCTGGTCTATAACGTGGCGCAACATGACATATTTCAGCAGTACGTATTATGCAAGTCACCATGTAATGATCAGTTGGATCGGTTCCATATGATATAATTAAATCTAGTGTATGATTTAGACGATGAGTGGGACCACTGACGTTTTGTTTGACCCCAAAGGAGTTTAATAAATCTGTAAACGCAGCCCCTAAAGTATCATTTGTATTATCTACGTGTATGTTAAAATCTCCAGCAATTATTGCTTTATCGACATTTACCAATAGATCCGAGAGAAAGTCTGCGAACTCTTTTAGGAATTCAGCATATGGCCCTGGAGGTCTAGAGATGATATAGATTTCCTTCTTACATCTAAGAGCGTAACATTTAGCACAAGTACTTCAAATGAATTAAACCTGTGACCTGTTTTCTGAGTAATATTAAAAATATCTTTATAGATTGTTGCAACACCGCCGCCACGACCGATCAGACGAGGCTCATGTTTATAACAGTATCCTGGCGGAGTAGATTCGTTTAGACCGAAATACTCATTTGGTTTAAGCCAGGTTTCAGTAAGGCACAGAACATCGAAGTTATTGTCTGTGACCATTTCATTTACAATAACCGCCTTAGGTGTGAGCGATCTAATGTTTAGGAGACCTAGCTTTAGAAATTGTTTTTGTTGACTGATATTTAGATTTTCTGGTTTAATTACAATACGATTTTTGCTAGATCCGACACTACTAAACGAGGAATAGACACAGTTTCTATATAATGTTCCACACTATGCTTATTAGTTAAGTTTGGGCCGCAAAGGCTGTAATTTGGACTTTGACTCATTAGTCATCTGGTGCGTAGTGTCTTGGAAATGTTGTCCGACAGCATCTGTGCTGTACAGCCTCGGTCTTTCCCAAAACAGATGCCAGTTATTTACAAAGTGCAGCCTCTGTTCATTACACAATGACATTAACCATTCATTTAATGCAAATAGTCTACTGAACCTTTCCTGTCCTTGTCTGTACGTGGGAAGCGGTCCAGACACGATGATCGCTGCTTTAGGCGCTGTGCTGCGTACCGTCTCGATCAGGCTCCTGTAGTCCTTCTTCAGAACCTCCGTCTGCCGCAGCCTAATGTCGTTCGCTCCCGCGTGCAGCACAACAGCTCCGACGCGCTCGTCCCCGTTCAGGATCTCGGGAACCTGTGCAGCAACATCAAGAACACAAGCACCAGGAAAGCAATGAGTGCGCACCTTACCTTTATCCGAATTAGCGCGGACATGGCGGACTATGGATGTGCCGATGATCACGGCGTCATCGCGTTCCGGCTCACGAAGAGGGGAGAAGCGGTTCCGGGTGGAGATCTCGAAGACCGGGAGGGGCGGAGAGGCAGCTCTGGTCCTGGCTCGTGTCTTCCGCTGTGTGATCCATGGTCCGTGTTGTTTCGGTGCCGGAGTGAATGAAGTCTGAGATGGTCGCATCTTCCTCGGCAGAGTAACGTACGGCGTAGATGAACTCGGAGTCAAAGAGTGATTTGATTTGTTAGCGTCGGCGCGTGATGCTTCAAGCGTTGAGCGCCGATCCAACAGCTCGGCTTGCTTCACCAGCAGACCGCGGATCTGTTTCTCGACGTATTCCAGCTCCTGCTTCACCGTGAAGAGCTCGAATGTGTCTTCACCTGCACTCAAAGGTAATGTTAGACACGCATCTGATATGTTCGCCATTATAACGGATGATCAGTAAATTAGTAGTGATACTACAACTATCACTACTAATTTAGGATTGAAATGTCGGAAATAACCAGGATTCAGTGAAACGGGTGTAAAATGAGACGATCAATAGGCGAGAGGGCACGCGTGGAATGCTAGCGGGCTAAAGGCTAGTAGCCAGGATTTAGGGAGGTTGGATATAAGTAGCGATATCAAAGCAATCCTACTATCGAGGATAAGTTCACATAATATAAAAATAGAAAGTGCTTGTTTATAAATAAGTGGTAAAGAAGAAAATCAAGGATTTGTGAAGAAATTCTCCGGAGCTACAAACACAAACAACCGATCGCTTTTCGATAAAGTGTTCTATGTCTACAATATATGGTGTAAAAACGTCTTGACGTTTTGAAAACGTAAAAACGGCTACTGCAGTTGAATTTTCCTATTGGATGTTTATTTCCTGTTGGATGTTCTTGTGGCACTTGTTTGGCATGCCAGCATTTCAGAATGAGTTGATGAAGATGACTGGCTAATGGGATTAGACCCGCTTGTAGCAGCTCACTTGGTATCTCATCTGCACCTGGTGCCTTTCCTTTATTCATACTTTCAATGGTGGATAACACCTCAGCAATGTCAGGTTCATCATCAAGGTGATTATGGGTTTGAGATTGGGGGAGGTTTAAGAGAGTCCGACGGCAAGCGTTTCCCTCTGCTCCATATAGCTTAGGGTGAAATACATGACTTCAAATGTGATATAAAGTGTGAGTTAAAACACCCCCCCCGTCATTAACACACGGAGAAAGAAATGTTGGAATAAATAAATGTGGAAATGAATAAATGTAGAAATAAAGAAATGTGAGAATAAAGAAATGTAGACATAAAAACATAAATAGTGAAATAAATGAGGAAAGAAATCAAAGGTGAAATAAATAAATTAAAGACAATTATACATAAATATGGAAATAAAAGTATGACTTTTTTATATATAGAAATATATATATATATATATATATACACACAGTAGAGATCAAAATTAGAGAACAATTAAAAAACACGTGATTAATTTCAGAAATGTTGTTACTTCATTGCTTGAAATTTGCAGGAATATTCACTATGGGTACACCCTTGTTCTAATTGCTTTTATCCACAAAAAAAGCAAGGTACTTCAACCAAAACCTTTATTTTGTGGAAAACACAGCGATCAAAATTAGCAGTGGTGGTAAGTAACGTTACTCTACTTAAGTATTTTTTTTTAGGGATCTGTACTTTACTTGAGTATGTTTTATTTGCATCTACTTTCACTCTTACTCCACTACAATATTAAAGGCAAAATGTACTTTTTACTCCGATACATTTCCCCGTGCCCGCTCCGAGTATTTATTACACTTGGCTTTCCAAACCAATGAAAAGCATGGTTTTCCTTTTAAAAAAAACGCACGCACTCGCGCTCTTTGCCAGCACGCTCGCTCACATGCATAGTAGTTCAGTTCGTCAGTTCAGTGGAAGATGATGACCGCAGAAACAGTATAGCAGCTCTCGCTGTCAGCTGAAATGATCCCGAGATTCCCGACAGAGATCACCCATGGCCATATCTCAAGGATATGTTTGAATTCATTGAAGTTTGGAGATTCGTATCGGCTGAAATGTCGTCTTTGCCTGCCACGGCCGTGTTACAGTGCATTCTATCTGTACAACGCGACGTAACCTACACATCATGATTATTTGCATAAGCCTTGCCGGTTAAATATTTAATTCACGTGATGATGCGTTGTTCTAACGTGCGCTTTCCTGAGCGCATACCCTCGACGCTCGCAGGCACCAGAAGCCTGTCAAACAGCGCCTGAATACTGGACTAAGTTATCTTTCGAGTCTTGTTATGCTAATACTGTTAAATACAAACAATGTTTACTTAAACAGAATTGGCTATGTCGAAAGCAAACATTTGAGAGAAAATCTGGTGTAATATGCGTCTACATTAAACGCGTCGCGTGCTGGTCTAAAAGCGACAGTGGTAGGCCTAAATAGTACTGCAGCTTGTACTTAAAGGGATAGTTCACACAAAAAAAACCCATAAATTTGTCATCATTTACGTACTCTAATGTTGTTCCAAACCTGTATTAATTTCTTTCTTGTGCTAAACACAAACGAAGATTTTTTTTTGAATGTGGGCAACCAAACAGTTGCTGGTCCCCATTAACGTCCAGGAGAGAGAAAAAAACTAAACACTGGGGACCAGCAACTGTTCGGTGACCCACATTATTTAAAATAACTTTTATTTTCAACAGAAGAAAGAAACTTATTTGGGTTTAAGTCATCTTGAGAGAGTAAATTAAGACAATTTTCATTTTTGAGGGAACTATACCTTTAGTGTTAATAAAACAAAAACAAAAAAACACAAGGAGAAAATCAACTTTAATAGTAGCTTTAATAAAAATCAATATTTTTTTACAGTGAAGTCTATGTAGTGTTTTAATTTCATATTTGTTCATTTAATAACTTCAATGCTACTGATACCTACTGTATCTGAAAAAAATAAAGCACTGTTCATTTAATTTGAATATTAATTTGTTTAATGTTTATCTTGTCTTATTTTTTTAATAACAAAGAAAATAATGACAAAGATTTTTATCTTCGCCACTGGCCTAAATGTATGCCTTTCTTTTTTTTCTTCTTTTGTTACCTAAGTCTTTGTTTTTAACATAGGGACATTAGTTTGGCTGTAATGAACAGCGACTTGCAAAATAGTAAAAAAAAACAACTTGAAAAAAGAATCGTGATAAAAAAATCGTGATCGTGATTTTCCTAAAAAAAAATCGTGATATATTTTTGCCATATCACCCACCCCTGAAATGAAGTAGTCCTATAGCATTATTTACAAACCAGTTATTTAAGAGTTGTCAGTCATTCATAAGATCACTTAGAAAGTGTAAGTAAATGTAGTAAATACAGGTAATTATAAAGCATTTACTGTAGTAGTGGTCAGTTAAATATTTGTGTGAGCTCATCTAAAGTGAGTAGGCTATTCATGCCTTGTAAAGCATTTATTAAGGAGATTTAAAGGAGATCAATCTTCTAAACAGTAAAATGTAACAGTGATGCAGAACATAGAAATATTTAAAAGCCTTTAAATCTCCTGTTATTGTCTCTTATGATTGCAAATCTAACAAATTCTTAATTGCAGTATATGTAATCATCATTTGTTCAATTAAATAATTGCACATCACCCCCAAAATAATTGATCTGGATAATTATTTATATTTACACTTCAGTGGAATATTTACTTTTACTTTCGGTACTCAAGTACTTTTTAAATCGGATACTTTTGTACTTTTACTCAAGTGATGTTTGAATGGAGGACTTTCTACTTTTACTGGAGTAATATTTTATTTAGGTATGTATACTTTTACTTGAGTACAACTTTTGAGTACTTTTACCACCTCTGAAAATTAGACAAGCATAACCATTTTAGCACATAAGAAAGCATTACAACTCAAATTTGAGGCTTACAGCAGTCAAAACCTAATAGGAAGTGTAGAGGCCCTTGCTTTGAATGACCTGAGCACATCTGCGGCCACAAGACATCACTAGATTCTCACAAAGCTCTGGCCATAACTTTATCACCAAGGATTTTCCAAAGATTTTCAATCGGGTTTAGATCAGGACTGTGGGCTGGCCATTTCATTATTTCAATTTTCTGAGCTTCAAGGAACCGCTTTACCCATTTTGCAGTGCGACACGGGACACATTGTCTTGCATGAAAATTGCAGGCTGATTGGGAGATTCACCCTGCCATGTAGCTGTATAATAGGCCCAACTCCTGTGGCAGAAAACATCCCCCAAACCATGACACTTCCTCCTCCACCCCTGACTGAATTCTTTACGCACTCAGTTGACGCCGAACATGATGTTTCCCATCGGACCCAGATAAACGAAAGTTACTTTCATCGCTAAAGTGAACTTTTGACCCGTTCTCCTCGGTCCACACGACATCACGTTCCTCAGCAAAGTTTAGTCTAGCCTTTTGATTCTTTCTGCTGATGAGAGGCTTGGTCACTGCAGAGTGAGCTTTCAGTCCAAATTCTCTTAAACGACGAGACACTACAGCCTGTCGAGACTGTGTTCAGCTCTGAAGTGGCGTGCAATTCCAGCTGCAGTGTTGAACCGATTCCCGATTGAAAGTCTCCGCATCTTCCTATCCTCTCGTGCAGTTGTCTTACGTGAATGAATGAGTATCTTTGTTATAGCTTCAATATTCAAGAAATCACAGATTTGGAACGACCAATTTCTGTTGCAATGGCTGAAAGGGTCATCCCTTTGACCTTCATCTGTACAACCTGCTTAGATCGGCTTGCCATCTTGCAAAGTCAGTTAAAATTGGAAAGTTTGCTGCCAGTTAAATAGGGTGTAGCAGATAATTAAGGAAATGAGCACCAGGAGCCACATTAAACAGCAATAACTTGGAGGTATCTGAAAGAGTTCTCTAATTTTCAGGGATGGGATTTTTACTATGGAAATCACTGAGGTACATCAACTGTTTGGTTGCCCACATTCTTCCAAATATAACTTAAACAGAAGAAAGAAACTTATTCAGGTTTAAAACAACTTGAGAGAGTAAATGATGACAATTACAATTTTTGGGAGAAAAACTATCTATTTAATGTTAATTAAACAACAAAACACAGAGGAAATCACTCACTGCTCTTGACTGAGAACTGTAATAGTAGCTTTAATAAGAAAATGTATAATTTATACAGTGAAGACCTTGAAATGTAGGAAATTGTATGTTGTTCTCTAATTTGGATCTCTAATGTACATATAAGTAATATAATATATACAGTGGGGGAACTAAGTATTTGATCCCTTGCTGATTTTGCAACAATCTACGATTGTAATCATATTGTAACAGTGAAAGACAGAATCACAAAGAAAATGGCAGAAAAGCGCATCATATGAATGTCTAAAAATTGATAACCATCTGATGAGGAAAAACAAGTGTATGACACCCCCCCCCCCTACCAAACAGCAAGTATTCACAGACACAGCCCCAATCCCAACCAATGATGTACATCAAATACACCTGCCTCACTTCTTTACCGGTCAACAAGATTGTTGATGTGCACAAGGCTACAAGAGAATCGGAAAGCAACTTGGAGAGAAAAGATCGACTGTCGGTGCAGTTGTCAGGAAACGGAAGAAGCACCACACCGCCGCCGACCTCCCTCGATCTGGGCCTCGTGCGAACGGTGAGGAATCATCCCGAAACCACAAGGGGGGAACTGATGAATCAACTGAAGGCAGCTGGGAGCACAGTTCCAAAAGAAACGCCGTCATGGATTGGTCCCCCTGCTCAAGAAGAAACATGTACAGCACCATCGTGCTTCGG
>NW_024121114.1:611723-861869 GCF_016745375.1 Pimephales promelas
CAAAAATCGAACCCGAAAAAAAAAACGACAGTGGTACCCTTACGTTTTTTTTTTTTGGGCGAAAAATTAAGTTTCTCCAATCTTTCCAAACTCTGGATTCTGATAGAGGGCCATGAGACTTAGACCTGAGTGCAAAAATGGAGGCTCTAGACCTTCCAGAGCTGAGATATCGAAACTCAAAAATTCGACCCAAAAAAAACGACAGTGGTACCCCTTACGTTTTTTTTTTCGGGCGAAAAATTAAGTTCTCCAATCTTCTCAAAACTCTGGATTCTGATAGAGGGCCATGAGACTTAGACCTGAGTGCAAAAATGGAGGCTCTAGCCCTTCCAGAGCTGAGATATCGAAACTCAAAAATTCGACCCAAAAAAAAACGACAGTGGTACCCCTTACGTTTTTTTTTTGGGCGAAAAATTAAGTTTCTCCAATCTTTCCAAAACTCTGGATTCTGATAGAGGGCCATGAGACTTAGACCTGAGTGCAAAAATGGAGGCTCTAGCCCTTCCAGAGCTGAGATATCGAAACTCAAAAATTCGGCCCGAAAAAAAACGACAGTGGTACCCCTTACGTTTTTTTTTTTTGGGCGAAAAATTAAGTTTCTCCAATCTTCTCAAACTCTGGATTCTGATAGAGGGCCATGAGACTTAGACCTGAGTGCAAAAATGGAGGCTCTAGACCCTTCCAGAGCTGAGATATCGAAACTCAAAAATTCGGCCCAAAAAAAAACGACAGTGGTACCCCTTACGTTTTTTTTTTTTTGGGCGAAAAATTAAGTTTCTCCAATCTTCTCAAAACTCTGGATTCTGATAGAGGGCATGAGACTTAGACCTGAGTGCAAAAATGGAGGCTCTAGACCCTTCCAGAGCTGAGATATCGAAACTCAAAAATTCGGCCGAAAAAAAAACGACAGTGGTACCCCTTACGTTTTTTTTTTTTCGGGCGAAAAATTAAGTTTCTCCAATCTTCTCAAAACTCTGGATTCTGATAGAGGCCATGAGACTTAGACCTGAGTGCAAAAATGGAGGCTCTAGACCCTTCCAGAGCTGAGATATCGAAACTCAAAAATTCGACCAAAAAAAACGACAGTGGTACCCCTTACGTTTTTTTTTTTTGGGCGAAAAATTAAGTTTCTCCAATCTTCAAAACTCTGGATTCTGATAGAGGGCCATGAGACTTAGACCTGAGTGCAAAAATGGAGGCTCTAGCCCCTTCCAGAGCTGAGATATCGAAACTCAAAAATTCGGCCCAAAAAAAACGACAGTGGTACCCCTTACGTTTTTTTTTTTTGGGCGAAAAATTAAGTTTCTCCAATCTTCCAAAACTCTGGATTCTGATAGAGGGCCATGAGACTTAGACCTGAGTGCAAAAATGGAGGCTCTAGCCCCTTCCAGAGCTGAGATATCGAAACTCAAAAATTCGGCCCGAAAAAAAACGACAGTGGTACCCCTTACGTTTTTTTTTTTGGGCGAAAAATTAAGTTTCTCCAATCTTCCCAAAACTCTGGATTCTGATAGAGGGCCATGAGACTTAGACCTGAGTGCAAAAATGGAGGCTCTAGCCCCTTCCAGAGCTGAGATATCGAAACTCAAAAATTCGGCCCGAAAAAAAAACGACAGTGGTACCCCTTACGTTTTTTTTTTTTGGGCGAAAAATTAAGTTTCTCCAATCTTCCCAAAACTCTGGATTCTGATAGAGGGCCATGAGACTTAGACCTGAGTGCAAAAATGGAGGCTCTAGCCCTTCCAGAGCTGAGATATCGAAACTCAAAAATTCGGCCCGAAAAAAAAACGACAGTGGTACCCCTTACGTTTTTTTTTTTTGGGCGAAAAATTAAGTTTCTCCAATCTTCCCAAAACTCTGGATTCTGATAGAGGGCCATGAGACTTAGACCTGAGTGCAAAAATGGAGGCTCTAGCCCCTTCCAGAGCTGAGATATCGAAACTCAAAAATTCGGCCCGAAAAAAAAACGACAGTGGTACCCCTTACGTTTTTTTTTTTTGGGCGAAAAATTAAGTTTCTCCAATCTTCCCAAAACTCTGGATTCTGATAGAGGGCCATGAGACTTAGACCTGAGTGCAAAAATGGAGGCTCTAGCCCCTTCCAGAGCTGAGATATCGAAACTCAAAAATTCGGCCCGAAAAAAAAACGACAGTGGTACCCCTTACGTTTTTTTTTTTGGGCGAAAAATTAAGTTTCTCCAATCTTCCAAAACTCTGGATTCTGATAGAGGGCCATGAGACTTAGACCTGAGTGCAAAAATGGAGGCTCTAGCCCCTTCCAGAGCTGAGATATCGAAACTCAAAAATTCGGCCCGAAAAAAAAACGACAGTGGTACCCCTTACGTTTTTTTTTTTGGGCGAAAAATTAAGTTTCTCCAATCTTCCCAAAACTCTGGATTCTGATAGAGGGCCATGAGACTTAGACCTGAGTGCAAAAATGGAGGCTCTAGCCCCTTCCAGAGCTGAGATATCGAAACTCAAAAATTCGGCCCGAAAAAAAAACGACAGTGGTACCCCTTACGTTTTTTTTTTGGGCGAAAAATTAAGTTTCTCCAATCTTCCCAAAACTCTGGATTCTGATAGAGGGCCATGAGACTTAGACCTGAGTGCAAAAATGGAGGCTCTAGCCCCTTCCAGAGCTGAGATATCGAAACTCAAAAATTCGGCCCGAAAAAAAAAACGACAGTGGTACCCCTTACGTTTTTTTTTTTTGGGCGAAAAATTAAGTTTCTCCAATCTTCCCAAAACTCTGGATTCTGATAGAGGGCCATGAGACTTAGACCTGAGTGCAAAAATGGAGGCTCTAGCCCCTTCCAGAGCTGAGATATCGAAACTCAAAAATTCGGCCCGAAAAAAAAACGACAGTGGTACCCCTTACGTTTTTTTTTTTGGGCGAAAAATTAAGTTTCTCCAATCTTCCCAAAACTCTGGATTCTGATAGAGGGCCATGAGACTTAGACCTGAGTGCAAAAATGGAGGCTCTAGCCCCTTCCAGAGCTGAGATATCGAAACTCAAAAATTCGGCCCGAAAAAAAAAACGACAGTGGTACCCCTTACGTTTTTTTTTTTTGGGCGAAAAATTAAGTTTCTCCAATCTTCCCAAAACTCTGGATTCTGATAGAGGGCCATGAGACTTAGACCTGAGTGCAAAAATGGAGGCTCTAGCCCCTTCCAGAGCTGAGATATCGAAACTCAAAAATTCGGCCCGAAAAAAAAACGACAGTGGTACCCCTTACGTTTTTTTTTTTTGGGCGAAAAATTAAGTTTCTCCAATCTTCCCAAAACTCTGGATTCTGATAGAGGGCCATGAGACTTAGACCTGAGTGCAAAAATGGAGGCTCTAGCCCCTTCCAGAGCTGAGATATCGAAACTCAAAAATTCGGCCCGAAAAAAAAAACGACAGTGGTACCCCTTACGTTTTTTTTTTTGGGCGAAAAATTAAGTTTCTCCAATCTTCCCAAAACTCTGGATTCTGATAGAGGGCCATGAGACTTAGACCTGAGTGCAAAAATGGAGGCTCTAGCCCCTTCCAGAGCTGAGATATCGAAACTCAAAAATTCGGCCCGAAAAAAAAACGACAGTGGTACCCCTTACGTTTTTTTTTTTGGGCGAAAAATTAAGTTTCTCCAATCTTCCCAAAACTCTGGATTCTGATAGAGGGCCATGAGACTTAGACCTGAGTGCAAAAATGGAGGCTCTAGCCCCTTCCAGAGCTGAGATATCGAAACTCAAAAATTCGGCCCGAAAAAAAAACGACAGTGGTACCCCTTACGTTTTTTTTTTTTGGGCGAAAAATTAAGTTTCTCCAATCTTCCCAAAACTCTGGATTCTGATAGAGGGCCATGAGACTTAGACCTGAGTGCAAAAATGGAGGCTCTAGCCCCTTCCAGAGCTGAGATATCGAAACTCAAAAATTCGGCCCGAAAAAAAAAACGACAGTGGTACCCCTTACGTTTTTTTTTTTGGGCGAAAAATTAAGTTTCTCCAATCTTCCCAAAACTCTGGATTCTGATAGAGGGCCATGAGACTTAGACCTGAGTGCAAAAATGGAGGCTCTAGCCCCTTCCAGAGCTGAGATATCGAAACTCAAAAATTCGGCCCGAAAAAAAAAACGACAGTGGTACCCCTTACGTTTTTTTTTTTGGGCGAAAAATTAAGTTTCTCCAATCTTCCCAAAACTCTGGATTCTGATAGAGGGCCATGAGACTTAGACCTGAGTGCAAAAATGGAGGCTCTAGCCCCTTCCAGAGCTGAGATATCGAAACTCAAAAATTCGGCCCGAAAAAAAAACGACAGTGGTACCCCTTACGTTTTTTTTTTTTGGGCGAAAAATTAAGTTTCTCCAATCTTCCCAAAACTCTGGATTCTGATAGAGGGCCATGAGACTTAGACCTGAGTGCAAAAATGGAGGCTCTAGCCCCTTCCAGAGCTGAGATATCGAAACTCAAAAATTCGGCCCGAAAAAAAAACGACAGTGGTACCCCTTACGTTTTTTTTTTTGGGCGAAAAATTAAGTTTCTCCAATCTTCCCAAAACTCTGGATTCTGATAGAGGGCCATGAGACTTAGACCTGAGTGCAAAAATGGAGGCTCTAGCCCCTTCCAGAGCTGAGATATCGAAACTCAAAAATTCGGCCCGAAAAAAAAACGACAGTGGTACCCCTTACGTTTTTTTTTTTTGGGCGAAAAATTAAGTTTCTCCAATCTTCCCAAAACTCTGGATTCTGATAGAGGGCCATGAGACTTAGACCTGAGTGCAAAAATGGAGGCTCTAGCCCCTTCCAGAGCTGAGATATCGAAACTCAAAAATTCGGCCCGAAAAAAAAACGACAGTGGTACCCCTTACGTTTTTTTTTTTGGGCGAAAAATTAAGTTTCTCCAATCTTCCCAAAACTCTGGATTCTGATAGAGGGCCATGAGACTTAGACCTGAGTGCAAAAATGGAGGCTCTAGCCCCTTCCAGAGCTGAGATATCGAAACTCAAAAATTCGGCCCGAAAAAAAAACGACAGTGGTACCCCTTACGTTTTTTTTTTTGGGCGAAAAATTAAGTTTCTCCAATCTTCCCAAAACTCTGGATTCTGATAGAGGGCCATGAGACTTAGACCTGAGTGCAAAAATGGAGGCTCTAGCCCCTTCCAGAGCTGAGATATCGAAACTCAAAAATTCGGCCCGAAAAAAAAAACGACAGTGGTACCCCTTACGTTTTTTTTTTTGGGCGAAAAATTAAGTTTCTCCAATCTTCCCAAAACTCTGGATTCTGATAGAGGGCCATGAGACTTAGACCTGAGTGCAAAAATGGAGGCTCTAGCCCCTTCCAGAGCTGAGATATCGAAACTCAAAAATTCGGCCCGAAAAAAAAACGACAGTGGTACCCCTTACGTTTTTTTTTTTGGGCGAAAAATTAAGTTTCTCCAATCTTCCCAAAACTCTGGATTCTGATAGAGGGCCATGAGACTTAGACCTGAGTGCAAAAATGGAGGCTCTAGCCCCTTCCAGAGCTGAGATATCGAAACTCAAAAATTCGGCCCGAAAAAAAAACGACAGTGGTACCCCTTACGTTTTTTTTTTTTGGGCGAAAAATTAAGTTTCTCCAATCTTCCCAAAACTCTGGATTCTGATAGAGGGCCATGAGACTTAGACCTGAGTGCAAAAATGGAGGCTCTAGCCCCTTCCAGAGCTGAGATATCGAAACTCAAAAATTCGGCCCGAAAAAAAAACGACAGTGGTACCCCTTACGTTTTTTTTTTGGGCGAAAAATTAAGTTTCTCCAATCTTCCCAAAACTCTGGATTCTGATAGAGGGCCATGAGACTTAGACCTGAGTGCAAAAATGGAGGCTCTAGCCCCTTCCAGAGCTGAGATATCGAAACTCAAAAATTCGGCCCGAAAAAAAAAACGACAGTGGTACCCCTTACGTTTTTTTTTTTTGGGCGAAAAATTAAGTTTCTCCAATCTTCCCAAAACTCTGGATTCTGATAGAGGGCCATGAGACTTAGACCTGAGTGCAAAAATGGAGGCTCTAGCCCCTTCCAGAGCTGAGATATCGAAACTCAAAAATTCGGCCCGAAAAAAAAAACGACAGTGGTACCCCTTACGTTTTTTTTTTTTGGGCGAAAAATTAAGTTTCTCCAATCTTCCCAAAACTCTGGATTCTGATAGAGGGCCATGAGACTTAGACCTGAGTGCAAAAATGGAGGCTCTAGCCCCTTCCAGAGCTGAGATATCGAAACTCAAAAATTCGGCCCGAAAAAAAAACGACAGTGGTACCCCTTACGTTTTTTTTTTTTGGGCGAAAAATTAAGTTTCTCCAATCTTCCCAAAACTCTGGATTCTGATAGAGGGCCATGAGACTTAGACCTGAGTGCAAAAATGGAGGCTCTAGCCCCTTCCAGAGCTGAGATATCGAAACTCAAAAATTCGGCCCGAAAAAAAAACGACAGTGGTACCCCTTACGTTTTTTTTTTTGGCGAAAAATTAAGTTTCTCCAATCTTCCCAAAACTCTGGATTCTGATAGAGGGCCATGAGACTTAGACCTGAGTGCAAAAATGGAGGCTCTAGCCCCTTCCAGAGCTGAGATATCGAAACTCAAAAATTCGGCCCGAAAAAAAAAACGACAGTGGTACCCCTTACGTTTTTTTTTTTTGGGCGAAAAATTAAGTTTCTCCAATCTTCCCAAAACTCTGGATTCTGATAGAGGGCCATGAGACTTAGACCTGAGTGCAAAAATGGAGGCTCTAGCCCCTTCCAGAGCTGAGATATCGAAACTCAAAAATTCGGCCCGAAAAAAAAAACGACAGTGGTACCCCTTACGTTTTTTTTTTTTGGGCGAAAAATTAAGTTTCTCCAATCTTCCCAAAACTCTGGATTCTGATAGAGGGCCATGAGACTTAGACCTGAGTGCAAAAATGGAGGCTCTAGCCCCTTCCAGAGCTGAGATATCGAAACTCAAAAATTCGGCCCGAAAAAAAAACGACAGTGGTACCCCTTACGTTTTTTTTTTTTGGGCGAAAAATTAAGTTTCTCCAATCTTCCCAAAACTCTGGATTCTGATAGAGGGCCATGAGACTTAGACCTGAGTGCAAAAATGGAGGCTCTAGCCCCTTCCAGAGCTGAGATATCGAAACTCAAAAATTCGGCCCGAAAAAAAAAACGACAGTGGTACCCCTTACGTTTTTTTTTTTTGGGCGAAAAATTAAGTTTCTCCAATCTTCCCAAAACTCTGGATTCTGATAGAGGGCCATGAGACTTAGACCTGAGTGCAAAAATGGAGGCTCTAGCCCCTTCCAGAGCTGAGATATCGAAACTCAAAAATTCGGCCCGAAAAAAAAACGACAGTGGTACCCCTTACGTTTTTTTTTTTGGGCGAAAAATTAAGTTTCTCCAATCTTCCCAAAACTCTGGATTCTGATAGAGGGCCATGAGACTTAGACCTGAGTGCAAAAATGGAGGCTCTAGCCCCTTCCAGAGCTGAGATATCGAAACTCAAAAATTCGGCCCGAAAAAAAAACGACAGTGGTACCCCTTACGTTTTTTTTTTTGGGCGAAAAATTAAGTTTCTCCAATCTTCCCAAAACTCTGGATTCTGATAGAGGGCCATGAGACTTAGACCTGAGTGCAAAAATGGAGGCTCTAGCCCCTTCCAGAGCTGAGATATCGAAACTCAAAAATTCGGCCCGAAAAAAAAACGACAGTGGTACCCCTTACGTTTTTTTTTTTGGGCGAAAAATTAAGTTTCTCCAATCTTCCCAAAACTCTGGATTCTGATAGAGGGCCATGAGACTTAGACCTGAGTGCAAAAATGGAGGCTCTAGCCCCTTCCAGAGCTGAGATATCGAAACTCAAAAATTCGGCCCGAAAAAAAAACGACAGTGGTACCCCTTACGTTTTTTTTTTGGGCGAAAAATTAAGTTTCTCCAATCTTCCCAAAACTCTGGATTCTGATAGAGGGCCATGAGACTTAGACCTGAGTGCAAAAATGGAGGCTCTAGCCCCTTCCAGAGCTGAGATATCGAAACTCAAAAATTCGGCCCGAAAAAAAAACGACAGTGGTACCCCTTACGTTTTTTTTTTTTGGGCGAAAAATTAAGTTTCTCCAATCTTCCCAAAACTCTGGATTCTGATAGAGGGCCATGAGACTTAGACCTGAGTGCAAAAATGGAGGCTCTAGCCCCTTCCAGAGCTGAGATATCGAAACTCAAAAATTCGGCCCGAAAAAAAAAACGACAGTGGTACCCCTTACGTTTTTTTTTTTGGGCGAAAAATTAAGTTTCTCCAATCTTCCCAAAACTCTGGATTCTGATAGAGGGCCATGAGACTTAGACCTGAGTGCAAAAATGGAGGCTCTAGCCCCTTCCAGAGCTGAGATATCGAAACTCAAAAATTCGGCCCGAAAAAAAAACGACAGTGGTACCCCTTACGTTTTTTTTTTTGGGCGAAAAATTAAGTTTCTCCAATCTTCCCAAAACTCTGGATTCTGATAGAGGGCCATGAGACTTAGACCTGAGTGCAAAAATGGAGGCTCTAGCCCCTTCCAGAGCTGAGATATCGAAACTCAAAAATTCGGCCCGAAAAAAAAAACGACAGTGGTACCCCTTACGTTTTTTTTTTTGGGCGAAAAATTAAGTTTCTCCAATCTTCCCAAAACTCTGGATTCTGATAGAGGGCCATGAGACTTAGACCTGAGTGCAAAAATGGAGGCTCTAGCCCCTTCCAGAGCTGAGATATCGAAACTCAAAAATTCGACCCGAAAAAATTAAGTTTCTCCAATCTTCTCAAAACTCTGGATTCTGATAGAGGGCCATGAGACTTAGACCTGTGTGCAAAAATAGAGGCTCTAGACCCTTCCAGAGCTGAGATATTGAGATATTTATAATGGCATAAATGCTACGTGGTATCTCAATATCTCAGCTCTGGAAGGGTCTAGAGCCTCCATTTTTGCACTCAAGTCTACGTCCCATGGTCCTCTATCAGAATCCAGAGTTTCAAGAAGATCAGAGAAACTCAAAATTTCGACCCAATAAAAAAACGACAGTGTTACCCCTGTCGTTTTTTTTTTTGTGCAAAAAAATAAGTTTCTCCAATCTTCTTGAAACTCTGGATTCTGATAGAGGGCCATGGCACTTAGACCTGAGTGCAAAAATGGAGGCTCTATGGCAACCAAACGTCACTGGTGAGACAAATGTGCTACGGACAGACGGTCAGATTACGTTTTGGCAGGGGAAAAACTGATCAGAAAATGTAATGTAAATGTAACAGAAGTTGTAGAAATGTAGTGGAGTAGAAAGTATAATAATTGCTGCAAAATGTAACGAAGTAAAAGTAAAAAGTATGCGCTATTTATTCTACTTAAGTAAAGTAAAGATACGTGAAAAATGTACTTAAGTAAAGTAACAAAGTATTTGTACTTCATTACATTCCACCACTGCACAGGAGTAGAAGTTAAAAACCACAATCTCACAAACTCTCTGCAACCCAACCATACGCGCCAACCCGTTTGACTAAGGCTGTCGAGCCCCACTGTCGCGGTAATGCGTTTCATTGGCAATGGTTCCGTATGGCATACCACCTACCACAAAAAAACAGTATCTGCCCAACCACCCATCATTCACACAGGAAAGTAATGACTGTAAATACTATGCAACCTATACAAGTAACCTACAGACTCTTCAAGTTTTATAGTATTAAATTTATTCCTCTGTTGAATCAGATTGAATGCAAGGTAAGCAGTATGTGAATGCTTGGCTAAAGAGATGCGTCTTTAGTCTAGTTTTAAACTGTGACAGCGAGTCAGAGCTTCGAACGATATCGGGAAGGCTATTCCAGAGTTTGAGCGTAAAGAATTTAAGTTTGAGCCTAACTTTTATTTCTGGAATATTTACATTAATAAATGCTAATTACAAGTAATTCACCTTTGGCTAAGCCACGCCCTAGAATGTAGATTGACCAATCACAGCGCAGCAAAGAACGAGCTCCCACAGAGGTCGGACACTTTTTCACAGCGCTCCATTGACTTTCAACACAGGCGTCTCATATTTACGGAAACCTGGGTCCCCGAATCTGACGTTTACTTCAGAAAAACCATATGAGCATAAACAGTATTAGTTAAGAGATTTGTTTTCCTTGAGAAAATTTGCCATGTATTGTACCTGATAAGAGATAAATAAGATTTGAAAAGCAATCATTGTATAGACGCTTTCAGCAGTGACAACAAACGGTACTGCGCATATACATTAATCTGGCCCAAACTTAACTTCCGGCAGACTTGCGAAGACAATCCATAACAAGTAAATAACCTTAGCTGGTATTTCTTGCCAGTCAAAGAAAATAAATGTTACCTGGCCAAACCGAAATGTGACACAACCAGACCCGTTGAACAAAAATTGGAGACAAGATGTTTTTCTACCGACGTGTCTGATTTGCCGCAGTGTTAAAAAAAACTGTGGCGAGCGCGAC
Organism: Pimephales promelas; assembly: GCF_016745375.1. The sequence goes on from NW_024121114.1 coordinate 622,176, forward strand.
GGCGGGGTTTGAAAAGGTTAACATAGCTCTCCTTATTAGCTAGGCTTCTTACCATGCTTGCTAACCTTTTTTTAAGGTGGGTCTCCACATTGACAGCATGATGGATGGATCTGTGCAGTGCTGTTTATGATACTAACCATTCAATACACAGACTGGTCCGCTGTCAATGTGTTTGCGAGCGAGAGAGAGAGAGCGTGCGAATATGCGTTGCACGCAACTCTGCAGTCAATTACAACTTTTCCCATCTTAAATTGTTAAAAACACGGAAATCGATATGTGGCGGTCAGCGCTGATAATGTGGTGGGCTGCCACTAATAAATGTATGGGAAACACTGTACCGGTTATCACTCAGATAAACATAGCTAGGCTATTTTAATACCACCGTCTCCCTCATAGGAAACCTTGACATTTTTATTTTTAAAAATTGCATTTGCTCCCTAGGTCAGGTTGCACCCCACATCTCATCACCTTAACTTTCACTGCATTTGTTGTCAATGCCATATTATCCAGTAAACACTAATAAACGAAAAGAACGGAAGTTAACTTTGGGCCAGCTCATCACCATGGCAACGCGTCTGATGAAAGCGTCTATAAGGCGGAATTGTATGAATTGAAAAAAGAAATAGCACGAAAGATTTTTCTGCAAACTTTTATTCAATGTTCTGTACATGCATTACGTAAAGCAATGGGAAACAGATATCTTTCAATCCCATAGTAAAAAAAGCAAACAAAAGATAGCCCCTTAAATCACTTTGCACAATACATGTCATTAGCACTGTAAATTAGCTCAATATAGATAAGAAGCCCAAAATGGTGAGCAAACAATAACAGTTTATAAATGTCACATCATAGCCTTTATGGGTTACGAGAGGCCGCACGAGCGCGCTTAACGTCTCCAAACGGGTCTTATTAATTGCAGCAGCCTAGGCTACGAGTCACGCTAACCGTACATGTTGAAAAGCTACAGCTATTGATACCACGAGTTTAAACCACATGTAAACAGTTGAACAGCGTGTAAAATGATCAGACAATAATGGATAATATTCAGTATAAAGTACCGCCAACTGCCAGGCAGGATCGGTAACCTAGTTTAAAACGAGGCCACAAGGTGAGATGTGGGCTACTGTCTTAACAGGCACTTTTGGGGCAAATTTGACAAAGGTAATTAGAAAAGAAAAGGAATTTGGTGCCACACCACGTACATTCAGACGTATTTCCTCTTTTTGCCGTCTCACATGAACCTTAAAAGGACAGTCAGAGTAGCCTATGTACACCCACATTTACATTAAATAGGGGGCAAGTTCTTCCGGCAGAAGAGGGAGGCCTCGAGTAACACGGCGTCAGTGGCTCGGTTCCACATCCGGAGGTCCAGGTTGTCAAAGCCTCCCTGTGTGCGCATTGTCTTCTGGAGAGCAGATAAGACGGACAGACACGTAAGACCAGAGCAGAACACATAAAGGACAGAGGCGGTGGCGGTGGGGTTTGTCAACCAATCCGAATGGAGACGCAGACTCCATTCGCAGCCGTCCTCGGGTCGCCGGGTTCTACCTGGTGAGTTGGCCGACCACTTTGAGCAAGGTCTTATTTTCCTGTTTGAGCTGCTCGTTCTCGTCTTCGATATCATCCAGATCCTGAAAAAGTTCGAAATGTAGAGTGCGGGTTACTTGACTTGATTTTCCATGACAAAAAAAAAAAAATTGTGATAGGGTGTCACAAACTATATGGTATTTGTAGTCTAAGAATGTGTAAAACAGAAATATGTGATCCAATAGTGAAAGGTGAAGCCTTTACAATAGTCTGATGATGGTTAGTTATACGTTTATATTTTGGTTGATTTAATGACAAAACAGATTGGAATCTTGTAAATCCTCAAAAGTAAACATTGTAATGGCAACCTTATGTAATTGATCTTTGGTTTATCGATGGAATAATGAAGAACATTTGAAATGATTAATGCTTAGAATGCCTTATGCCTTAATTTTCATTTTTGGGTGAACTAACCCTTTAATGGGACACTCTGTGTGCCAAATCTTCAGCATCAAACCAACCTCTGAAGGCACAAGGACAGCCAACACAGCCTTGACTGAGTGCTGGCCTTCAGAACCTTGTTTCATCAACATGTCTATTACCACTGTACTATTAAAAAATGTATTCACATGTTTCATTTACATTTCCAAAATAAATGAGGAGACCAGGAAAGCTCCAGGAAGAGAAAGCGCCACAGGCCATGCCTTTCCTGTTCTCTTGTCTCACCGGGTGAAAACTCCTGCTGAATAAGTTTCAACGCCTGCTTTTTTAAATACTGAGACCGTTTGTCTTGGTGTTCTAAGGTCTCGTACATTGACATTAGCTTTATTTCAGTGTCTCCACCTCTATGTAAGCCTCCCCATTGAAATATATAGAAAAACACTATGTACACTGCTTTAGTAACACTTGACAAGGATTGCAGCTACCAACAGCTCCTCTTTCTCAATAAAGAATCTTGCTGAAGAGACAACCAAGTGTCCTGGTCTTTGCTTCCAAGTTCCTACACTTTACAAGACAAACCTTTCAGAACCAGTTTGACAACTGCACTGTTTGGACCTTTATTACCTGCCAATAAATAGTCAAACACTATGCTACTTCTACTGGACGTGCCATATTTGACAACATTCATTTCACATTTCTACACATTGAAGAATTGCATTCCCACTGGGTTCAACGCAGGCGAGAGCAGGTGTAGGAATGGTGATACTGATGTGTGTGTACGTGGGAATTGCACAAAATTGCCTATGACACCTGAGCAACAGTCATAAAGGCCACATGCGCGTGTTACGAGGCCACCGTCCGCTTCTCACCCTGTTTAGCAAGTCGATCTCCTCCCTCAGCTTAATGATCAGCTCCTCCTTGTCTTGATAGGCTTTCAGCAGGCGACCGTTCTCTTGTCTCTCCAAGGACAGATCCTGTGAACACACAATTCTGTCAGATCCAAAGCCTTGACTGCATTGGAAGTTCAGGGCAGTCACCATGCTGTCTTGAGATATTGTATATCTCAACACACCATGGTGACTGCCCTGAACTTCTTTGGACAGTTTTTTTTTTTTTATTTTTTTTTTTACTTTAAATCAAGGTGTCTTGCTTCAAAGAAAACTTCTCATTTTCTTTAACATCATCCCAAATTTTCTCATTTAATCTGACTTATAATTAAGACACTAGTTTCTGAATACTTGATATGTAAATATGGGCGATTGTCATTATCGTGCTTATCTTCAAATCATTTCCTATAAATGGACAACATTTGCATTTCTAGTTCTTTTCCTAAAATGTATTTTACTTTACAATAAGGTTTACAATTGTCATTTCCTCAAGTACAAGTACAAAATGTAGTACAACAATACATGTATTAACTAACACGAACTAACCACGAGCGACACATTTGTTACCGTATTTCTTAATCTTTGTTAACGTTAGCTGCTAATAAAAATCACAGCTGTTCATGTTAGTTCACAGTGTGTTTACTAATGTTCACAAATACAACTTGGGATTTGGGTAACAGTTTTGCTTATTAAAATAACTTGCCATTACACGTGTAGAATTGTCATCGTTTTCTTACGCTGAAGCTTTTATTCGAGATGACAGCGAATGGCTTAGATCAAAACAATAACAAAAGCAGCATTTTCTACGTGCTTTCTTCCGTATGAACCTTTTCTTTTCGGTCTCTGAAATGCCTGCGCTAAACGGAGTCTAGTTCAAAAGAATTCAAGTAAAATAAAACAAACACACACGATCTGAAACTTCAGAATCAAAATCAATGCAATGCATATCCCTTTTAAAATCTAGCATTGGTTGCGTGAAAAAGCCAATTAAGTTGAAGGTCATTACACAGCTGTCATGCTGAGAGATATACGTGAAACCACTGTGCTGCTAAAAAAAAAAAAACATACCTCACTGACGGATTGACCACATGCTGAAATGAAAATTTACTATCAGTATGTCACCATGTGCTCGCGTGGGTTCCAGGTTTAAAAGTATCCTGACATTTGAGTGAGCTGCACAGAGTTCGATCACGTGGCATTTCATAAAAACGGAGCCGACAGATCGACCTGCATCGTGAGAACTTACGCACCAGTGATTTAGGATCGACCCAAAGATAGCACAAACACGTCATAAACCCACTGAAATGTTGACATTTTTTCCCTCAGATAAAGAAAGCCAATGTAGATTGAGTAGCTACATGTGTAGTTGGAGGCAAACATTTTGCTTCAAGGATACAAAGGAAGTCTTTGAGAACAAGACTGTGAAAACCTCTAGGTGAGACATGCCGTTCCATCTTAATGGTGGACGTACACAAACGTACCCTCTCTAGCTCCTCTATCCTTCTCTCCAGGGCTGTGGGTGTGACGCTGCTGCCTTCCCGTCCGTGTCGATGGCGATGTCTGTCTTCGTCACTGGACACACAAAAACACAATTTTCAATGCAAAACCATCACTAATGCAAATGGTACTTGTTTTAGCTCCAACATCTAAATCAATACATCTTTTGAACGTGCCAAGTACAGTGCTTATTGACACTGAAATAGCATTTTGGACCATTGTGCCCGATCCGTGACTCAATGGAACCGTGCGCCTCTAATGGAGGTACTTCTTAAAAGCTCAAATAAAAAAATAAAAACAGGTGCGCACCTTTTTATTCAACTGTCTGGTTACAAAAGATGCCTTGCTAAAACATCTTTTCACACATTATTTCTCCTTTTAAATGAGACTTGGCTTGGAAAGTGCATCATTTATTTCATAGGAGCGGAAATAAGAAAACTGAAGCACTAAATTATCAGAGTATGAAAGGCCTTTTTATGGCACAGTAGAGCAATGAGCTTTCATTAGTGAGTACAACGGACCTGCTTCAAACAGGACTGAGCATATAGGGGCTAGGCTCTGCAGCTAGTCAAGAAAAACGAGAAACACATTAAAAAAAAAGTTTCTTTTGGAACTTATTCATGTGGAACTTATTCATTCATGTGGACCTTATTTTAACCAGGTTCATTTCAATAATTGCATAAGGAATTGGAACACTTGGAGACAATTCCTTTGTAATACTCAAATTATTGGGCCATCTTTTAGTTTCAGAGTGTTCCGAATGAGGGCTATATGTCCATTCCACAGAAGCGGAAGGAAAAGACACTGGCAGGTTTAAGAAACTCCGTTGTATCTTTAGCTGGATTCTTTATTGAGACAGTGCTGCATTGTGGTTTATAGGCATTTTAAGAGGCAGTGGTCAAAAATGGAGCTTGGTGACCACCTTAATTAAGTATCCAGGTTTAGGAACCCCAGACTCTAGAGTGTCACCGGTCCTAATCCAATGACCAGAACTATTCAAAGAATGGGACAGGGGCTGCCTCCAAGAGCCAATAAAGACAAATGGTGAGAGAAGTCTGCCTTATTTTACTTACAATATAGTGAACCGGAACTGGCACAAAAATCTTATATAGTCTTAACCTTAAATGATACAAATGTACTTCACCCTAGTTTTCATGTGTTATGGCAGGACATAGTATCAGTAGATCTTATCCCAAACCCCAAATTAAAATTACAAATTGCACTTTTTACAATTCTCAATGATTTCGTGCAGCTTTGCAGATTACTATATGGATTACTAAATTGTGATATTTATCAATTATTGTGGAAAAAAATACATAGTCCATAAATAGTTTCTCTAGTCCTTGAAATTAAATGTGGAATAAAATAGTCAAGAGAAGCACGTTATGTCTAATTAGCGCTTTGACTGTGTTTAATGTGTCCGTCCAACATCGTTTGGAAAGACAAAGCAGGAGCTAGATGATTTGAAGCAAGCGTTCAGATCTGCGGCCAATCCCGAGTTAATAAAGGACAGAGCCCTGCTCAAGAGAACCTGTCATTTTACATTTCAAACACTTACATTTCACAGCTACAAGAAAACAGAATTCAAAATGTCTTCCAAATTGCTGTGAAATCGGCTGTGAAAGTGACAAACGCAACACTGGCCTGACAGAAATATCCTGCTCTGATTGGAACTAGCTTTAATCGCCTCACCTCCGTCTTCTAAAGCCTCGCTTCAACCTCAAACTCGCAGACCGGCTGAAGGGGGCTCTGGCCCCTGTAACATTAACATTCACCAAGGTCTGATTGGGCCATCGTCATTCAGGCACTGAAAGACCGTTTGCCGCCTCAAATATTCGCCATAGTAATTTTCTTTTGACGGACGGCCGTTCTAATCCTCCTGTTAATGAGGAGGTACGGTCAAGTGCTTCATACTGTATAATGAGGACATTCGGGTCAAACGTACAGAATGAAGCCAGTGCTTATGAACCAAAACTATTTAGTTAATACAAGCATCGTCAGTATTAATATTATTATTATTATTGCTCATCTTAGGGTTACAGATTTGAACAAACCCCTAAGAGTAATTCCTCCAGCAATTGTTGTGTGTATTTTGCATTACTTTTAAGTGATCAAACTGCTTACAAATGATAATAATGGATCGAATATCATGTTTTCAGGTAGACTCTTTTCATTTCATTTCATCTTCACGACAAAGAAGAAGATTTCTTCTTCATGGACCTTACAACCACTTAGAACACCCCAGTCACCACAAAGTAATGTCCTGGCCATAGGCTAGCATAGTGGCGACAACTTATTTTCTTCTAAACATGTAAAAATGTTCTTTCAAAACTGATATTGGCAGTGACATCTTACAAAGATGACAAATTCATGATAACAGCTGTTATTTAACACTGAAGACAACGACAAAAAAATACAACAACAATAATAATAATAAAGGAAATCCTAAACAAAAAGGTCCAGTAATGTGTCCAGATAAGGTGTGTGATGTACTTTGCCGTGCCTCTACCAGTGTAGTGTAGTCTGAATCTGATAGACTCGGAGAAGAGAGCAGATGTCCAATCTGAATGTTCATGTCCTGGGAATGTAACAGCCACTCTGTTGCATTAGTCCCCCGTGGAGAGGAAACGGGAGGAGGCAGAGGTAATGATCTGCTCCTGGAAAACCAGCAGGGGTAGGGGTGTGTGTGTGTGTGTGTGTGTGTGCGTATGAATGAGAGAGAGGGCGGGGGGTACAGAAGTTGGCCGTAGTAGCTTAGTTTTAATTAAAGCTGCAGTACGACATTTTTCCTATTTGTCGCCATCTCTGTTCAAAATCTGCAATTGCAGTCATTCACGTCACGTGAGCTGTACTTCAACACCCTCGACACTGCACAGCGCGGACGAAAATAATGTTTGAGGAGACTGTGAGGCAGTTACGGCGCCAGTGTCGATACTGGCATTCAGAATCACAGGTTATTCTTTTTGGAAGTATGACCAACATAAGAATTTTCACCTAAAAATTTCTTCTGAACTAGTAAGAAACATCCACCTTTGTTATGGTTCTTCTGACAATGCAGTAAATCGCTCTGATTAAATCTAACAATCACTTATAGAGCTGGTAAGTCCCGCCCCTTCCGCTAACCCCGCTGGACCTCTAGGTTGAAAAATCGTCAATGAAACTGAATAAGAGAAAATAATTTTTTTCTAATCCCGTTTTAATTTTGCAAATGAATGTGAACATATGTTGTCCGTGAATTTTTTAAATACTTTTTCGTGTAAAGAATGCAACAATTTCCAATTTCAACAATTTAGCGGGTACAATTTTCATACGGTTAGACTTTGTTTGTGTTGTTTGAATGTCAAATTTAGGTACAAAACACACAGGCATCTCGATCTAATTCCTTAGATTATTGATAATGTGTTATGTGGTGACGTCACATATGCAACGTGTAGTCTTTCTCGTTATGTCTATTCCACAACTGCTAGCCAAACAATCATACTATATACTGTCAAATTCGAGTCGTTACATGATAAATTATACTAAACCATATGTTCACATTCATGGCACAATTCAAACGGGATCAGAAAAAAATTATTTTCTCTCATTCACTTGTATTGATGCTTTTTCAACATAGAGGTCCACTTGGACTTTTACTGATGGGTGGGAATTACCGGCTCTAAGTTATCATATCACGAAAAACCGTGCAAATTATGAATTACTTTGTTCTCAAGTTGTTAATGTTAACGACATCAGCATTGCGTGACTGCATGTAATGTCCTTCTGATATGTATCCTTGTTTTCGCATGGGTTCGGTTGCAGTATCTTTATTTCTGTAGCCAGTCTGAAGTCCGAACAAAGTCTTTTGCATTTTACAGCAGGTGAATCTGTTGTCACTAGTGATCATCGTTTAAACTTTTCTGGATCTGCCATCGAATTGATAAGTTTAATTATATCAAGTACAGTGAGAAAAGGCTATAAATCTCCACCTCTAGCACGCGATATACTGTAGCCTACTAGCCGAGACTCATTCTTTATGTGTACAGATGTGACGTAATGACTCAAAGACATGCTCCAATCTCCCGCGGAAATACACCAGTACCACTGGAATTAAAAACATTATTACATGCTAATCACTTTGAATCGAGCTAGGAGAGAGTTTTGAACACTGGCTGGTTATGTCTTTTCTCAAATATGTATTTTGGGTCATTTTTAACCCCAAAAAAAGCTACGGACTGCAGCTTTAATTCTGAAAACATTTCTACAGAACTATGTCCATTCCTCAAGGATAAACTTTTGGTTAGTACTGAACTAACCACAGTAAGACGTATTTGCCTCGTCTCTGAAACATTCAATATGGCAGTGGGACTGTAATTTAATGTGATGGTTAGCCTACTCCTCTTATTCTGATTCACTGTAAGTGTGTATGTAGCGGTCTCAGCTGCTTGTTCTGCCGCACACCTGTCGTGCCGGCTGCGGAAGAGCCCTGGGTGTTCGAGTGCGAGTGTCGGGGCAGAAAGATGGGCGAATAATCAAACGGCCAGACTGGGCCTCGGATGGCCTTTTGTCTGCATCACCCTGGAACCAGTGTGCAAAATGTATGAGTCCAAGCCATTGTAAACTGGGAGGTCTGATACATTTAGTGAATCAGTTAGCTCATTTAAATGAACTAGCTCAACTCATTGGATGGCTTTTTCACTCAATAGTCTCCAGAAGTCAACATTTAAACAAGATTTGAACATATTTTCTGTGAAGGTTGCTGAGGTGTTCCGACCGGTCATTAGATGGTCACAATAATGGCCGAACGCGGGGAGTTGAACCGACCATGAACTGGTCGGCGACCTGGAGAGCGGGCGGGGAAAGACGCAATTCCTTTTTATTTAAAGGGCCGCTTTGAAACGACTTGCTCACAAAAGCACATCAGCACATGGGTTTAACCCAACTGTTTAACTCTGGGGGAGTGGTAAAATCAGCCTATTTCCCCAAAAAAGTGGGAGTATCCCTTTAACCTCGATTGCTGTAAACTGTATCAAAAATTGAATGAGACATTTGGAAAGGTTTAAGAAAAATAGCCATTGTTGGGGGCCAAGTGTTTACGTGAGAGGTGGCACAATGGATATTTCTTTGTCAGATTTGATCAGTGTTTGGTTAGGGTTGAATCATAGGGAAAAACTTAGGGTCTACAGTTTTAACTTTCTGGAACCTGCTTGTATCATTCAAGTGGAAACAAATTCAGTCCTGACGTTGCTGCCGACAGAGAGAATGAAAGCTCCTGGCTGTCTCACAATGGCTCTGAAAATGAGTTAAGCCATCCTGTCACAGGCTTTAAAGCCCTTTCTTCTGACAAGACACATTTTTCTCACCAGTTTCACTAAAGGCAAATTTTTGAGCCAGGATAATTTTTGTACATCTGACAGAAGCCACCAGATGAGCACATGGTACAGAGCTGCGGTCAACGGCTAAAACTGTTTAATCCCGTTCGATCCACCAGAAACAACGTATTTCACCCGCAGACAGATATTGAATGCAGTCAGTCTCACCTCTTATGACTTCTGGATCTCGGAGTGTCCTGAAAAAAAAAAAAAAACAGGCAAAAAAATGAGAAAAAGAGACAGATAGACCTTAATACATACATGCATGCTCACACATAAAAGATACATACATGTATGCTCACACATAAAAGCCTACAAATAGCTTCTTTTGGCCTTTGAACAATATGACACTATTCATACGCCCCTTTCTGAGGTACAAAAGCTAAACCAGACTAAATTAATTAAATTAATAATAATAAAAAAACAATAAATCCAGGTACCAACTCACTCAGCGTCAGCGCTGAACCTTACAGTTGTTTTCTCCAAAGAAGCGCATCAAAACAAGTTCCGTCACCGTGACGGCCTACAGGTTATCATTCTCAAACTCTCACCAAAGGCTGATATCTACCTCATACCTAACACTTACAGACCAGTATGCTCCAGGAACACATAATTCTGTTTATTATAATGTTTTAACAGTTATTTTTTATGTCCACCACAACGTGTTTATGTTGTTTTACAATATAAACATAATAATTCTCAATAAACCCAATATCATTCTTTCTCAAATATTATTTTTATTATCTGTGTTTGAGTGCATGTTAAATTATGTATCCACAATGTTTTTCTGCAATTACATACATTTTTACTTCTCATTACTCTTATCGCCTCACAGCCTCTTGGAATTTGGTTTGGCTGAAGCAATATGTAAATCCATACCACCTGAATATTACTATCTCTGTAAACCCACAAAGCAAAAATAGTGGGAAATATTATTTTTAATGAAAAAAACCAACAAAAAAAAAAACAAAAAAAAACATACTTCCGAATCAAAAGCCTTGTTGAATGTTTTTGCTTTTAAATGTAGGTGGTGGTTGGCCTGTCCTTGTTGAGAGATTAAATATTCAAGCAAAGCCTGTGCTTTTGAACTTATTTTTGCTCTTATTTTTCAGGTCCCTCGCCTTCCAATCACCTGATAAACGCTGCTTTTCGTGAGCTTATCGTCAAAATCAAGTTCTATCCTACACAGTTAATTTCAAATTATTTTATATAACTTAAGCAATTTTATAGACATGTTGGTCATCAGAGCCCAAAAGAAACAGAACAGAAAGTGTGTAAGCATGAAGACAGAGAGTGTGTGGGACACCGAGATGGAGAAAGCAAATTTATTCATTGTATAGAGCCCAGTTTCTCTTCTGCTAAATTGCATATTGCTTTAAAACGAATTCATAGCTGTTTGCGATCTGACGGGCTTTGTGATTTTGACACCAGGTAAGATCTCAGAAGTCCAGACTAAAAAAAGTCCAGCACAGGCCTGCTCTGGCATTCTGGAGCTGTGCTCATGTGCCCTAAATCTTTCCTGCTTTATCCGATAAACGTTTAAATCCTGCCAGAGAAAAGCAGCAATGCCTGTCATCCATCCATCATCACGGAATAGTTGTATTAAACCATAATGAGTTGAATATTTAGAGGTCTTTTCATATGTTCTAATGTCCTTTATATTGTCAAGTAAGGACTTCGTCTCAAACACTAATGAGTTTCCCACCCTTTCACCATTTGATTTGATTGTTCAAATGCACCAATGACACTCTCTTACAATTACAGGCAGGTCGAACATTTCAATCCACCATCCAAATGAAATGTGCCTATGTTGCCCAAAATTTTACATGATTGTGCCTATGAAGCATTTTTGGTCATTTAGTGATTATGCACATATGAAATAGTTCAGCATAATTGCCATGTTTGAATATTGAGTGTAGCATTGATGCATAGGGGCATTGCTAAATGTGGCTGTGATACCAAGATAGTGTTTTGAACATCATACCCATGTACCTAAAAATGCTGTCTAGGTAGGTAGCTCACTAGGTCTTGAGACAAATCTGAATCACCTTTTTGGCCATTGATAGGTATGGAACAAAATATCATACAGCACAGTTGAATTTTCCAACAATGCATTAGAGCCCCTGGCACCACACTGGCGCGAGATGATCCTGTGGAATGTACCGTACTGTTCTGCGAGTTTTAGCGGTGCTCCGGTATCAGAGTATGTTTTCCTTGTATGGCAGAAGAGAAAAAAGGTAAAGCACGCCTTAAGCAGAAGCAGATGGAGGCCTTGAGTTGATCAGGACTTCATTAGAGAGAGAAAAGGCAAAATAACACACATGCACACCAGAAGGGAAATGCTTGTCCCAGCATAAAAATATCTAGGAATTATCCTCATAAAGCTACAATCTTTTAATTTACTGCATCCCTAAATTACCAGCAGCCTTGAACAGACTGTACAGAGCATATTCAGATACATCATGTGTATCCAACCCTGTAATGGGTGAACCTGACAGCTGTAAGGCATCGTTATAATGTAGAAAGCTCGTAGATTATGACCATGTCTAGTGGGAGGTCAGAGAGAAGCGATATATGATGTGGAATTCCACAAAAGCCATTTCGAGCAACTGATGAAGGCAGCAGGAAAAAAGCAGCACATTTTTGAGATGCACTACGCTCGCATCTCTGAAGGGATGCGTAAATCTGCCATCTGCTCTAGCTGTGATGCCTAGAAAAAACAGGGACATAATGTTACCATTTCTCATAATATAAGGGATTTTCTGGATGCTGCTGTAATTATGCAATACCACACAAGCAATTGTGCTTCGTTTGTAGGCACAGGGTCTCAGGGAGTACCCACATTCACTACAACAACACAACTGACCTTATGGGAGTGATTACTTAAACATGCCACTGCTTTTCAAGGCTGGACCACTCCTTTGACCGTCAAAACAAAATGACATCGCGAAATTCGCGAGTCGGCTCACTCGCTCGCTCGCTGATGTACCTGATGATTTTAGAAAAAGCCTAAATGCAGTAACTTCAAATGCAGTGTATCATCATGCATCATGCACAAGCTTTTGTATCAGGTTATGTTCAAACCATATATATATAATAGTAGAAGACAAAAAAATATGAAATTACAAGTGGAAACTTATAAGTTATACACTTGGCAAAAACTGATATTAACAGAAAATAACCGAAATAATAATAATATTGGGTTTTTTTGTGTGTTTTTATCAAAATAAAGTTAACTTTGGCCACATGTATGTGTAGCCTTGTATTTAATGGAGAAAATAAATCATGGTAAAATGAACAAAAGTAAATGTCAAAGACGAGCACTATTTAAACAAATTATTGTTTTGCTTTTGGATGATCATTCATAATTTGCAAGTGGAGATCACTGGCTGGTATGGGGAAAAGAACAAACAAAACTCCCTTCACCAGCCTCTCTGGACACCTAGTATCTGATTTGTTCTGTAACAACACCTTTGTGCTCTTATTATAATGGTAATAATAACTGTGGAACAAATATTAGGTATTTGGGATGTCAGTCATTTCTCTGTCATAGGGTCAATTGTGGGTGGCAGGTTAGAGCTATTTACACACTGCAAAATCTATACAAAATCTCTTTTATTTACTATGTCACTCTTGTCCAATCAAATTAGAGGACGAGAACTGACTATTGTGTAATATCCTACATACAAAGTAAACGGGTTCCGATACAACAGAGGCCAACATCTGGAGAACTGTGGGTTGGCTTACACTGCTGAACATGACCAGGATCACCAGAAACATATGTCACTACTCGCCTTCTTACAGCTACGGCAGTAGTTTCTTTATTTATACACAACTATGAATCTAACTGAAGCACATTTCAATGGCTTTTCAGAGAAGCACTTTTCACAATGCCTTTAGTCGCAAACAATTGCTCACTAAAAGTCCTTTCTTTTGCAATAATAGATTTGAAATTCTAACAGAATATACAGTAGCGATCCGGGGAAAAGTAATGCAAGATGACATGCATCCAGACACACAATGCCAGTGTGATTACGGTTTCAGAAATCTCTAGCTAATAGTTTCCTTTATGCATTCAGCAACCTGAAGCTACATCAACCACCCAACAGGAGGAAAATAGATATAACACAACAATGCATCATTTAGAAAACTATGTAATCAATTTCCCAGAGCTTACTGATGGCAGACTGACAGTAAGCCATTCCCATCCTTTAGTGAGCCACTACAATTACAAATGCAAGACTTTTCAGTGAATAATGGCTTGAAGTTTGGTCTTTTCCTCACTCAAAACCATCATTACACTTCATAAGATTTGGAATAAAATGCACCAGTTCTATGGGCTACTTTTATGATGCTTTTTTTCACCCCTTGTTAATATTAAGGCCCATTTAAATGGAAAAAAAGCAGCATGAACATTCTTTTAAACAATCTCATTTTGTGTTTGCCCATACAGGTTTATAACAATGAGGGTGATTAAATGACTGAAAAATGCACAAAAAAACTGATGTACATTAGTAATTAATGTATTTTATAAATGATTTTTTTAATATAAATATGTCATAAGCATTACAAATTGTAAATATAATATGTTAAAATTCATTAATTTTATTCAATATCTTTTTTCCCAAAATCAAAATTCAAGACAAAAAAAATCTTAAATATTACTGAAGGTTTTAATTTCTAATATATAGCCTACACAAACTACTGTTCAAAATTTGTGGATGAACAGTAATAATTATTTTCAAATAATTATTTTCTATGTTAATATATTTGTAAGTGATGGCAAAGCTGAATTTTCAGCATCATTACTCTAGTCATGATCCTTCAGAAATCATTCTAATACAATCATTTTGAGCTCAAGAAACATTTATTATTTTTTGTTAGTTCTTTCTTGAATTCTTTGAGTATAAAAAAGAACAGCATTTACTTAAAATACTTTTTTTAAATAAATGCCTACTGTCCGTTTTGAAAAGTACCGTATAAATTATAATAATGAATGCATTTTATTTTTTAATTTTTGTCAAAACAATTCAACGGAAAAAAATATATTGAGCTTTTTTGTGTGACAGGTATTTTATTACTGTGTTGTGTTTTATTTCTCTTTTCTGTGGATTTTGTTAGGCACTATTTGTGGCCTTTGCTCACCCCTGAAGTTTGGTTTTAAAACTTGAAAATGAAAAATATGATGCCGTTGTGATCATGTTCGTCACGTTTCCTCTCTAGACAGGTCGTAACACAAAGTAAATAGAAGACAAACCACTGTCGATATGACCAAGTGGCAAGAGACATTATCTCTACCATGAGCTTGGGCTGGTCTGCTTTCTGTTTGTCACTTGATTGTGCTTGTTTCTTTGGTCAACACTGCCTCTGTAAGGCAGAACGGTGTCGGCACTCTAAACACCCTCTAGAGGCAGGATTATCCTCTGACATTCCTAAAACACATACAAACACACACACACACACTCACCTGTATCGACTGGGCCTCTCCGGGGTCAGAGATCAGTGCCTCGTTCTGGACCGTGTTGTGCTGTGTAAGGCTGCCGTCCGTCTTCCCCTCCTTCTCTTCTCCGTCATCATCATCAAGCTCATCCAAGCTCTGCAGAAAAAAAAAAAATCAGGCTCAGTCAGTTTAGTTTGTTCAGATTGTTTGGGATTTGTGGATTATTTTCACATGACAAGAGACTCTAATTGTGTTCAACACACACACATACACAAACACAAACAGACACAGGAAGTATGCTACCGAACAGCCTTTGTGGTTTGAGTCTAGGGGATTTTTGGAAAGTGGAATGTCCCATTGCACACTGAGAACAGAAAACTTTTGAAAGACTTTAAAACATGTCAATAAACATGGTATTTTCGGGAATACTAACAATCTGAGCTATTTATGAACGATAACGCCCACCGCCATATGTGACAAAAGTGACAGAAAGAAACCGGTTTTCTGGCTGCATGTAAAAACCAGTCTTTCCAGTTCACAAAGGAGGAGGAAGAGTGAAGGTGGAGCCCAGCATAGGACTAAGAGGGTAAAAATAGCCTTACAAAACTAAACTGGAATGTAATAATTTACACAAGCTTTCCGGCCAGCCGGTTTTATCAACACTTCCTGGGGATGGGCCAAACTCTGAAACCTCTCATAGGCATTAGCATACACTAATGAATACACAAACTATGACTTACACATACACACACACACAGTTTCCCACTCCCCAGGGATCAGTAAACACACTTCATCAGCCCCCGCTGCACCCTTAAAGAGGTCACTTCTGCACTCCTCTGCCCGTTAGCCAAAATCAGGCATTCCCCTGCCTAATGACAATCATTTATGTCAATTAAGACAGCTTACAAACTTGGGGGCAAATTAGTGTCACAACAGTAAAATGACTATAAAGAAATGTCAAATGAAGCCATTATTATACAAATACTGTCTGTAACTATACAAACACTTACACTAAATTAACTTTTGGAGAAAAAAAAACAGACCTACAAACACTGTAGAGATGATCTATTTAGGGTCTAGCCTTAAACTGCCAGTTTCTACAGTTTTATTATCACTCAGGACAATGTGCCTGGCCATTGAAAAGGGGTCATTTACATATTCTTAAAGGTATAGCAGCAAAAAAATACCTATTTTATATAAATAAAATATAAATAATACACAAAAATGTATATGAAACTGTAAAAATGATTTAAAATTCTATAAATATAAAAGTTTGCAATAATAATTCTGAAGAACATTGCATAATGTTGAACAGGGACACTGAGGGTCTGTGTGTCCATAAAAGAGGGTCTGGAGATCAAGTGGTGAAAAAACAGAAAACAAATGCTGCAAATTCCTTGCCTTTCCTGTTTATAAAGCAAATGAGAAACTCATTTCGCTTGACATAAACGTACATGAATTTACTTGAGTAAACAGGTTAGATCCTTAAACCTCTAACCTCTTTGTGTGTTAGCCGTGAGAGGGGAGAGGGGCTTCATTTAAAACACTCCATCTGTGCTCATCCTCTGCTTTATTAGGAATGCATGTGCGGATGGAAATTTTGTCTCTCGCTTGCTGGAAAAAAAAAAGATCCACGATCTATCATGTTAATACCCCTTTCCTGGCAGAGGGAATGCACAACATGTCTGCCTCAGAACTGAAGCCTTTCAGACTACAATACTCCACTATAGCAGGAGCCCTATAATTAATCTGACAGCCAAAGCTGATCTACATGAAACTTTATGTATATGGTATATTCCCTCAAATATATCATAGGATCATTTACATTCCAATTGTATCAACAATATGCACAATTAAAAGAGACTGTATAAAGACTTTATAAAATGGTTTCGACATAATATAAAACAAATAGTAATGTGATTTTCAAGATCATCTACTGTACTTAAAAAATGAACTTGGAAAATATGCATATTTAAAATGTACAATCTAAAATGAACAATGTCTAATCTTATGTATTTTGATTAAATGTAGAAATGTATTTTCATAATAAATGTATTTTATCTCCCCTGAAACAGTGTATTGACCGAACAACATCAAGAAGCATAATAATGCATTTTTATCACATGCATAATATACTCCACTTTTCTGCATATTATTTCGTTTTTGAGCATGATGATTACATTTTGGAACTGTCTTTAAAATATTCAACAAGAAAAGTGAGAAAACCCCCTTAAGCTCTGTGTGTGTTTGTGTGTTTTGCCTGGTGTTGTATTCAGGCCAGTTATGCAGTAGATTAATGGAGAGTCGAGCTGAGGGGCTCTGGATGCTCTACGCTCCTGATGTCCTCGGCAGACTGGATTTAATGACTGTGGATTAATCAAGTATTGCATGCCCTGGCTACACAGGTTCATTAGGATGATGTATTACACCCATGGAAGGTGAAAAGTGTGTGTTTGAGTGTGTGCGCGACAAAGTCAACTGTCCTTTAATCATCACAAATCCACAGTCTCGTGGAGTAACTTAATGACTTAACCCAAAATCCCAAGATTATTCCGGGCACAGCTAAAAGCCATTTTATTTCATAAGCGCACACATTAGAATCAAATTTGGAGGGCTGTGGAGACCTATTTGGTTTAAGTGTCAAATACAATAATGAGTATTAATATTTCCACAACACAAACCGATATGGAAAGTGATAATGGTGATTCCTTGATAGCTACTCTGTTTCACCAAGTACAATCATAAGATTTGGGATCTTCTACAAAGTAATTTCTTTCAAACAACAACAACTTATTGACTGCAAAACCTGGGTGGCAGCATATAGAGTACAGTATATAGCTTTCGCTTACAATGCCAAATGCTGCCTACTGAGGCCGAAAGATCCACCTGCAAATGTTGCGCAAGTATTTGAAAGAGATTTGTGATGGCAACCCTGCCAATCTCTCTCCTGCACCGGACAAGACATTAACCTCACCTGGTGAACACATTTTAATAGCTTAGTCGAATGCTCAAAATTGTGCACCCATGCACAACTGCCGGGGAGAATAGGAGGACACGTTCTCTGGTTATTAAATTTAATCATAAATCATTTTCTGATGGCCCAGCGGCCATGGTCAGCACAGCTCACCATATCTTTACATATTATATACACAAAAGAATGTGAGTATCTTTGCAGGTCTGCTCCCCAAAGAAATAGTTATTTTTATTATTATATATATAATTATTTTCATTTTAACACAGAGATTGTAGGGAACAAGGTGTGAAACATTTAGGTTGGGGACTTTTGCTACACTTTCATTTGGAGTCACAAGGCGAAACTTTAACAGATATCAATTCAGACAGCTTACGGAAGCTGAAAAATTCTGCCTCCGCAGGGATCGTACGGAGGTAGGAAGGCAATAATGCACGTCCAAATCCAATGATCGTGTTACATTACATCCTGTCTACTGAGATACCTTCATCTGACCGTTTTTTGAAGGCAGCAGATGCGTCCATTGCTGCCTATGATATCCCACTATTCCTCTGTTTGTGTTTCAGTGACGGTTGAAGTGAAGGAAAAGGCCATCTAAAAGTTGTGTCTGGTAGTCAGTTTGTGTGTAAATGTAGGGGTTATTTTGCCCAATTTTTTCATCCTTTCCCTTAATTTCTAGCAAGAAATGAATACGGTAATGAAATATTTGCTTTACCATCCAAAATCGGGAGATACCTTAGAAAGCAAATGCTTCCAGAAAAGTCAATGACTAATAGGACAAGGCAGCTGCCTAAGCTTTTGGACACAGACTATGTGTTTAAGATAAGTTTAAAATATAGCTCATCTGATAATTAAATATTCCATCATATATTCTAATGTTGTTCCAAACCCACTTTTTTATCCTGTTTGGCAAACAAAACTATTCATGGCTTTAGAGAACAATACATCTCTCAAGCCATATGGAATTTTTATGTAGATTTATTGTATTTCTGTCTGTCCTACTTCTTTTATATATATTAGCATTTTTTAAAGAACCGGTAGCTCTATGAACATCTTAGTTTAGCATATTTTTAAAGCTGCTGAAGACCTCAGCCTCGAAGTTTCTGCCAAGACATTTTGTTTAACAAGTCACCACCACAAAGACAAATCTTAACCTCATGACTTGTGTGTGGCCAAACCGCACAGTGTGTTCTCAGACAGTAAGAGCTGTCCATCCAACAGCGATTCAAGCATGTATAACCCAGAACCACATTTGATACACACATCAGTCAGATTTCAAAATAATAAAAACAATAGGGGGATGACACAGTCAGGACATCAGACTTAATCCAATGCTTGGGCCATGCCAGTTCGGAGAGCACAGACAAGCTGTTTTTGAACATTCCAGGAGATTTGCTTTTAGTGCAACCACAACAGTCCGCAGGGTGTATTATGAGGTTTTGAAGGAATGTTTGTGAGAGCTTAGAAAGCATTCACAGCTTTGCACCATCTCTCCTAAAATGGTGGCCTTTTTTTCTGAAACAACATACTTCCAGCAAAGCACTGAAGCCTTTCCTGGTTAGAGCATAAATCTTGTTTCTGAGAGAATTGTGAGCAGATTTGCAGTCTGTAAAGTTATTTCCGAGTTTAGCCCAGTCTAGCCACCTCTATGTGTAGTGTGTGCCATTAAATCACACATTTATTTCACATAAAGTGCCAGTATGTTAGGTCTGAAGACATTAATAAAGTTCTCCAAGGCTCAAATATGTATATAAAATGTACTCACTCTTGTGTAATTTCAAATGTGATTTTTTTTTATGTGAACAATAAGTGTTTTTTTATGTTCATGAAATGTAGGTCAGTATGTTGTTTCAGACCCCATTAACTTTAAAACGTAATGTGAAATATGTTTTCATTATGTTTTGAATGTTCCTGTTCCATAGAACAGAAAAAAGATTTGGATCAACATGAGAGTGAGTAAATGATGGCAATTTTAATTTTGGTGTGAACTAATCCTAAAGAAAGACTGTGATTAATCTAATGGATGGGAGATTGTTTATTTATTGTAAATGAGTATACAGCTGATATTCCAAAATAATCTTTCAGGACTTAATCTAAAATAGGTTGTCAATGCCACCAAAATATACAATTTGCAGTCTGTTCAACAGGGAATCACATAAAAACAAGGGTTCGACCTTTCAGGGAACTTGTAAATGGGGTTTTTATTGAGGTTATATTCCATGCATAAAAACAAACATATCATCCAAGCAATTTCAGAGCAACCGTTGTCTCTGCTGTCTGTTCGGCTATTCAAAGAGTGGGCTCAGCCCATCCACAGACTGATGCAATAATTTGAAAGCCTGAACTTAATTTCAAGACTCTCGATTCAAAACTTTGCATGGACGTGGTAAGCTAAATTCAACTCAAGTCACTCAAAAGGAGACATTAAGTAATCTGATTTTATCACTGTGACTACATTTTAATTTAAAAAAAAATCAAATTTCAGAAAAGTCCTATCATTTGTACTGATCCAGATTGTGATGTGACTCACACAAAAGGTCAATGATCGAATTCTGGTCTATAAGGCTTTAACATCTTTTATATATATATATATATACACACATCAGAAAACCGCTTTGTAGCAGCCAATAAAAATAGTGCAAAATATTATGAATGCAGGAAATTCGCAAGCTCCACTCTGTAATTTTCCAGTCATACGGAAAATTGGCTAATTACATGCCTCAAATTCCTCATGCCTAATGGCTGCTTGATATTTTGCTATATTTGTCACATAGAAGATGCACATTATATGGATGATGAAACAACCAGGGCTCTGAAGTAAACCTGAGACTCATCCATGCAACAGAATATTCAGTGAACTAAGAAGCCACGGAGGACTCAGAATTGCTGTGACAAAGAGTTTAACTACATGTCACATTTGTTTACGATCAAGAATAAATGACTCCTTGAACAAACACAGCTTAAATGCTCATTATTACAATGTAGGAGTCTCCATGACTGTTGGAAAAAGTAGACATCATTGCAAACTCCTTACAGAACCCTTCCACGACTTAAAGCGCATAGTTATGGTCAACCAGAGTTCATTCTGAATCAGCTGGTTTCCAGTTCCTCCTCTGGGACTAGAAGAGGGCATTTGGTGTTAAATAACCCTTGTAGGGACTACTGACCAGATGAGGCTGGCTATCTTGCAACATTTATCCAGACACAAGGTGTCCTGATGTGGGGGTAAACACAGCGAGACTGCATTTCCATTACCGACTTCGCTGTTTATTCTCTCTCGTGTTTGACTAGGGAGGTGAGTGTTCAGTCACCACAAACAGAATAGAGCTCCAACAGTGTTCAGTCTCTGAAATGTGTGTCTTGAAGCAGTATGAAAGGCCGCTCAAAAGCAGGCAGTAGTTTATGGGCATCTAATTCGATGCTCTAGATAGATGATTAATATGCCAATGAATAGCTTTAAAGCAAAATAAGTGTAACTTCTGCATTTCCACAGTGCTGCTGCTGCAAAAATCAACTCATGGTTCAGATCATATTACGGTTTGAGTCAAGGTGAGAACTCATGAGAGAACATAACTATTTTATGAGGTGGCCATTTTGAATGAATCTGTATAATTTGATGCGTACAAAAATGTACGATTTTTAGAAAAAATAAACAAGAATGCCCACCCCTGGGCAAGCTGTGCAAGGAGAACTGCTGTTTAGTCAATCACATGACCTCTTATCTTCGTTTAACCCTTTAGATGAAAAATACTCTTTTGCCACTGTGTTATGGTTTCAGGCTTTTAATTTGCAGTTCTTGAGTTCTAAACAGACCTGCTCTTCTGGCTTCAGTAGCTGCCAGTAGTTCAGCTTCACACTGAGCACAGCAGCATGTTCTTCCTCCATAAGCACACACTTCAGTCATGCTCAGAGACCAGACCTCGCTGCAGTGAGAGGGCAGAGTGCATGCTAGCAGTGAGTCATCTAGCCGCCTCTTGTCCTCCACATTCTTTCAATTACTTTCCCTCCCTTTTTTGGGATTTTTTTTCCTGGTCCTTCACTTGGTCTATTGTCTTTTTGAGTCTAATGAGTCTGACACACAACAGGTTTAGAGAAATGCTGACTCATGGTCCAACGGCAACCTGATAAGTGGAAGTGATGGGACGGGTGAACGTGAAATCCTATGATTTAATGGGCTATTGAGAGTCCAGAGAGAATTAGCCACTTTTTGTATTCATGCTGGTTTCATATGATTTTGAAAAGTTTTGTACCAATTTCAATAAAAGTTCAAAAGAAAAATTTAAAAACATAATGCAGTTTAACCAAAAAACACATTTTCCATACATCTTGAATAAATGTGAGAATTCAATCATCCAAGTCACTTAAAAAATGTTACTGTTGGTGCTTAAAAGGAGTAGTTTACTTTAAAAACACTTTTGCTGATAATTTACTCACCCCCATGTCATCCAAGATGTCCATGTCTTTCTTTCTTCAGTCGAAAAGAAATTAAGGTTTTTGCATTAAGGTCTCCATATAATGGACGTCAATGGAAACCAAACGGTTCAAGGTCCAAATGAGAGTTTCAGTGCAGCTTCAAACGGCTTTAAACGATACCAGACGATACCGAACGATACCAGACGAGTTTTTGAGTCATTTGGTTCATTAATAAACGATAAACGAAATGACTCGAAAAAAGACAGGAGAGTCACGAATGCACATCACAGAACAGAGCAAGGTGAGCATTTGTGCTTATAAAACTTAAATTTTAAAAAAAAAAATTTTTTTAAATGACTAATCGTTTCGCTAGATAAGACCCTTATTCTTCGTCTGGTATTGTTTAAAGCCCAATGAAGTCCATTATATGGAGAAAAATCCTGGAATGTTTTCATCAAAAACCTTAATTTCTTTTCAACTGAAGAAAGACGTGGACATCTTGGATGACATGGGGGTGAGTAAATTATCAGCAAATTTTTTTTAGTTTTTTTTAAAGTGAACTACTCCTTTAAGAAACATTTAATTTCTTTAAGAAAAAAAAAATCCACAACTTTGAACCATAACTTTTCAACAGTAGTGTAAGTATTTGCTAAGTTGACTTTAACTTTGTTTTAGATCATAGTCCCTTAGAAGCCTGTCTAAAACTTCCTTTGCAAGTACCTGCCAAAAAAACTGCCAACTTGCAACAAACTGCCGATTTACTCACTGACTGATGACTGACTGAGAAGCAAGGTAGCAAGTTTTCAGACACTTCCTAAATGGGATCTAATGTCAACCTGACCTACCCTGCTAAATGCACATCAAGCTACACAATAACACTGATGGCAAACACAAGTGTGTCTCATTTAGCCTGCCGAGTTGCTTGTAGTGTTCATGGTCTTGGCTTTACTGCTTTCCCAGAAATCCAGAGAAAATACCAACCCATCAGGCTGAACAGTAGGTCATTGTGTCAGTAGTGGCTCGCGATGACAAAGGCCCAACAATGAGGTAGAGATGTCTTGGCAGGGACACCAAAGCCAGTAAGACCTTACGATGCTTAAGGAAGAGAAAACCATCTGTTCACGCTTTCATTGATTGAGTTTATCTCACCGAAAGAGACATCCATTCCCGGAGCCAATTGCATTCAGGCTCGTCTCCTTTGTGAAACGCTCACAGGTTTCTTGGCTGCTGGTGCTGGGTTTCTTGGCTTTGGAACGCGGGTGTATTCAAAGAAGCTCAGCGCTGGGACTGTTCGGGTTTCATAGAGCTATCAAAAGAGTCACAGAAACCCTGCGATGCTGCAGCCGGTTACTGTGGGAGAATGAGCGGGTACCCGCCGTTTTTACCAGCCGTGATTTTGAGTTAGTGTCCGGCTTTCAGCCTTACAATACCCATTTTGCCAAATACACAACTCATATCTGACACCAAAAAATGCTGTATGTATACAACACTTTCTAATGTTTTTATTAATGGGATATTTGACAAAGATGATGCCAAAAATTTTGTAACAGGTCTGGATGGCAAACTTCTGGTGGCCTTTTTTGGTCACATAGAGTCACGTCTATCACCCTTTTTTCTATGCTCTATTGAGGAATGTACAATTCAGAAATGATTATTTCAGAGCATAAACCACTTTCTAAATGGGCAGACAAGGTGTTAAAGCAGCCACATTCCTCTGGCAACAAACGGAGACATCCTGCTCTGAAGTATGACGTTAATCTATTCCAGTACAGAACATTTCATTACCCCTGAACAACAGAAGGCAGCAATCAAATTTTGTTATGTAACTTCAAACCCTGGGATAAACGATTTCCAAAGTTTTTCATTTGACAAAGTTTCAACATTAAACTAAACTTTTATTTTTCATTTGCAGGCCACCCTTGAGCTTGCAAATGGATCTGACTGGCACAAATTCTATGCGCCTTTAGTTTGTTTGATAATGATTTAGTATCACTACACTATGCAAGCTGATAAACAAGTTTGGAACTTTGAAACCAAGAAAACAATTTCAGTAGCTTTTGGACATATCCAAAAGCCTGTGTGTGCGCATAGTACAGTCATTGTCTTGGGACCCATGTCACTGTGATTGACAGTCCATATAACAAAGCCGTCATCCAGCTCACCCTTTCTCTTTTCATTTCCTCTGTACTTCTGGAATCGGAAGAATAACAGAAGCTGAGAATCCAGGAACATACAGCAGAAAGAAAACAAAAGGCTTTCAAATCAAAAGGCCAGATTAGCTTTGATGTTTATTTATTTAAGAAGCAACCCAAAGCCTCAAATTCCTTCAAGCTAGCGAATGAAAGGAGAACAGAGCAGAACTCAATCCCACTTTGGGATTTGATAGATTACAGGCCCAAGAGCAGCATGGTGACCTAAAGCTCCTTCGGGAACCAGAGGGGTGCATGTAACGTCACAAATGCTGAGTTTGCTTTGGCTCTTCATGTGCTTGTCGTGGACTGGTTGGGAAAGAGGAGCAGCAGACGCTACAAAAACATATCTTGTTTCCTCCCCCAGCCACCAGAAATGATAGTTTGCTGCAGAGTTTACATCTGTGTGGTGAGGAGTCAACCGCTTGCAGGGACGACAGTGGGCTGAGGAGAGCAGCCAAACCTCAACCGATGAGAATACACAGTAGCGTTGCAGACCATCAGACCGTGGTGGTGGGGCTGGGGGAACGCCAATATGAGCGTTTGGATTTTGGGTTTGTAAGGCCTGTTACTGCAGAACCGCTGGCAAGTAGCTCTGAAACAGATTGTACGGCAATGAAACGCCATTGAGCTCTCGCGGAGCTTAAATCTGAAATGCAGAAATGATAAAACCAGCAAACACCACCCTCGGACCTCACAGGAACATTATATCCAGACAAGTTATCTCTGGGAAACAAATTAGCTTTGCTGATTCTTAAAAGAAATGTATGTAATGTGACTAAGAGATGATAATCAGAGGGTTTGGATTTCCAGACTGAGCCACCAAGCAAAAAGCATTCTGCAATATTACTCAAATTCTTCCTGAAAAAAAAGAGGATTTTCAGTTGTACTCAACATTGTGGATGTGTCCTACTTTCTCAGTGCAATGAAACAATTATGAAGCAATCTTTCAGTAGGGTGGCATCTAAAGTAGCAATTTATAACATTTTCAAGAATTTAAAGTCGTCAAATTTCCAAATTTTATTCCGGCATTTTATCAAAAAGCATGTTATTCCACATTTTTCCCCAATGTGTTCAGCATACTTAATCAATCATAATTGAAAACTACATGAAACCACATGAAACTACACACTTATGTTTCATATAAAGTGCTTAAAATATCTTGCCACATTCATTCTGTCATTTTTCAAATCGCTTTCTCTGTAAAATAAAAGTACTAATGAAGATTTTGTGAACCACAGAACAAATCCACCAATATTAAATTGCTTTTATTTCACCGGTACGTAGATTTAACTCACAAAATTACATTACTCATTATTAGGTTATATATAAATAGTTTAAAATGACCTTTTATTTTTATTTATTGCTCATAAATGAGTTTTGTAAGATTATGTTCATTACTATTATTATTTTTTCTTGAGCCAAAGTTAGTTGTTAAAGTAAAACAAACACAAAAGATTGACTCAGAAGGCTGTTCTAAGGCAGCTGGATCCTCGGCGGACCCTATGCGGTGGCCCCACTGAGAGAAGTAATGAGCAAAAAGAAAGTGTTCCTTCAATCCACAGGCGCACGATATAACAACCTCAAAGAGATGAAATGATGAATGAAAGTGGCAAATCAAGAGATAGAGAGCACTTTGATTTACGCCATGCAGACTCTCTTAATTACCTAAATAAATGTGTAAGACAGCATTCGATACTGGAGGCAGACGAGCATGCAGCTAAGAAACCGATTAGTGTTTAAAAGAGAAACCGGTTTAAAAGTCTGTTCAAAACAGAAGTTAATCGCTTCAGCTTGTTAGAGAATAATAGCGCCTAATTAAATTCATATTACTCTGCAGATATTAAAAGCTATTTGATGGCTTTAAACCTATTTGCTTACAGCGAGAGGATTCAGAACGGTAGAATCCCCTTGCAGTGATGCTTTAAAGCGTATGAAATGTATTGCTCCCAGATCAAAGCTTTAAATGGTCCCTTCTTTCAAACTGTGAGGCTCGCATATACATCAGTATGTGTATCAGCACATAAATATGCATAATTAATAATAGAATCCCAAATAATTTCAGCAGCAAAGTAAATTGGATGCTCATCCTCATTTAATGAAAAAAAACAACAACAAACAAACAGAAAGGCCTACTATAACTCTATGGTTAAACAAAAAATTTAGAGCAACAAACAATGTTAAGCAACAGCCTGTTGCTTTGCAGTGGAAAAGATAACGTATATTCTTATGGGTAAAGAAGACCAATTTAAGAGGGTCTGGAGTCCCTTTTTATTATTTGTTGAGCATGGGGATATTAACAATATAATAGAGGAGGAACCATATGCTTAATTAGGTACTATATTCATATGAAAATATGTTTTAATGTGCACTATAGTAACCCTACTTTATTGCTTACTATATTGGTTATTATTGACTGCAATGTATTGTTAACTCTGACTCCCAAAGAACATACAGTATTACCCAATGTTGGTTTGTGCTATTGCAATTTTTATCTAATATGAGCCCCCGGTGTTTGTTTGCTTTGTTTTTGAACATTTTAGTGTTCAAGAATATGTAATAAGAAATTATTATTTGAAAAAAACAAACTAATTGGATGCCCATCTTTCTTGAAATCATCAGTAACTGGTGGGTTTCTTCTCTTTCTCCAAAACAGGCTGTAAATCGCCAGATAATCAAATCCTGTTTACACTTGCATGGTCTCTTCAAAGTTCTACATTAGACACTGCAAATCCTGAGTAGCTATCCAATAGATTTCATATCTGGTTATGGGAAAATAAGAATTAAACCGTTAATTCCAGGATATAAAAGCATTGAAAGCTTTTGAAACCAGGTGTGGGTTGTCTTGTGAAACATAAGCATGCTGTCAGCCATGATAAAACACAAAGTCTGTGAGTCACCACCCATCGAGTGGGGCGGCTGCAGAAGAGGAGGATGATGGGTAAACAGAGTGTGGGGTGAAGTGAGGAGACCGTGACCTCGCAGCGAGGCTGTCGCCGCCACAAACGTTTATGAATATTGCGTAACTTTCTTTCACTGCTTTGGCAGATCGACTTCTGCTAGGAGAGCGGTGTGACTCTCTGAACATATGTTTGGACGCAAATCAAAGACACAATATTCCGACATGAGGTGCATCAGTGAGGCATGACAAACCCTTGATGTGCACAATGGAGAATTTCTTTTAATTATGCCAGTGGAGATTTCTAAAATGCTTCAATCTGGCACAGTGAACACGGTCTAAACACAAGAGACAACAACAAACTAGTTTCTCAGCACCACCAAGATTCATTGTTCCATTTGTCTTTTTGATAACGATTCTCTCTTTTCGTCTAAAATAATCAACATTAAATTGACCGATTTCTCAAAGAAAGAAACAAAACAAATGTATTTTCCTCCAAACCAGAGAAAGGAGCAAGCAAATCAATAAACAGAATATAAACCGTCAAATTCATTCTGCATGACTGCAATTCTGTTGTGCTGGGGGTGTGATCCTTGTTTGTTTTAACCACCAAAAAAACTCTAAAAACTGTGTATTGCAATTAAATGGCCACGTGTAGCCTTGGGTCAAACATGTCCTCAAAAAAAGCAATAAAAAAAACTAGACAAACTGAAACAATTACCGAATTACATCATCCTCTTTCTCGCTGCAGTAAAAAAAAGCAAGATGACTAAAAGAGCATTTGTTTGTTGATTCTCAAGTATAATCACTTTTGATTGTAAATCAAATTTCTTGTCATTTCAAAATGTTTGAAAGCAATTTAGTGCTGTTGGCTAAGATGTTTACTCATGGTCATACTTGGGTTAGTTCTTAACTGTTGGTGCTTTGCTTAACCACTCCATTCCGTGCCGATCCGGCCCAGCCAGAAGGGATATGGTTTCGCTCTTTGGAATGTAATACAAACGTGTGAGTCGTTGCCGCATGAGATGTAAATTGTAAATAGCAACTTTTTAATGTAGTTCCAGTTTGTAATTGTGCCATGCTGTGCTAAACCAAGCTCATGTAAAAGTATAACATGAATCATTCCTTACTGTTCTTAGAACCGTTTGGCCCGACGAAAAAGTGGCTTAATAGTGTGTGTGTCAACCAAAGAGGTGTTTTTCTTTGGATAGAATCTACTATGTCAGGCTTGTTCAGACAGTGCAAAGTCAGCGGTCTGAAGGAAAAAGATTTAAGCTGGGGACACACTTAATGACTAGCTGAAACATTATTAGACTGAACACAACAACACACTTAAAGACTGTTTCCATCAACTGGAGCACATTTTAGTTTTTAACAGAAGCACAAACCTAAAGAGACAGTTCTACACAAAAGACTTAATGCGATGTCACAACGGGAAATTTTGCCCGTTGCAAGATCTTGTACCGAAACAAACAAGGATATCAAAAGACAGCCGGCGTTATTTGCAGTGCAATAAGAATCCATACATTGTTGAATCTACTCACATCAAACTCAAAATACATTTTTACGTACTGGATTTTATTTGGTGCCGTGATGAACATCACAATGCCGGAATTGCCTACGATGACGTTGCTTTCTTCGCGCCATCTGGATCAAGCAAGGAGCAAACTGCATATTGAGTTTAGCGATTTGAAACAGAAAACTTCAGAATAATGTCACAGAGTTCATGCATGAAGTTTTCTGAACAACACACAGCATCCGTGTATATTTTTTCTAAAAAAGACAGTTCAAACAGCAAATATCATCTTATGCAATGACATTTGAATCTGCTTCACTAAAAAACACATCACCAGCAATAATCACTGGAATTCACTGACAACATTCAGAGCTTGCAATTCCAAGTGTCAATCATATATTAACTATCATCAATATTCATTGAACTCTTTTCGCAGAAGACAAAGACTGACAGACAAAAAACGAGGAATGGAAGTGTCTTCATTTTGTTCACAGACAGCACAGAAAACAATTACTCTAAAAAGCACTTGAGCATGAGGGTTGTGTCGAACTAAAGAAGAAAAATATGTGTTTGAAAGATAAGTGACAAATGAATTTTCTTTGTAGTCTGTATTAAGATGTCCATAAACACATTTATAGTGGAAATCTCTCCTCTTTTGGATATAGACTGTGCATAATCTATTACAGGAAGACTTAATTTACAAATAAGATAAGTTTTTATTTAAAGAGATAAATTTTAGATACATTTTTAAAATAATACATTCTTCTGAAACAAGGGATGCTTGATCTTAAAATTAATAATTGATTAATACAAATA
This sequence comes from Pimephales promelas, assembly GCF_016745375.1. The sequence goes on from NW_024121114.1 coordinate 652,123, forward strand.
CAACAAAATGTGCATGTAAGACTCCAATCTATATAAATATGCATCTGAAAATCAAGTATTTATGTTTACCTTTTTTAGGTAAATATGGTAAATATATATTTAACATATCCTAAAGGCATTATCCTTTACCATTAATTACCTAAACTACATAAGACATAAAACAAAACTGTTTGATAAAATGTATTTCTACTTTGAATTTAAATCAAATACCAACAACAACAGCATTACTGTTCGAAAGTTTGGGGTCAGTAAGATATTTATATGTTTTGTGCTTTTAAAAGAAGACTCTTATGTTGCCAAGGCAGCATTTATTTGGTCAACAATAGTGAAATTTATCATGATTTAAAACTATTGTTTTCTATTGTATTACACTTTAAAATGTAATTTATTCCTGTGATGGAAACCTAAAGTTTCAGCATCATTGCTTCAGTCTTCAGTGTCACATGATCCTTCTAAATATGCTGATTTAATGCCCTTTTATTTTTTATTGTTAATGCTATAACCATGCTGGTCTGCCAAATATTTTTTATGAAACCATGTAATGTTTTTTTTTTTCCATCAGAATTCATGGATGTTAAAAAAAGCAATTATTTAAATAAATGTTTGTAACATCACAAATGAACAGTTTAATGTTATTTACTGTATACAGTCACACAGAGGGGTCAGTGAACTTTTATGCTATCCCGGTGAGCAACACCACCGACATGATTGTCAGTTGTGATTATAGGGAGACTGATGGAATATCGCTGTGTTTGCCATTTACTTTACCACAGCATTGTGCCTGCAGTGAATGCAACTGTTAATTATCTAAAAAAATTTATTAACACATGAATAAACAAAGCAAAAATCTAAATTAAGTTAAATTAAATTAAGGCTTGTAAAGCCATGGCTTGTGTGATTGTATAATATGAATGGTTGGTTGTAATGATTTTTCATAAATTGACTAGACAATTGAAAAGCTTAAGCATTTAAATTAGCAACAACAATTAAACATGTTGAATAATCATTATTGTCCCTATTTAAAATGAGCAAAACAGTGAGATGCATGGCTCAGGTATGATTAACGCATGTGCCTGTGTGTTAAACAGAGGACCACCTAATTTGAATTTGGTGTAATTCCAACCACCAATTGTTTGGCTTCGTAGAGTTAAAGATGAACCAAGATTAAATATTCCTCTCTTCGTGTGAATGTGTATTTTACCAGTCAGACCATGCCACATTTTCCACATAAAATCCTCCAAAAGCAGCCTAAATAGTCGGGGTCAGGTTGGAGCCCATTGTTTTCGACAGAGAGAGAGAATTAGATGTCAGTGATTAATGCATTCCACAGTTCTACCCTCCTGCAGCATAAAAGAATGTTACAGACAGCAGGAAAGCCTACAACTTCAAAATAAAAACTCAAACATGCCCACACAACCTAGATACTGATGCGTTTAATCATAATGTCACCTTCTAATACACATACAACTACTCTTACACATTTACAATCCTTAAAATCACACAAGAACATTCACAAAGGCAGTCGGGTGATGTCACTCTTCATTTGCATATAAATGAGGGAATGGAATGCTGATCTCTATCTACAGCCTAGCAGTGGCCTATTAAAGTGGACTGGAGAGATTTCCTCATGAACCCATCAGACCTGCTGACACGCACACACACACACACACACACAGTGAGGGCTTGCTCGGTAAATTAGTAAAATAACTGTGCTAGCTGAGACCCTTAACCTCTCTGCGGCACCAGAACAAGTTTAAAAGCAGCAGGGTTTAGCTTCGATGGACTGTTTGTCATGTTTCTACAGTCTTCACTTATGAATATTAAGTAGGAAAATGTTACATTCCTGAAACAATATAAGAAATGTTTTAGTGATCCTATTGAGGAGATTATTTACTTTCTTCTACTTGTCAAAGGTTTCAGTTTTATTTGATTTATTTCATTATTTAATAATTTATCACCTTTTAATTAATGCATTTATGTTATTTTATTTATTTATTTTACCATCAAATAAATTTTGTTTATGCAAGGGTCAAACATGCTGCGTAACATGAGAATGAACCTCATTAGTTCTTGAGAAAGCTCGAACATGCTGCGTAACATGGAAACGAACCTCATTGGTTCTTGAGGAAGCTCAAACATCCTGTGTAACATGGAAACAAGCCTCATTGGTTCTTGTGGAAGCTCAAATGTATGGAAGCATATGGGTAGCAGCAATATTCAATTTGAAATGTAATATGCAAAATGACAATGCAATATGTAAAATGACAATGTAAAATGTAAAATATAGCAATGCATCTCTGTGTTAAAATGTACATGTTCCATTATATTTGTGCAATGTTTGGTGCAAAATGAAAATACAATACCTTTGACATTTCATAAAGTAGTTTTTAACACGTTTTAATTGAATACATTTTAACGCTTTATAAGTTCCAAAATGAAAATGAAACCTCATGGGTTCTTGCCGAAGCTCAAATGTGCTGCGTAACCCGAGAATGAACCTCATTGGTCAAGCAAGCATGCTTGAGAGCTTCTGTTTACAACAACGGATCTATGTGTTGATAAATGTTTATATGTGAATAATAAAAGCCTAAATTCAATCTATTCATCATATAAAGATTTAGTGTCTCTTCCGAAAATCTGGACTGAACCATTCAATTCATATGGATTAGTCATACAATCTATTTGTTAACTTTTTGAAGCGTCCAAGAAGTAGTTGCGTGGACTGGCAATGGAGGGACAGAAATCTCATTGAAAAGATCTTCATTTGTGTTCTGAAGATGAACGAAAGTCTTACGGGTTTGGAAAGACATGAGTGTCAGTAAATGACAGAATTTTTTTATTTTTGGGTGAACTAACCCTTTAATGTGCAATAAAAATGCCAGACGAAAAAGATACCAAAAGAAAAATGGAGAAAAATAGACAGAATGTCTTTGGGCCAAGTAATATGTTTGTTTTTCATGAGAACACCACCACTGTGACTGGCCAGTTCTCCCTTAGGCCACGGGAACCAAGCCTTCTGAAACAATAACCCTGCTGAGCTACTGCAGGATGGCTGTTGGCCTCATCCAGTATAATGGATTGACAGGTTGCACCTTGGGGAGTAAGACCTCCATTTAGAAGTTAAGGGAAATATTCTGACAGTTCTGAAGGAAATGTTCTGCTCCAGAGGACATGGATGATAGCTATAAATCATGGATTCTGGTGGGTTTGGCAGAGCTGCTTCTGGGTCAGCTCTGCCTTAGCTACTAATAAAAGGAGTTTGAAGCACTAAATGAAGAAATCCAGTTGAAGACCAGGGCTGTGGGGTAACTAGGGCATACTTCCATGACCCATTACAACCATTCAGCCTTTACTAAAGAATGTCTGTTTTTAAAGGGATAGTTCACCCAAAAATGAAAATCCTGTCAGCATTTACTTACCCTCATTCCATTTATTCAAAACCTGTATGATTTTCTTTCCTTTGAAGAGCACAGAAGATATTCTGAAGAATGTTGGGAATATTGGTAACCACTGGAAAAAAAATATATACTGAGACAACTTCTTTTATATTCCACAAAAGAAAGTCATAGGCATACAGGTTTGGAGTGGAATGAGGTTGAGTAAATGATGACAAAAGATTCATTTTGGGTGAGCACTCTCATTAATAGCATAAAACTATCTATTGCCACAGGTTTACTTCCGAAACAAGCACTAGTTGAGCACTTGAGCATATGAAAAAGCAAAAAGAAAAGACTGTTCAACAAAAGCACATCTTATCAGGTTACACCACCACAAGTTACAGTTAAACGATAACAACATTAACATTTAATGGGAAAGCAATCTGGGTATTTTTGTCAAACAAAGCTGCACTTGAGGGAATGCGAGCAGGGAGAAAGTAGGCAAGCAGATTAAGTTAAAGTTTTAGTAAGAGGAGCCGCTCATCAAGATATCAACCGCCTGGAAACATGTTCGTCAGATTATTATAACTAAGGCAATGTACGCCGAAAGCTGATTTAATTAACAGATAAGGCAAGAGTGCTAAGGGTTAACAAACATATCTGCACGCTCCTGAAATAAAAAGCAATTATATTTATACAAACATGACCTTGTCTATGTGGCCACCCATATATCAAACATCACTAAAAGTATAATTACACACATCAAGTCAAGATTAAAATGAAAAAGAGCTTTGCGCCTGTGAAATGATTTGGTCAAAAGAGCTCATCATCACCAAAGATAGAATATTCTAGTAAATCGTTCAGACCCAATTGACATGGCTTCCTCTGTCAATATATAAGTCTGTGGGATATTTTTCACCCATATTTATCAAGGGTCGCCATTGTAGCAGACTATCACCTGCTGTTAGCATTCCATTGACTCCCATTCATTTTGGCGTCACTTTGACAGCGAATAACATTACATCTGAAGCTAAAGAAACATAACAATGTATAAAAGGCTCCATTACCTTGTATCTTACGTTATGGCGCCGTAGTAGCAGTTTTTTAAAAATAGGCTAATGATTGCGTCATTACGAATTGACTCTCCATCACATAGTAGAGAAATTACCATATAGACAGGAGGAGAAGCTTGCAGGCATTCAGGGGGGCATGGAGGCATAAAGTGAAGGGAGAAGCACATAGAGAGTCATAAAGGTGATCCTGTTGCTAGCTCATGGACAGTTAATACTCATTCTCTCCGTCTATGTGAGATTCGGAAGGGAATGATTCAGATTTCACTTGGCACAGCTACTAGAAGACATAAAGGTTGCTCACGTGACAGGCTCACTTTGAGTCTGCACAGTACGCCTGGCTATTAGCTTTTAACAGGCTTCAATTTTTATGGGGTTTCAATTAATGGGGTCACTCACTGTGTCCATTTCTTTTACTGTCTGTCTATTATTTTTTATAATCTGACTGCCAAAATCAGTTAATCTAATTGCTTAGAAAAGTAATAATACACCTCAGCTCAACAAGTCACGTGATTTCCGGTCTCGGGTCCATCGCACCCCACGAGCAATACAAACAACACTTGAGACTTTAATACTTAGGGTTAGAGGTTTACCCAAATCCCTAACATTAAGAATGAGCAATAATATCCATACTTGCATTAGCAAACACCAATAATTAAGAAAACACATATACATATAATTCATTTGAATAGTTCTTTATGCTCTCCATAGGGAGGGGTGTTGTTTACCAGGACAACAAAATTAAATGTGACTCCAGCTCGCTTTGAGACATTCTTGTTTCCGCTTTGCCAACTCATGCAGAGCACATGCACAGACATGCTACGACAAAAGAAAATTAAGAGCAACTTCCAACATGCAGGTCAATGCTTAAACAGTAATTACGAGAGAGAGAGAGAGAGAGAGAGAGAGAGAGAGAGAGAGAGAGAGAGAGAGAGAGAGAGAGAAAGTAGACAGGAGAGAGAGGTGCGTCAACATAGATGGAGAGACATCAGAGGAGAGAGACAGAGAGAGCGTGAGCAATAGAGACAGACACTGGGTGTGTAGGGTGTGATGGGAACTGAACTTTCCTCCAGGCATAAAGCAAACTCATTATTATCTGAAGAATTTTTACAAAATTTCCTTAGCGCTGGCAACAAAGGCCATAGGTTCAGATTCTTCACAGTGATAGAGGATGCGTTTCTTTAGGTGACACGCATAATTCGCACAAAGTAAACAAAAAACAAGTCTGTAAAGGACAGAAATTGAATATGCATATCATATCTAAAAGTCCTGTTTTGAGTCTACTGGACATTTTTAAAAATACATATATTTTAACTTTTTCCAAAATGAATAACCTACAACCATTATTGACATTTTCAAATTTTCATTAAGTCTGCCACACAATAGCATGTCAAATGTGTTTTTCAAAAATACGGTGGGTACTACGGTTGTGAAACGATTAATCACATCCAAAATAAAGGTTTGTGTTGTTTACATAATATATGTGTGTATAATTATTTTGTTTAAATACACATACAAGCATGTATATATTTAAGAAAAATGTGTTATTTATATAAATATATATACAGTACATATTTCTTAAATGTGTATATAAAAATATTATAAACCGTACACATACTGTATATTATGTAAACAAACTTTAATTTTGGAATCTGCAATTATTTGCAATTAATCGTTACACAGCCCTACTTTGCACCATATATGTATTTCAAACGAATGATTGACACCTAGGTACATAACACTACAGATGTATTATCAACAGAGCAATGGACTTTAAACATTTTGTCAAATAAACAAGCCACCAAGGAAGACAAAAGTGAGACAACTTTTCAATGTTCTGTCAAATGAACCATAAACACTCAGTACAAACAGAGCACAACAGTACAAAGTATTTTTACAATTTGTTTGTCAACTTATCGCCTGCATGCTTCCATGCTAGTATACATGACAACGAGCAATGGGACATTTGAACATCAAACGCACATTACACAACTTCTTCAGCTAAACAATATTAGTGTAACGCTAATGATACACTCATGTCACAATTTGCTACAATATTAGTGTAACGCTAATGATACACTCATGTCACAATTTGCTACAATATTAGTGTAACGCTAATGATACACTCATGTCACAATTTGCTACAATAGTAGTGTAACGGTAATGATACACTCATGTCACCATTTGCTATAATACAAAAGCTACATACGGGGGAAACAGGGCAATGAAAATATAAATATTCAAGATTCTTAAACTGAAAATAATACAGAATTATGTTAGACGCGTATGCTTTAAAATAATGATTGAATATATTGAATCATCATCATCATATATTTAAATTGAGAGGATGAACAAAAATGTTATAGGGTGGAAATGATGGTGAGTAAATGACAAAAATTACATTTCTGAGTGAATTATAACTTAAAAAAAACAGTAAGCTGGGTCTTGGATAAAAGTAACTATATCGCAATTAATAACATCACATTTTTATATTATATAACAAATTATCTACAGTATATTGATATAACAATACATCTTTACACCCCTAGTGAACAATGCAGAGGCCAACTGTAGTCTGATTTTTGTCAGAAGTCGTTTTTGCACGAAGTGTGGCTGCGGAGGGAAAATACTGATTTGTGCATTAGGATTGGGAGAAAGAAATTCTATTTTACTTCTGAAAATATAAATATCTCAACATAAAAGTTACTCAGGTTTTTACTTTTATGTCATTTATATTTGTATTAATCGTGTCACATCATGCCACAACAGCTTGAGGCTGTCTACACTGAATGTGTCAAAACAAAACTGCCTAAAACTCCTGTTGTCAAAATTAGCACACGCATGTGAAGTACGTCAGAAATAGAACAGTGCACTGCACCACTTCTAGTGTAGACAGTATCACTGATTACAATGGGCTCTATTTCCGTCATGTCACATTGCTCATGTCCAGTGTAAACACAGTGTTATTCATCTATAGAACAATCAAGAATAAAGGGTTTAAGGCGCAGAGTTGGATTGGATATTCTCAATGTTTTTCAATTGTAGGTGGAAACAACATCCTTCCTGCTGCGACAAATGCAACAAGGTGAGATCTGAAGCATCATATGTGTGTGGGGGATTGGAAAAAAGAGCCTATGGTTTCAATTAAAGCAAGACATAAACTTACGGGGGAGAGAGACTGAAAATCTGCATAAATCTGTGCATGCTTTTATAGACGGAATCTTTTGAGGATGGGACTAAAGGCCCTGATATAACGACAAAGTTCTTTTTCGTTCTTTGCTTAGGGGTAAAAATAAATTATAAATATGTGAGCAACAATATACTGTTAGCAAACATACAACACTGCCCACACTCCTGAGAGCGACAGTAAGATGAATATGTAAATATGTGCTGTGTCTGTGTGCTTTCGTCTCTCAATAAAAAAATAAACAAAACAAATTGAGAAAACAGCAAGTATTTTTCTTATTAAAATCAGATCAAAGCAAAGTGCACATGCTTGCACAAGCTCTGCAATTCAGCACTCTAGTAAAGTCACATCATGTCATTTTTTATAGCACTTTGTACAACAGATTGCTTAAAATCAAGCAGCTTTACCATATTAAACGATAAAAATGTCAGTGTCTCATTTAATCAGAAGCACAACTTCAGTCTAGTGTGTTTGTATTTTTCCCCGCGGACGTCAGACCTCGACGGACTCAACAGAAGAAATTACCATTTCTATTAAGAGATCCACGTGAAAAAAAGCGAAGCCTCAGCGCACACCTACCTATTTCGTAATCACCACGGACCAATGGGAGTTCAAAGGTGTTTACCCAGCCAGAGAAAAACTTTTCCGGAAAGTTCGCTTTGGCAAGCAAAGCCGTTATGAACTTCTGAAATGAACACAAAAGAACTTTGTTTTGACCTGATTTTGTTCTAAATGACATCATATCAGTTCGTTCTACGATTTCGCTTGAAGTATATCAGGGCCTTTAATCATTTACATTTACATTTATGAATTTAGCTGACGCTTTTATCCAAAGCGAATTACAATTGTTATATATGTCAGAGGTCACACACCTCTGGAGCAACTAGGGCTTAAGTGTCTTGCTTAGGGACACATTGGTGTGTCTCACAGTGGATTCGAACCCGGGTCTCTCACACCAAAGGCATGTGTCTAATCCACTGGACCATCACCACCGCATCATCCATACCATGCAGACCTCTAGTGTATATTGCTAGTGTATAGACACTGAGCTACAGTCAGAAAATGGGCAATTTCAGTCTGACTATATGTTTTGGTACAGTTGAACAGTTGAAGACTTTTACATTGCATGTAAACACTGTATTCTGTCTATTCTGACCTCACATTAGAAGCAATTTAGAAAAGTACACTTCGAGGGTTTGGAGCCAGAGGGGCATAAGTGGCATTTTGGGCGAATATGAGTTTTTTTATATCAAAATAAAGGTCTCGATGAGATCTATCCAATGGTGCAAAAATACCTATCGGAGATCAAACTGTATTAAATAAAGCAACAAAAAGGCGTATCTGACGTATTATACATATTTGTTTTTTATTTAAAAAAGGTTTAGAACATGTTCATTGTGTTAATTTTTTTACTTAAATACTCATTCATGTAAGTATGCCTGCGGTTGCAATGTTTGTGGTTCAAGGTTAATAAAACAGGTGATTGAAGTGTGGTCAAAATTTTGTTTTGTCTCTCCTGTAAAGTTTGTTAAAAGCCACTTACACCCCTCTGGCTCCAAGACCTCGACTTGTGTACTCTTCAAGAAAGTATTACAGCAGACAGGGGTTGAAGTCCTGTGGTCAACTAGTAAAGCCTGGTGTAGGATGATGGGCCATGCGTGTAAAGAGGACTCTGTAAAAGTTTTTTTTTCCTTTTCTAGCATGTGGCAAACAGGTTGTGCTACACTCAATGCTCTCATTTTAGAGATTCAAAATGAGGATAATGTACAACAAATCCCTCCACGTCTGTCAGTAGAGCTACCATCAACGTACAGAGAGGAAAAAAAGTCGGACAATACACCTGCATACCAGGCAAGCCAAAGAGCATTCCACGTGCTTTCTCAGATTCAGCCCAGTGTTAATCAGCGGTTTGGGCTAGGACCGTTGGAGCATGCTTGGCCCTCCCCACCGAGGGCCTCTGTGTATGGAGCCCATTGTGTTCCAACATTAACAGACACAGAAGCATGAGTCACCTTCAAATCGTGTCTGGGTATTAGCAACCCCATCCAATCAGAACGCTGGGAGAGGTGAAGACCGAGCACCTCCACGGCAATGTGCGCAATGCAACTCCTCGTCGACATGGTAATGTTCAGAGGGGCATACCTGAGGTGAAGCCTAACTGCGGTCACATGGGCGGGATTCTGCGCGTCTCTTAATACGTGTCTAGAAAAAAATGCAGCTGGTCTTCTTTTGGTTGCAGTGGGTAATTAACACCCACTGGTTACATTAACCTGCACAAATTTGTATTCTAGTTAAGCACACACTCCCAAGCTATCATTGGCCAACAACTTATAAAAAGATGACAGAAAACAGTCAAAACATAATTATGAATGAATCACACACAAGGTGCATTATTATTTTACAGTCAGATTGTTGGCAATAGCTAGAAGAGAGCTAAAACAAAGGTATTAGCAAATCTCTGTTGAGACACTAGTCATTGCTGTCATAATAAACTGAGACTGGTAATGTAAATAGGCCCAAGTCATCTCTCCAGTAATAAAACATCAAATTTTTCCATTAGCAGATATAAACTAAAGACAGCAACTTCATTAGAGGAAGTATATAAGGTCATCTGGCTAGCATCAACACAAAAGTAAATGGTGAGAGTGAATGTAATATTGCTGTTGTCTGTCGCATACCCTGAGTCTGTAAGCCAAGTTGTCATTGGCTCTTTCCCAGTTGAGGGGATAAATGTCTGGGTCTCTCATTCTCTGTCCTCCTCTCTCATTTAGACATAAACCACATAGCCAGTCTATGTTTACTAGACAGTTTCTCTGTTCCAAAACATAGTGAATTTCCTCCTGCTTACATAGGCAGATACCTTCAAAAGGTACAAACCAACCTAACTATCATGAAACTTATAATTTACCATATTGCAACACTACATGAGTAACACAGAAATGGCTTAAAATTGATTTCTGACTTTAGCATGTTGCTAAGCTAAATCAGAAGTATTATATGTATAAAACTAATTAGCACATACACAAATATTTCAATGAACAAAACAGTTAAATTTACTTTCAATTACTATATTTTTGTTCATTGAGATTTTCAGTATTGAACTTGCATTTATTTTTTCACTGAGCTTGTCCAACGCATTCTCATCCTTTGGCGTCATATAGGTGACGCCATATGAAATTTCGTCGAAATACTACGCACATGGCACCCTTTAGCGTCAATATAACACACACTGTTATGGGTAGGTTTAGGTCTCATATTGACGCTAAAGAATGCCAGTCACCTGTATGATGCCTTGGGTTCTGCATGTTATATTGACGCTAAAGGGTGCCATGTGCGTTGTATTTCGACGAAATGTCATATGGCGTCACCTATATGACAACAAAGGATGAGAACGGGCTGGTCACAGTGAAACATGAATTCTTCTTCATAGGATGATCACTAGGTTTTGGAAAAGGTGTTATATTTTTAGAAGGCACTGCAATGGAAGCACATCCAAGTGAAACGGATTATCAAAAAATAAAAATAAAAATTGTAGTGTGGTGGAGACGTGGTTCAAACCAGTCGCTGTTGACTGAATGGAGGCAGGTTTCTATTTCAAGCAGACTTTAAGCCGCAATGACAAACTAACTGGTCTAACAGATAACCAAATGTAGGCAGGTTAGTTTCTCATTGGGAGTGAAACAAGAACGGTGACAGAGAATTTGACTACAATTACAGAGAAAGACTACAATGAGGATAAGCAGACAAGAATAAACAGTTTGTCTGAAGGTTAAACGAGTCCAAACTCCAACAACGGAGTCAACAAAGGGAGGATGAGGAGAGGAGGATGGGGAGAAAAATGAAAAGCTGAAAGAAGAATGCAAAAGAAAGCCTTTAGGATCAATACGGACATAATGAAAATCCAAGATGAATATCCAGGGTTGTGTGATGGTTATGGATTAGTTTCTCTCTACAGAAAGGACAGATAGGGCCAGTGCACAGAATACACAAATAAATAAATGAGCTACTTGGAAAAAAAAGAAACAATCATCTGTGAATAAAAGCTGGAAATTCAAAAACACTGAAGGCCTATTGTCCAAGGCGGAAATATCAGGCAAAGATCAATAGACTCAAAGTTTAAAGAGAGATTGGAGTTACAGAGCAAAGAAAATGAAAAGGGATGGAAAGGGGTATTTCCCAACTTTAATCTTATTGTGAATTACTTCACAGTAAATTACCAAGCAGGATACAAAACTCCCTCTCTCTGGGTAACAAAAACAATCTGGAACACCAAACCTGTCAATCATCAGAGCAACATGACTATCAAATGTAGATCACTCACTGCATATCTGACCCTGTGATCCCAATCAATGATAGTTCATTCGAATAAAAGGACGCTAAAAATTATAAGACAATAACCCACAAATTAGCCTTGCCAACAGTTGCCTATTTATTTTGAAACAGACCAAACTCAGAGCCCGCAATAATTTCTTTTACTTTGAACAGATTGCTGAACAATAACAGTTGTCATTTTGTTGGCATGGTTTTTCAGGTACCATCATCAACATGTAGAATTCATGGCGAATACTACCATGGAATGAAGTTAAATTTTCAGATGTAGTCCAGGTCCCAAGTCAGTTGAGTATGCATTTTGTAAAAGGGTCTAGAAAGAAACAACTTAGAATCAACTTGACAAGGCTTTCACAACCCATTGTACTTCCTATGAAGGAAGTACAATGGGTTGGGGTCCTATGAAGGAAGTACAATGCGGGAGCATCCTATGAAGAAGAGATGTTATATAGCAGGACAGCACCAATTGGTTGAAATTTAAAGGCACTGGTGATGTACACCAATGGAGGACTACATTGGGTTTTTTTTTTTTCTCAAAATGTATAAAGACAAACCTTTTCTTTGAAATAATAAGAACCATGGAATTGCACACAAGAACAGGAACATGTATACAAACATCTAAATGGGGCCTTTCTGATTTCATGAGGAGTTCATGAGAAGGCCTACCACAAACGTCAAAAAAAAAATTAGTTTTGATCATGCATTGATGCATTGTCTAGGTAAGGATTTCATCACACTGCCAACACAATCCTGCAGGCAAGAAGTTACCCGTCACTTGCGACCATAAACAGTGCTCAGCCCTGGGCGTGTGAACATTATCAACATTCCTGCACCTGATGCCACAGCTGTTTGGTTGACAACATGTTGTTTCTAAGACAGAATTTTTAATCTGCAGTATAAATCTAATCACTGATATTCCAGTCAATGACGTACATCTGCCACATCACTCTAAACGCGTCCCCTGCTGCAAAAGAAAAGAATGGTTGGGAAGAAAGGCTCTGCTCCTGTTTGTTATCTTTGGAACCTCTTCTGACTCACTCTTCTGGAAGGCCTGAAGATTAGCAGGTGTTGACGAGGGATCTGACCCCCTAACCTCACACGTCAACTCTGGTCTAGAGGTTAAAAGGCAAGGCCCGTACAAGGCCACAAAACAAGACCTTGTGGGCGTCAAGGTGAAAGGCATTTTCAAGCGGTTGCCCAATCACACAGTGAGATCTAATAAAGGTGAATGCCACAAGCACAGAAAAATGCACATAATAGCTGAAGAACAATTCAAATGAGTGAGTTGAGAAATTCAAATGAGTGAGCCAAGCAAGCAGAACCAAGGCCAAGAGCAGGACATTAGGCGAACATTGATGCTGCCTTCACGTTCTGTCGATGGGTTTCCTGCATCTGACGCCATGCTATCTTTTGAATGGCTGTAGCCAAGTTAGAGGAGGTTGACCATGGACTCGCAGCACTTCAACAAGCATGTTTTTTACGCTTGGCAAGCCAAACGGACGTGATATGGGGGCGTGGCAGCATCAACGATTCATTTTTTAATTCAAAATTGCGAATTAATTTTGACATCGAAATCGTGACACCCTTAATAACATCTTAATTGCTTTACATTACAGTTAATGAAAATTTATGAATACAGTATAACAACTTGATGCATATTGGCCCTCATTTATTAAAAGTGCGTACACCAAATTTCCAACGTACACCCAAAACCACGGTGACTTTGAGATTTATCAATATGGACGTTGGCGTACGACACGCTCAAATCCTACGCCAGCTCAGGAGGTGGTGTACACACGTTTCGAGTTAGTGCGGAAATGCGCAGAAAAATTCCTAACACCACAAAACGCACTGATAAACTAAAAGATATGATATATTATTATAAAAAAACACAAACATAATAATTATTATTGTTCAACATGGACTTCAATGTTTAATTTGTGTGACTTTACAAAAACACTTGACTTGTATTTTGTAGGCATATGTATTCCTTCAGTTGCGAGCCTGTGTGCTTGCTTTACCTGACATTTCACGAAGGTGCGCGTGGACTGGGTTCGGTAATGAAAGGCTTTCAATGACCAAAAAATAATTCAGACTGACAAAATAATAAAAAATACATTCTTCTTCTTTTAAATAATAATAATAATAATAATAATAATTTTAATAATGACATTCTTCTTTTAAATAACAATAAGCATCATTAATAATGCAAATCATAATAATAAGAAGAAGAATATTACAAATTGTCATGCAATTATTAATGTGAATGAATGGTACTCCACATCACATCATCATCATCATCATCATCACTATTGTACAATAGTACAATAGTACTGTACCCTGTATTGTACACCCCAATACATGTGACGTGATTCGAAATTGAATGCTATTTCAAAAGACGTGCAGTAAAATAAAAAGAAAATATGCAAAATAAATGCCTGGGGGAAGCTGAGACTTGAATATATAGGGGCGTGTTATTCTAATGATGATCGTTTTCAGCTGTCGGATTTATCAAGGGCAGGTATGGGCTCTATGCATGGCGGTATTTCCGGTGAAGGTGTAAGGATGCTCGATAACTTGTGCCGATCGTAGAGTCCAATGCAATACCGAGAATTTATATTTAATTTTATACTCCATGGTTATACTAAAGAAACATTAATCACAAAAAAAAGACAAAACAGACACCCCTCGTTGTGTTTATGCTTCTTTTTAAAATTATATTAAATAAACATAACTATATAAAATTACATCTAAACGTATGAAAGTTTCGTTTCAAAGACAGGAGGACAGTAAATTTTGAAGACTATAATCCCGTTTTCCTCGGTTTTCCTCCGCTTTAATCTCCCCAACCAGAAACTGAAGAGCATCCTTGCGTCAAATGCGGAACTTGGGCATGCATATAGTCTATTGCATACACCTGGATTTCAAAGGTACGCACAGCTTCATAAATCAGGCGGTGAGAGGAGTGTAAGCATAATCTTACGCCAACATACACCCGTTTCTACGCAAGAATGATAAATGAGGGCCATTGTGTGTATTTTCCACAGTGAAAAAGAAATAGCATTTATTTGATCGAAGGTCCGGAATCATCAGCAAGCTGACAGACTCTATAGATGGTGAGGTGAATGTATACAATGGCATGGTTAACTTTGTGTGGTTACTAATAAATAAGATGCTCCAAGAAAAGTACAAGTTTATCCTTCAAAGGATATCCCTGTGGAAACTAAACATATTCTTGGTTTGATGATAAATCCATGGCCTTTTGGTGGCACGTTTTTATTTGATGTTCAGAGTTTTGCCGGTTACATTCCAAAGTGTTTTTGTGTTTTGATTCGTGTTTTGATATGTCCATGGATCCTCCTACTCTGAGCAGATCCCTAATTTGACTTTGAGGAACATTGAGGTACGAGGTATGGGAGAAGCTGTAGACCTTAGAAATTATTCACATTCTTTAAAGCCTTTGCTCAAACAAATCACAACAGTTTACAAACAGTCAATACACAAATGCGACTTTAATGAAGGAAAATCAACTTAAATCCTTAATCAACTTCAGGAATGCATACACTGATGAAAGGTCATGTTTCTTGATTGCTCGGCACATTTCTACGTTATTCAATGCTGTTACTCAGTAATGTGACTCAAAACAAGAACATGGATAAATGTTTAAGTTTAATTTTAATGCCCCACTAGCATTCAGTGTCATAGTTTGGCAACAATGCAAACATTTATTTGAGATCAAAGTCTGAGCTGAGGTGTAACCATAGAGATGTGGCATGAAACAGCATATTGGAGAGCCTTAGGTGTACTGACAAGAGGAATATGAAAGAAGCTTGGAATGGTGCGTGTCTTTGTAAAACTCTGTGCACCGTGCTATGGTGTTTTGGGAACCCATGCAATTGCTAAGGTGTTTTAAGCAGATTTTAGTGTGTTGCTATGCAGTTGCTTGAGTGTTTTTGGGTGGTTTCTAGGGTGCTGCACTATCATTGTGCAAGTAATAAAACAATAATTAAAGATATGTTCTGCATATGATTAATGAAGGCTTGAACATGGTCGTAACAACACACACAAAAATCGCTCTAAACAGCACATCATTCCTCAATTTTGAAATATAATTTTTCTCCAATGCAGTGTGGGACGTGTTGAATTCCAAAGTTTACCAATTCGTTTTTGCCTTTAAGGATACTACACTTCTCAAAAGATAAGAAATCTAATTTAATAATAACTCCACTTTACATTGTTTTCTGTGTTTGTGCTATTTCCTTCTATAATAAACAAGTATCTTGCATCAGGTGAAACTGATTTGAGATCTTGAAATACCAACCTATCAGCATGCTTTACACCACATGACAGAAAGAAAAAACAGATACAGTGAGAGCTGAGAGATAGAGGGAAAGGATCAAAGGGTGAAAGTAAAAAAAAAGAAAGAAAGCAAAAAGCCAGCAGATTTGTCTTGTTGTGCAATGGTGAATGTAAGTAGACAGGCTAATGCCTAATCACGCAGAGTGGCCTGGTTTTACCACTGATTCATACCGAGCGCCCTGCTGAAAGGAATGTTCACAAACTACTAATGGCCAAATCCACTCTGTTTTATAATCATTGTTTCTGCTGACACACAATCAAAGCTAACAGCCAGTCGTGTAAATAATCATTGTGTGACAAAATGTGAGCCGATATCATTAAAAACACGCTGGCATCTCTCTCCAAGGGTTCTGCACTTTTTTATAAAATACACAAATAAAACTTTCCACATTGCCTAGCCTACAGGCCAATGTGTTTGCAATCCATGTTGAATATGAATGACAAAGTGTTACAGTTACTCCCCATCACTGAATAAGTAGCTACGCTACTAACCTAACTAGTTTTTCTGTAGCCTGACAGTAAAGCTCAGCTGTTTTCAAAATAGTCCAGCAATTTCCAGGAACAAACATCTTTTTCCAAAGCTTTGTGCTGTAGTGTGCCAAAATGTTATGTCAAATGTACATTGTAATCATCAAACACACTCTCCATGTACTATTTGACATTGCCAACTTCAATTCATTGATTTGAATTGTTTCATATATTAAACAAATATGGTTCTATTAAGTTTTTAGTGTAAATTAATCTGTAAAAAGATTAGTTCTCTCAACCTGTGATCCCTATTTAGAGCTGTCAAATGAATGAATCATGATTTATCGCATCTAAGATAAAGGTTTGTTTATATAATGTGTGTCTATGCCTACTGTATATTATTATATTTATTTGCATTATATAAATGTGTGTCTGTGTATCTAGAGACATACACACATATACTGTATATAATGTATACACGCACGCATATATTATTATCTAAACACAAAATTTTATGTTAGAGATGCGACTAATGGTGATTCATTAATTTGACAGCACTATCCAATGCATTTAAACATTTTTATATTTTTGTCATTATATTATCAAACAATTAATATAAAGCACTACTATCCAAAATTTGGGCTTGGTAAGATTATTTTGTGTTTTTCAAAGTCACTTATGCCAATCAATGCTGCATTTATTTTATCAAAAATAAAGTAAAACAACAATACTGACATTACGACATATAATATTACAACTTAAAATAGTTGTTTTCTATTTTCTATTTTTAATTCTTCAGTGTCACATGATCCTTCAGAAACCTAATTATCAATGTTGAAAACAGCTGACTGACATTTGTGTGAAAACCATGATACTTTTTTTTTTTTACAATTCTTTGATGAACTGAACATTTTGCCCCCTTTAATTTATTCATGAGTAGCTTGGGAAGCAACAGCTTCAGAGTAATTTCTCCAACACTGATGGCCCATCTCAGTAGAGGTTATACAACTAACTATTTCCTCTTTTGAACTCTGCCCCCTTATACCAAAGGCTTCAAATGTTGAACCAACAAGCAACCGCTCATGAACACAGACATTCTAGATAAGAGAGGGGCCACACAGAGGGAGTAGGTCATTTAGTCTATTTTCCAAGCGTTAGCTGGTGCACGTTAATAAGTGACGACTCAGTCTGGAGGAATGCGTCACTGTGACGCTGACAAAGCATTTCTCAAGCAAACAAAAAGATAAAATCTAAACACACAAAGTAGAAGGGGCTATTTATAGAGTTCATACATGCACACTGTCCTACACCAATGAGGAAGAGTGATGAGCACGACTGTCACAATCAACCTGCTACCTAATTCATGTTCACACACCGTGACCGTTCTGTTTCTAAGAGATGAATCCAAACGCAAAAGTTGGCACGGCCCTCTTATTGGTGCCATTACCACATGCGACTGAATTGATTGTGGCTCATAACTGTGGAAAATGACAATGCCAGTCATGCATCATAAACAAGGAAGAGCATACATTCTGAACTGAAAGTGAGTCCATCTGACACTGTGTCATGCTTGAAAAGACCAGACAGCTAAATAAGACAGAGCGGAATGTAATCTGAGGAGATTGGTGACCGTTCAGAAGGGCCAGTACAGGGAGTCTTGGTCTCATTGCATTCCAGATCTTCGATTATGTGTGCTGATTTGGTCCGACAGTTAAATGGATGTAGTATATCATGCTTTGACTGTTGAGCAGTACATTAACAATGGCTCACATCTAAGGGACCTTCCAAGAGCCTATGGCTCTTTGCAGGACCCTGAGTGTAAAGTTAGACCCTACCCACCTTGTTTTATCAAAAACTTGGTGCTGATATATTTTTCAGACTGCTGACTTTCAGAGCCGGACAGTAATGGAGTACATTTACTTGAGTACACTACAGTACTTCAGTAAAAATTTGAGGGATCTGTACTTTGCTAGAGTATCATTTTTGTGGAGAACTCATGACTTTACTCTATTGAAAGGGAAATATTGTACTCTTTACTTCACTACATTTCTATCCATAACCGCGAGTACCCGTTACTAGGGCTGTCAAACAATTAATTACATCCAAAATAAAAGTTTGTGTTTACATAATATATGTGGGTGCACTGTGTATAATTATATATATATATATATGAAGAGTTCAGATGCAAAAGCCTCTAAATGCCATTTGAAATTTTCTTCTTTAATGATGATTTTTATCAAACTTGTATATTTAAGTTCAGTAATTTCATTTAAATGGCAATGATAATTACCAATTAATTGTTATTTAAGTGAAATTACTGAACTTAAATATACAAGTTTGATAAAAATCATCATTAAAGAAGAAAATTTCAAATGGCATTTAGAGGCTTTTGCATCTGAACTCTTCATATATATATATATATATATATATATATATACACACACATGCTTGTATATATTTAAGAAATATTTTCATGTATATATATATATATATATATATACACTGTATATAGATTTATATATAATTTATATTATATATAAATATCAATTTTATATATAAATAATATTTTTTTCTTAAATATACATGCATGTGTGTATTACACACACACATATATATATATATATATATATATATATATATATATATATAAAATTATACACAGTGCACCCACATATATTATGTAAACACAAACTTTTATTTTGGATGCGATTGATCGCAATTAATCATTTGACAGCCCTACCCGTTACTACTAAAAAAAAAAATGGAAAAAAGAAAAATCTCGGAAACCCTTAATTTGTGGTTACCCTCTCAAACGTGATGTCAACTCCATGGTCAGATTTAGATAAGAGACGAAACCATGGACGGAACAATGGATGAAGTTGCAGCAGGTTCATCCCGGGAATGTGCCAACCCGTGGCCCCACCTCGCCAGACTATTTCAATTTTCCCGAAAATGTCTTAAATATTAAATAAAGCAACATGGTAAAAAGATGAAAATGACTTGATTTTACATTCTCCAAGGTAGTAACATTAACATTTTTCATAAGTCCATGTAGGACGTTTCTGTACATGTAAGCACTGAGGCAGTAGTAATGTAATATTTAGAAAATGTACTCTTGTACTCTTGATACTCAAGTACTTTTAAAAACAAGTACTTAGAACTAACGATAAAACTATAAAACTAACTTTATCACGCTCCAAGAGCTCTCTAGTGGTCGGGAGCATTTCGTTGTGTCGTAAAATTTCCGTTGTGTTGTGGCTTAATTTCCTTTTTAAATTTCATTGTGTTGTGCACTACTGGGCCACTGTATATTACACCCCTAGAGGAGGACATGGGAATGCAGTGTAGTCTCTACCACAAATATCAGCAGTAACAAAAAAAAAAATGCTGGAATATCCTTTATCCTTTGTTGAAAGGATTAGCATAAATACTTTACTATGCTTGGTAAATAGCCTGGAATGTTCTAAAAATAAAAGCAGAAAGAGTGAAGGACCAAGCTAATAACCGGTTGCTTACTGTGGCGAGCAGGACGAGGCAGGTGGCATTTTTATCTACAAGTCTTGTTTCTTTAACAGAGGAGCGGAAGCTTAAAAGGAGAAGCGATGTCAGAGAAGGACGAGAGAGACCAGACCTGGACTATTTCATTTAATGTTTTTAAGGACTGCCGTCTTTACTTCCGTTTTTGTTTAATTATTTATTATTCAAATTGTTGAACGTTCACTGGTCTGCCTCCTTCCTAACTTTGCACATTGTTACACTTACCTTGCTTACCCATGACTGAATCTCAAAGGTATTTGTAGTGTTGATGTGACCTTGTTTGGAAAAATGAGTGACTCTAAAACATGCTTGTTTAGGCGGCAATGTCTCATTCCAGGCAGTGGACCACTGCCAACAAAGGCAAATATAAACTGTTAAACCAAATTGTAGCAGTTAACCAAGGTGCCAATCTTTTAACATTTTACAACAGGTCATCGACCACTAACAAATAAGTAGATCAACAACTGCAGGAACACAAGTTGTAAAAGAAAATTGTGCTCTAACAGAAGTATTTCAACTTCATCTAGTCTTGATTTGCTTGTACGAGAACCTCGCTTGGTTAACCAGACCCTACGTATCACTAGGAGCATAAGATAAGGAACTGCTTTTCATCCACATGGCTGCTGCCAGAGACAAGTGCCATTTGCCAATTAGTCCAGGTTTCCTGTTCAAATGTCAGATCAAAATCCCTAAAGACCTCACAATGTAAACACTTGGTATAATCTCTTTCAACGTTGCCATATCTTGTCCAGCTTTAGGTGCTCACAACTCACTGCCCAGCAACTAATTCAGCAAGAAACAATCATAAATATTTAGTCTATTTCTCAGGGGTGAATTCCATTCAATTGGGACACAAACAATATTACATGATCCCCTCGCGCTTATCCAGGTTCATTTCCAGTTCTCCTGCTCAAAATAAAAAAAAAGAGTTTCCATGGCCCATAAAGAAGAGATTGTCGTTGTTTAGGCTGAATTTGGAATTTGAAATGGAAAACCGCCAAGAAGACCGGACATGGAGGCTTTTATCTACAAACGGGTCGTGAGGAGTTTGAGACTCGGCCAGATGTCAAACAATAGCATTTGCGTTTATTAGAGCTGCGCTGGCCCAAACACATTTCCAAATTAAAACAAACATCTCAGTCACCCCAGCAAAATACACGTCGCAAAAGAACATTTATAAAATGATGTGAACTTTCAGATCTGTAATACAAAACAAACTTGTTATGGATTAAAGTTACAGTCGGATATACACAGCTGAAGGTGTGTCTGCAACGGATTGCTCATGAATTGCTTGGAGCCGGAGTTCCAGGCAGCCTTTAGGTTAACGGCCCCCCATAACAATGACAGAGGGAAACGAAGTTTAGGTTTCAGGGAGAGATCTGGGAGGCTCCACAAGAGTCTGATAACTCACAGCAAGCTGCTAAATGCGCACGGTCGAACAATGAACCCTATCAATTTGAAGCCACGGCAGGAAGTACAGGGAAACAACCTCTAGAAAATCCTACATATCTTTACTCAAAGCTGTTCACAGAAGAATTGCAATGCATTTTCACAAAACTAAGCAGACACTGGACATGTTTGATATGTCCAAGAGGAGTGAGACATACCATACCAAGCATAAATAATAGTTTCAGGTGGTTGAATGGGTTTAGACAGCTTGTAATGGCCATTAGCTGCCTTCACACATACACACTAAAAGCGCTCAAACTGCATGACATGCTCCCTCGCTTATGCTCACTTCAACCCGAGAGATTAAAAAGAAAGTGTCAAAATGATAAATAATTTACCCAGCCTCACACACATTCTTGCAGTAACAACCCCAGCAAGACCATGGATCATGATTGTGTACTTAAACACTCATCTCTACAAATACACCCTAACATTAAGTCTTGGCCTGTGCCCACTTCCCAAACTACTTTACCTTGGCAGAGTGCAAGAGGCTAATGACAGGATGTCTTCAGCCAAAGCAGACATACTGGTCAGCCTCCAACAGTAACTATCCGCGGGGGCAGTGGAGCTGGGTGGTAAGCAGACATTCACAGCTCTAGTATGTACACCAATGGCACAATACGCAAGCCTTGTTGCTTATGTTTGGGAATGTGATAGATTGAAAGGGGAGAAACTTATGAGGCAGTTGGCATGTTTTGGAGGAATTGTTATGGTGAACCAATCAAATTACGAAGTGTCTTAAACTAGAGGAACAGCCGTACCATGTTCTCCCTACATTGCATGTTGTTGTAGAATGTTACCCTGCAACCCACAAAATCATTATGGAGAAAATAAGTATAATATGATCTCAATCTGTTAGTCATCAGACTCGTTGGCTTCTAGTCTTGATTTATGTGTATTGCTTAGAGGAGAAATGTATTGAGCTGATATTTCACATTGCATAAGTCAGACATGCAAGCTAAGCGATGGGAGTGACATTTAACGATGGATTTTAGATTACAGCTTTTTCTACTTTAGTTAACTTGGCAAAGGTTGTGTCTATATAAGGAAATGTGGTTGCAAAAATGCCAGTTTTTGACAAATGGACCAATTTACAAAAGAGATTTCATGTTACCATGTTTTTGGAGGATGATAAAAGTAAAGTAGTTAACTCAAAGTGTTCTAGTCACATGGTATGGCTAGAATAAGTTAATGTAGATAGCAAATGTAGTTGAAATAATGGGAACACAAAGTAACAATGGTATGATGGTAATACTAAGATTTTAAATACTTGTAAATACACAGCATATTGATGTAAATATTTCAGTATCGTGGGCAAGTAACCATTACAATGGTTGTATGGACATGGGTCCATGACAATATTATCATAATATTTTGTTTGTTTGTTTGTTTGTTTGTTTGTTTTTGTTTTTAATTAATTTACAAAACCTGTCTAACATGCTGTCTGTCTACATAATAAATGGCAACTTCATAAAAATATACCAACAGACCACTTACAAAAAAGTATGATGGTATTGTCACCTTTTTTGGTACAATTTAGTTACAAAACACATTTAGGATACTATTTATAAACATTGCAATTCAGTATATGGGCCAAAAGATCACTTACACAAAAGTGCCAAGGTATGGTGGTACTTTTACCACTTGATATGTTTTTTGTTTTGTTTTTTTGACACATTGCCATTGATAATATCATGTGGTTTCTTTGAAACTAGCAGCGTAGTAACACCATAGCATTATTTAAAGTATGCATACATGACATATTAATAATATGGCAATCGTTTAGGATCACTGTATAGGCCTACATCGAAGTATCATGGCTAAGTAAGTTGTAACCATTACCCTGGTTTTATGGAAATAATACCATGGTAATACCATGTTTATAAACTTAATCAGCTAGAAATCTGGCTACATGAATAACTTGCAACAATGTCAACCAAAAGATCACTTGCAAAAAGGTATTGCAGCCTTGTTGGTACATTGGTACCATGGTAAAAACATTCTTGTCTACTTTAGTTACAAAACATATTTAGGTAGGATACTGTCTATCTATAGGGTTGCAACTCCAACATGGTTCTATAACATTGGTGCCATGATAGTATCATGTTTTTAATACTTAATTTACATGTTGTTTACATAACTTACATAAATGTGGTTGAAGAAAAGCCAACTCAGTAGAAGTACCATAGTATTATCCAACGCGTTCTCATCCTTTAACGTCATATAGAACGCTATATGACAAAACGGCGCTATACTACGCGCATGGCACACGTTATCGTTAATATAACACGCGCTGTGAGGGCTAAGTTTAGGTGTGGGGTAGGGTGTGCGTGTCACATTCACGCTAAAGGATTTATAACGTCTTGGGTTCGCGTGTTATATTAACGATAAAGGGTGCCATATGCGTAGTATAGCGCCGTTATGAGAACAGGCTGTATTATCATGTGTTTTTTGGAAGTATACTAAGTTGTAGTACCCTCTGATACTATATTGCTGCTGCTAAGTTACCTGGAAGAAATGGTAGCTAAACTTTAAAAGTGAACTCACTTCAGTGGACGGTATGCTGACAACACCTGTTGATCTCCTCTTCTCTCTTAACTTCCTTTTCTCAATCTGTCCTTTGCCCTTTCTGGCGCTGGGTCCTGAGCTCTTCTTCTCTTTGCTCTTGCTGGGTGTGGGACTCTCCTTATCGCTGTCATCCACACCAGCTGGGCTGGGGCTCGAGCTCTCCGCCTGAGGGACTCCGCTCACTTTCTCCGGCGTCTTCTTCAAGTTTCCCCCGGGGGGCTCGGGTGACTTTGACTCGTCGTCCGGCCGCTTCAAAGCGGATAAGGAGGAGGACCGGGCCACCGGATAGGAGGACGAAGGGGAGACGCAGTTGACCGAGCTGCCGTTGTTGTTGTTTAACTCAGTAACGTTAGTTCTCCCGGTGGCGGCGGCGATATCTCCAAGCATCTTTGCTCTCATCTTTTCACGCTTTGCTTTCCATTCCTCCAGAAAGTCCGTTGCGCTGGTAGATTTAAATCCTCCCGTTGCCATGATTTCCTTTTGAGAATGTCTCGTGCGACCCAACTCACTTTGTAAACACACTATACAAATATTGCTTTTCAGATCCACATTCCTCAGAAGTGTTTAGATATTATTTTGGAAGTGCGCTTTTAAAGTTGACCCAAACTGTGATGTACTAACTTTAAAACATTCAAAAGCTGTCAAGTAAGTGGTGTCTCGAAAGAAAGTGTCCGGGTAAAGCTCACCTGCGCGCGCATGAACATTCGTCAGAAGTTCAGGTGAACTCAACTGGTAGTTGGAATGAACTAGATTAGTTGCAGCACGCGCACTCCAGCGCTGAGTCCTGCCCCTCCTCCGAAGAGTTTCCGAGCAGTCACGGAAATATCCGAAGGGAAACGATAGGGACTTGTCAGGCACATTCTGCATTCATTTTCATATTTTTAATTTGCTTCGATAAAAATATTTAACTAGGGAAAGATGAAAGTAGCCTATAAACCCACCTTATTTTTGTCCCTTGACAATAGGAATAGACAATTTTGGATGAATGGCTATGCTATTTTCTATTTTCTCTTTTAAGAAGAATATCAACATTTGTTTAGTTTTGAGGTTAAATTATCTAATTTTGTGTCTCTGGAAAATAGTGTTTATATTATATCGAATATTTGTTAATGAGGGATGAGACATTATTGTTATTTTATTTTATTTGTGGAGTAAAAAAGATGGACCCCTCGGAATTTTTATTTATTTTTTATTTTTTATAAGTCAATGGCTACCGTCAACTGTCTGGTTACCAACACACTTTAAAATTTCTTATTTTGTTGTTTTTATTTTTGTGTGAACTATCCATTTAAAGACATACAGACATATGTTGCTCTACGTGTAATGATGAGACACACTGGTTGGTGATGAGAATGGCCTGTTCTCTCCAGATAGGTCCCGAGAGAGCACGAGTCACTCATTTTCGAGTGTTTGTGACCTGAAGACTCTCAGAGATAAGGAAATTCAATGTCTTAGATAACAGAAGTGCATAGAGTCATCTCTGCATGCAACCTGACTATCATCAAATTGTTCATAAACTGGCATATCATAATTTTCGACACATACTTATACGTCAGAGATTGTCTAACATTGCCACTAAGTGGATGCTGCTGTTCAAAATGAATGCATTATGATAGTAAAGAAATAAAAACCAAAAAAACATTCCTTGTTCTTGTGAAATGTTTTGAGGGGGGCATGTTGTGTAACATGTAAGTAATTGTCTTGTTTATTTTTTACGGACTTTTTACGTCCCTAAAAAAAAGGGAAAAGATGTCTCATAGTTCCTGTCATCTTTATTTGCATGAACCATTGGAGTATGAGAAGCTTTTTGTATTCTTTGATCATAAAGGGAAAATCTACATCACAATGCCGTTAAAAATTTTGAGGTCAGGTCAAAAGTCACAGTGAAGACATTTATATGGTTAAAATAGGCCTAGATTTCTATTTGAAAATAAATCCTGTTGAACTTTCTATTCATCAAAGAATCCTAAAAATGTATCATGGTTTTTAGAATATACTATACTACTATATACTAATATATATATATATATATATATATATATATATATATATATATACCATATACATATACTACAAAAAAGATTTGTTATCATAACGTTTTTTCTTCTGTCAAATCAACTTAATTTATGTGGTTCAGATAACACAATAATTTGAGTTTCTGATTATTAAATCAGAAACTTTGTTGAATTAACTCAATTTTTCAATTTCAATGAACTTAAAGTTTTAAGGCAATCAGGTTAATTTTTACCTGTATGTGTGTGTATGTGTCATTTATGAGCAGCAAATCAGCATTATTTCTGAATGATCATGTTACACTCATGACTGACGTAATGATGCTGAAAATTCAGCTTTGCATATTAAATTTTAAAATATATTAGAATAAAAAAACATGTTAAATTGTAACTATATTTTCCAATACTGTTTTAATTTATTTGATAATAAGAGATATATAAAAAAATACTCCATCAACAGGGCCCTTTGTGACCCAATTGTGGAAAGTCCCTTAGAGATTCTTTTGATTCCTAATGCATTCCATCAGGATTTAGCCACTCTCCACAGGCCATATTTAAGAAAACTCAAGACTAAAGCCAGTGAGGAATTTGTTGTTTATTTTTGCAAAAAATAACTTGATGAGTAAGCGGTGGTGAGTCACTATACACTCAAACCTTACAGCTTATATAGCCTACAGTCCAAAACTATCACACCACTGAGGAATTTTGTCCTTGAGTTTGCAGGTGAATGTTTTAGTTCTCTGAAGCTTTACATAGAGATATTATGGCTGAATTACTCCTAAAGCCCAAAGAGCCATAGAAAATAGCTTTTCGTTTAAGATCTTTCTTTTCTGTGCACACCGACAGAGATAATTGGGAGAAATCTGTAGGGGAAACATTAAGGCTATAAATATCCTGTGATGTGCAGGCTGGGGTCCCACTAATGCATTTTTAGAATGTTTCTGTGAGCTTTGGGGAAACTCAAATCACTCGCAGCACAAACACTCATCTGTCACTCACTCCTTTGACTCTGGTTCCAGCACAAACTTCCCTTTTAAGAAAGTTCCACTTAGCATACCTAAAATGCATTTTGTAAAGCAGCAGATAAGTGAAGAGTTACTCCCACTTTGAGAATTAAATTTAGTTTGCTTTCTTATCAGTCAAGGTCTTTTTAAAAAAGCTGTCTGATATGTCTGCTTCACTGCAGGTGAGAATGTGCTGTCTATCTGAAAGAGTCCTTTTAAGATATATTGAAGTCACACTTTCGGTGATGATGCTGTCTTTGAACCCTTAATGGATCCCGGAGTGAAAAGAAAAAAATGACAAATTTGGAACTGGTTCATTGTCAGTTGTACCATATTTGTGACAATTTTAACTCCATTTATTCCATTATTTTAGACTATAAATAATGACTTTGCAGTCTATGAAACATCAGGTTCACAAGGAGAAAACAAAGAAGAAGAAGAAGAAGAAAAAGAAAGGTACTTTTTGGACACTTAAAGGAGTAGTTCACTTTAAAAAAAACTTTTGCTGATAATTTACTCACCCCCATGTCATCCAAGATGTCCATGTCATTCTTTCTTCAGTCGAAAAGAAATTAAGGTTTTTGATGAAAACATTCCAGGATTTCCTCCATATAATGGACTTCATTGGGAACCAAACGGTTCAAGGTTCAAATGAGAGTTTCAGTGCAAACTGCAAACTGTTCAAAGGGCTTTAAACGATTCCAGACGATGAATAAGGGTCTTATCAAGCGAAACGATCGCTCATTTAAAAAAAAAAAAAAGTTTAAATTTTATAAGCTCAAATGCTCGCCTTGCTCTGTTCTGTGTAACACTCCTGTTCGAACTTGTTCATCAAAATGAACAAATCTTTTTTCCGAGTCAATTCGTTCATTTCGTTTGTTGAATGAACCAAATGACTCAAAAAAAGATTCGTTCATTTTTATGAACGAGTTCGAACAGGAGAGTCACAAACACACATCACAGAACAGAGCAAGGCGACCATTTGAGCTTATAAAACTTAAAATTGTGTTATTTATTTATTAAATGAGCGATCGTTTCACTTGATAAGACTTATTATAATAAATAAATACCCAATAAATAATATGTAAATAATGAATCATTGTTAGCTTGAAAAGTGCTATACTGATAACTGACATTTTTTTACAGTGTAGCTTTTTTTATAGTTTATTGTCTTTGGAACTTCTAGTCATTGTGACTACCGTAGTTGACTATTGTGACAACCGTAATCATTACAAAGCACAGGCCTGGCTGTAACTTCCCCTGTCGATCCTATAAAAGTGGACCATTACAATGCCATCTGTGCGCTGCCATCTGCTGAGATGGGTGAGGGTTGATAAAATGGGTCATTGTTCTGTGTGCCACTCATATTTAACCAGTCCGGGGAGCGTTTCCCGAAGCCAACGATGGTCACAAGTTCCGTCATTACGCAACTGAACCGAACTCGCTGCTTTTGGGAAACGCACCCCATCGGCTCATTTCTATGAGTTCATATGAGGTAACAGCACTAGGTGTAACTTTATGTCCCTTAATTGGTATGTTAAACTATTGTCAGCATGGTTGATAGGAGGCATGGGAATGATTTCAGTTAAAAGGTGCCAGCTGTACTCATTTATTCACTTAATGTCTTAAAGTATTGAGACTCAAAAACATAACATTGAAACTGAAGAAAGTCTGTTCTAGATATACTTTTGAGGAACCATGTGATATTAGTCATGAACTGAAATGATTAAACGCTTCTGGCAAAACAATAACTGTCATCTTGCACA
The DNA here is from genome assembly GCF_016745375.1 of Pimephales promelas. The sequence goes on from NW_024121114.1 coordinate 681,249, forward strand.
ATACAAACTCCACCAGCTGTATAGCGACATGTAAGTCATCTTCACATGCTTGTGTTTTGAAGAAAGACATTTAATGTCACAATCAGAACATGGCAGCGCAAATGAAGAAGATTAAATAATATTCCAGGTTCAGTATTTGTGGCATAACGTTGATTAGCTACACACACAAAAAATCAAAAATCTGTGAACATGTAAAGTTTGTTAAAAGCACAAAAAAGTACGTAGAATTTATTTATGTCATTTTTACCATCTTTTAGGATTTTAGGTAGTACTGTCATGGCAACACAGAAAATATATACACAGTAAACACAGTAAAATCATGTTGTCATGCATTTGTTTTTGTGTATTGAAGTAGCAAGAATGTTGACGTTTACAGACTTGCCCTGTTGACTTCTATTGTAAGTGCCTCCCTTTTTTAAAGGAGGGACAAGTCTTATTATTTTAGTAGTAATCAACATTACGCCTCTAATGTTCCTTTACAGGAATGTTCATGCTGAAAATACCACAGAATATAATTTTGCACTTTTCCTGAGGCAACACATTGGACAGGGATAACATTAAAATAGTACACAAGAGAAAGGCATTATGAAAGGTTTAAAGCACTTATATTAATTCTGTACAAAATAGTTATTTTTTGATTTAGAGCTGTAAAGTTGTCTAAATCGTTCTTTATGACACATGAACTTTGTCTATCATCTAGTTGTGAATGGTTTTGTCCATATTAGAAAAGTTAACTTACAAGGTTTAACGTTAGATGGTCATGACAGGAGTTTAAAGGGACACTCCACCCATTTGCATTAAGCTTTCTATTGTCAGAAACCCTATTGAATGGTCGTGCATCACTCTCTCATTTTCCCCTGAGACGAGAGAAATCTGCTATTTACCTTTTTCACTTCCTCCTACAATGACGCAAAAATCGTCATCGTCAATTTTACGTCATTGTAGGAGGAAGTGTAAGGGAGGGGGATTTCTGTAAAGACTACAAGCACTAGTTCCAACCCTTTCAAACCCGCCCATAGGGGGTTGGGCCTAATGCACTAACAGACCAATCACAGATCATTGCCAGTGCGTTTGATTTCACCGGCAGAAACCTTTTGAAAACATGGACGAAGGTACTGAAGACGGATGCATTATGGATAGGGTTGGGTGCTGAAACGCGGTGCCAACAGGGAACCGGTTCCGACATAAACGGTAATAACCAGACCGAATAAGAACGAACATTTCGGTGCCTGAGTCTCTGTGTCATGAGGCGCACACACGCAAAGTCTCTCGCTCTCTCCCTCGTGCGTGCACTATACGGTTTGGAGCACAGTCTGATCTGTCTCGCATGCGCGCTCTTGCTCGTTCGCTCTAGATTCCGGAGATTTTAACTAATTTGCGGGCATCAGGGAGCCATTTTCAATATGCGGGAGACTCCCGGAACGTCTGATAGCGAGGGGATTATGCCGAAGGCAAAATGCGCCAAGGTTTGGCTGCATTTCAAGTGTAAAATTACGCGTCAGAGTAAGTGTGGCGAATGTCTGAAGCCCATATTGAATCCCTCCAATCCATTGGCTGATGGCGCGGGCGCCACCTTAACGCTCTTACTTCGTCATATTTTAGTAGCGCTCATTATCTGATTCCATTGTGCGAAATGATTTCTAAGATGTTAGCGTAGAGTGGAGCCCAACTCTAGTCTACATTGATGGGCAGAGTAGTGGGAGTGGCGTGCGGAGCTGAGCATTGCAATGCACTATGGGGATTGTTGTCTACATAAAACCTAAGCCGCAATAAAACCCATCCAATACTCGGTACACCCATAAACTCAACAGACTCAGTGGCTCAGTTGATAAAGCAATGGGCTTTAATCAAGAAGACCTGAGTTCCAATCCCATTCTTGCTTACGTTAAATTGTTGTGATTATATCAAACAAAGTGGCCAAAACAACATTTCTAGTGGCCAAAACAACATTTCTCCAACCCTAAATTGTTGTGATTATATCAAACAAAGTAGCCAAAACAACTTTTCTAGTGGCCAAAACAACATTTCTCCAACCCGGTATCACGACAAGACATGAAATAATCACGTTGGTCCACTTTGGAAAACGTGTAGATGTCACGTGAAACTTAAACTTACCATAACGACCTATTGGTTTTCATTAAACTGAGAAAAATGGAATTTTGTTTTATTGACGATCACTGAGAAATGGTCTAATATTTAAAATGCAAAAAACATTTATTATTTTCAAGGTGAACAGGATTCATTTGCCTCGATCCACGCTGAAAAAAACGTCTAAATGTCACAGTTTTAATGAAGCAGCCTAAATAGTCCACTTTGGAAAATGTGTAGATGTCACGGTTTAACCCCCTCAAACGTGAAACTTTCACGTTTGCGTTAACACGCTCCATTGGAGAGATATCCGGATGTTTATTCGCCTCTGCCATAACGACCTATTGGTTTTCATTAAACCGAGAAAATAGAATTTTGTTTAATTTACGATCACTGAGAAATGTTCTATTATTTAAATGCAATATATATATATATATATATATATATATATATATATATATATATATATTATTTTCAAGGTGAAAAGGATTCATTTGCCTGGATCCACCCCGAAGAAAACGTCTAAATGTCACTTTTTTAATGAAGCAGCCTAATGAGTAAAATGTCTATTTTTCCGGCGTCCCCCAGCTCCTCGTTTAAGCAAAAGGTACGCTAAAACAACGTATTACATCGACGTTAAACCACGTTAACCGTGTTAACCATAACCTTTTAAATACTCGACCTAGTTCCATTGCTTAGCAACGAGAAGAAACTCCTGTAACTTCAGTGCCCAACCCGTATCACGACAAGACGTGAAATAATCACGTTGGTCCACTTTGGAAAACGTGTAGATGTCACGGTAAATAGGGCTATACTGCCCTCTTGTGTCAAATTATATTTCTATATTTATTTTTCCAACAAATAAAACCAAACCTGCAATAATAAAACGTCCAATACACCTTTGAACTCAACAGATGCAGTGGCTCAGTTGATAAAGCGTTGGGCTTTAATCAAGAAGACTCCCATACTTGTGTTAATTTGTTGTGATCATATCAAACAAAAGTGGCCTAAACAATATTTCTTCAACCCGGTATCGTGACAAGACGTGAAATAATCACTTTTGAAAACGTGTAGATGTCACGGTTTAAACCCCCTCAAATGTGAAACAACTTACACTTAAAACTTACCATCACGACCTATGAACTATTTAAATATGTGTAACTGTTACCCACAACAGTCATATCAGTGGATGTTTACTTCCAAGTCTTGAATGTCATAAAAGTCAAAGAGTTAGCCTTTTACTTCTAAATTAGGATGTTTTATATGTTAAAATCTTGCTAACATTATAAGTGGACCTCAGAGAACATTATACAATAAAAAAGGCAGTTCATGAGCCCTTTAATGTTTATCCTACTACGCAGTGTCTTGCCTCATATACCACTGAAAGTGCATAAACACAATTCTGCTTGTATTTACATTCTGAGGGATGAGAAAATTATTTTCAGCATGTGATTGACAGCACGCCACGGATCCAGGAGAACAATAGATGAGCCTTGACAGAGTCCGGAAGCCTTTCTCTGGGTCTGCGCCAGTCCACCAGCCTAGAACTGGAGGTTCCTCATGCATAGAATTCAGTTTTAGCAAGCTAGATGTGTAGAACGTAAAGCAGGCAGTGTGAGTGAGGTCATCTGGGGAACAAATCCTCATATATATCCTAAAGATCTTCAGTTTTGGTCTCATTACAGGGAAATATGGGAATGCTGATTCGAGTGACTGAATATACCGCCTGACTATCCACATTCCGGGACATAAAATTCACATGAAATCTCTGAATAAGTTTAGCTATATAGACAAATAATCTCATGGAAATTTATAATGATCATTAGGTAGATTCCAAAAGTCACAATTACATATTAGACACTAACTAAAAACACAGCCATTTACTGTAAGAGGAAACACACACATTACTAACCAAACATTATGGTTACATTTTTTTTTATTGTTCTCATTTTTTTATTTTTTATTTTAATGAATAAGATTTTCTTTTATGTACATTGTTCAGCATTTTATTGCAGTGTTTAAAAACACAACTCCAAAAAAATTAATTAAAAAACATGAAATAAATAAATACATACATAAGCTACATAAAATAAAGACCAGTGAAAATATGGTGGCCCGTCTTTTATGTAATCTGCAATTCAGTTCAATTACACATTTTTTTTTCTCTTGTTTATGGTAAAATCCTGACAATCCCATAAAGCCTATCAATCCCATCATATCTAGAACCAGGGTTATTGACTAAAACTAAACCTAAACCATTTAAAAAAAAGTGTTACTTGAAATAAATAAAGTTATTGATTTAAACTAAAACTTATTTTAAGTTTCAAACTTTCCTTTAGGTTAAGTATAAAACCTATAGAGAAATTAAAAAAAAAGAAAGAAAGAAAAATGCACACCAAAAAATGACTATCTTATTACAAAATTCTAAATGAAAATATAAAAATAAAAACAAACTCAAAATATTAATAAAACTATAGACCAAAGTATATCAATGATATCCTAAAACAACACTGATAGGATATCTGTACTGTACAGTGAACAAAGTATTCTCAATAACATCCTTATTAAAAAGAATTTAAGAAACGGTCTCGTTTTAATTCACTTATGAAGAGCAGTTCGGCTTAGACATCAATTTCACATAAGGTAATAATAATAAAAGATATGAAAACAGAACATAGGCTAGTAGTTGACAGGGATGCACAAGACGTCAGGAATGACATCATCTTTCCACAGACACTCACCTGACAGCTACAGTTCACAGTAGGATTTATTTTTTCCTGCAAAAACTGATAATAGCCAAAAAGAAAAGAGCAAGTGACCAAGTGGCAGCAGCAGAGAGGCAAGATTTGAGATATTTCTCATTTGTAAGTCACTTTGGATAAAAGCATCTGCTAAATGAATACATGTAAAACATGTTGATGTACAGCTAGATATATGTTAGAAAGAACCCCGGGGAAAGGAAAGGTGCTTTTGCTGTGTTATTAACCCTGCATTGCGGAGCCAAACTTGTACGGTGTAAAACGAAGCTGTGTTTGTTACGACCAGCAACCGACAACCAATCACGTGCCTCATTGTTTACTCACCTAAAGGATTATTAGGAACACCTGTTCAGTTTCTCATTAATGCAATTATCTAATCAACCAATCACATGGCAGTTGCTTCAATGCATTTAGGGGTGTGGTCCTGGTCAAGACAATCTCCTGAACTCCAAACTGAATATCAGAATGGGAAAGAAAGGTGATTCAATCAAGGATGAACAAGCTCACACTTACTTTTTCCACAGCCTTGTGTACTTCTATATGAATCGCTAACGTGTGAAATATGACGCGACATCCAGAGTAGCAACTGATCTTACCCTGCTGGTACAAATCACCAAAACCAAAAGCACTGAATCTATTCGTTTCTAGTGTTTTTATCCTGCTTTTAAACCGGGAAACACTCCAACTGATATTTTCCACATTAGTTTTGGTCAAGAATCCCATTAGACCAGTGAGCTTTGAGGTAGAAAAAACAAGAACGAAGCAATCTCCAAAGGAAAAAGTTCCATTGCATGACAATGTGCAATTACTGCCCGTTCAGCCTCTTATTCTCCTCAAAGCATTATTTGAGCTCTTCATCACGCCACAATGAGAACAGCATTCAGAGCCAAGCACATTTATCAATGCAGTCTTGAAGTCTGAACTGACTTTGATATTGCAGTATTGTGAGACATGCTAAACGTAATTGAAGGGACAATACAAACAAAACTGAAAATGTCATTTACACATGTTTGCATGGAAGAAAAAGAGACTACCCTTTAATTTTAGACCTTTCATTTTTATCTGGCTTTATCTTTGGACAAAATACCTTTGTATGGGAATGTTGGGTAACTTCAAGCCCCAGATGAAGCAGCAAACAAACTATACTAGAAGGGTTCACATGGAGAAATGAAAGCCTTATGTAAGATCAAGGAAAGAGAAAACAAACAATCAAACAATGAGGTAACACTTTTCCTGCATTTCCTGTTAATTCTGAGCTCAGTCAGGCGCCACCTAGTGTTTCTGAACTGAAGCTGCTGTTCATTTCAGTTCTTTGTACTGATATCTGCATTCTGATCTATGAACCATTAAATTTGGTTGACTATATTATAAATTATAAAACACACATCTTGGTTTACAGATTATGCAAGTAAAAAATGTACTTGTTCATGGATCATTCTATGTCTCGTGTCTTTGAATTATTACACTATTAATAGTTCCTTTTATTAAAAAAAAAAACCATGTCATCCGATTATTATTGAATTAAAAATAATAGTATAAGTATCCCTGATCAATTAAATTTACCATTCAAGTAGTTTGGGTATTAATAGGGGAAATCTAAATATTCAACAACAATAATCCAAGTAAATTGGACTACGCTAGAAGACTATTCCTAAAATCATATGTAGAAAAATCGACTTTTTTGTCAAAGCAACAATGTGAGATGTGGAACTAACATTGGTTTAGAAGCATCCAATCCAATAATCGAAGGAATAAAGAAAAAAACAGGACAACGACGGCAAAGAGATTTTTACAATGTACAAGTTTATTTTAATTAACTCTCAGTGGTTGGTAGTCACAGCACAGCTTGCACGGATGAAGCCACACATCTATTTTACAAGATGATGGGAAATTTAAAAAGGAAAGAAAACAAAACAAAAATTAAAAACCTAAACCAAAGAGGAGACAGCTGACAGTCCAACTACAGCGACATTTTTTTTCCCGACTACAGTATTTTAAGTACAAGGCCACTGAAATGCATAAAACATGTTTCCGATGCATGGACTTCATCTGATGCGGTGGCAAAAGTTCGCTAAACCAGACAGCAAGACTCCTGACATGGCATTGACAGTGCATGTAGACATTGTAAAAAGGACTGGGTTAGCGATATCTAGGATCTTTTTAGTGACAACACCTTGGCTAATACTACAGCTTAAAAAAAAAAAAAAAGTAAATGGAAAAAAAAAAAGTAAAATAGAAAAAAAAAAAATGAACAGCACTCTTCCAAAGATACTGAATAAAATGTGTGAAATGTAGTGAAGCAATTATATTATTATCTCACAATTTTACGTGAACACTTAAAACTGAGAAAGAAAAAACCTTCCCCTTGAAGGGGGGCGGCTCTATTGTTATTCAATGACTTTTTCGACTATAAAAGAAGAAGGAAATAGTTAAAACACACTTTGTCCTCTGGAGTTGGTATATTTCAATAGTAACAGACAGGGAACCATAAACGCATGCCATGTGCTGGTCTCAAACAATACATACAGGTATATACAACTTCACTCAGTACCTGCTAAAACAACGTGAGGAGTACAGGATATAAACCAACGACTACACTACAAACTCAAAGAAACGAGAGAAAGAAGTCGGGGGAGAGGAAGGAAACCGGGGTGAGTGAGGAAGTGAACATTTACTAGTGACAGACTCATTCTTAAAGCATTTGTATAGGAAAGAAATGCATATATTGCACATAAGTGAAAGCTTCGATTTCACAAGGTCCACCTAATCGGTAAAGCCAGGGGTCCGGCGTCTCTCGAGGGCCGCGAGAGAGAGAGAGAGGAGGAAGTGTGCGCCAACATCGCGGAGTGCTAGGAAGTCTTCTGTTGAGAGACAGTGCCCCTGAGGACGAGGCGGGACTTCTAGCGCAATGTGGAGGGGGGATGAGGACAGGAAGAGGAGATGGAAGGAGAGAGCTGCACATTGCATGACTCATCTATACAGGAAGAAAGATTAAAGAGCAGAGCAAAAAAACAAAAAATAAAAACAACAACAACAAAAAAAGAAGGATAGATCACAAAAAAAAAAAAAAAAGTGTGGCACAAATAAAATCAGGTGTTCTGTGACAGCCAAGAGAAATTTGATGCAAGTGACGTATGTACAACTAAGGCTTATTGGTTAAATAGTTTTTCCGAGGCTTTCCCCGCCCGCAAAGTGTTCGATGCCATTCTCTCGTCTAACGCTTTTCCTTAGTTCTGTAAACGCAGTGGTTCTGTGTGAGTGGTGAGGTGGGCGTTCGGTGGAGCGGAGAAGCGAGGGAAAGCTGGGGACTGAGAAACAGAAGGGGAGACGGAGCCTTCTTGTCGCCGTTGTCTCGTATTAATATCTAGATGTGCAATACCGTTACTGCCGGAGGATGCGGGGAGGGGTCTTTTCTATTTGGAAAGCTTGCTTATGACTCGGATCAGCGCTCCGTTCTCGTCCTTTAGTCTCTGGTTGTCTGCTTTCAAGTCTGGTAGCGTCTGGAAGAGAAAACAGGAGAGGGGAGGGTTAGATTTACAGAAAAGAACCAGTGTTTTGAAGTTGACGCGTATCTAGACGCTGACGCTGTTAGTTTTTGTTTTTTTTTGTCCTTCCTTCCTTCCTTTAAACAGCAATTACTATCCAACACAACCCTCCTTTCCACCGATATGGTGATGGTGTCTGATCTGAAAAACTGGAAAGGTGATAATTCTCTCAGTATTTTTGAAAATGTTCAGACAATATGCAAAACATATCTTCATATGTTATATTAGCTCTAAAATGGCTATAAATGGCGAGAAAAAGTAACCAAACAGCCACTGTAGCCAAGTGCACTCAAAACTATTGATGCATAAACTATGATACAGTAATCATATATGTTAAATTATGATGAATAAGAATAACATATATGTATATATATATATATATTAGTGCTGTCAAACAATTAAAATATTTAATCGCGATTAATCGCATTAATGTTGCAGTCAACTCGCGATTAATCGCACATTTTTATCTATTCTAAATGTCTCTTGATTTCTTTTTCTCACATTATTTTTCCTCATTTTAATGCTCTTATCAACATGGAAAAGTGAATCGGCTTGCTTTGTGCAAATGTCTTTTATTGAAAACAACATTGGCATATAATGTGTTCAATTTCACACAAACATTCTCCCTTGGAGCAAATAATCTCTCTCACAATGTAACACTGTCTATCAATAAAAGGGTGAAAGAAATACTGACGAGGTCCTGATATTGACGAGGGGGCAGAGAAGTCGCATCAGCAGTGTGTGTCTGTGTTTGTGTGTGCTTGGCCATCATCAAGTGGTAGGCTATTTCAGACTGGACGTGTTGCGATGATGATAGCTCAGTTCACAACGACAAAACACACAGATCACTTTGGTCTTGTCAATTGAACCATTTGGCAACTGTTTAGTAAAGTTTCCATTCAGAATCTACAAAGTTTCCTAGGCCAAAAAGACTAGTTAAAAAATTGACGCCGTTAAAATGGGTTTGAGTTAACGCCGTCAATAACGCGTTTAACTGACAGCCCTAATATATATATATTATTTATATATTTTATATAATTTATATATTTTATATAATATATATATATATATATATATATAATTTTATTTGAATGCACTAATTAAATATAGTATGCATAGCTATAAACACACACACACACACACACATCAAAAAACCCATGCAGTGATGTAAATGAATAGCAGAATCAGAGCTTTGAATTGACTCACTGAATCTTGCCAACTGTAAAGAGTTTTAATGTAAATGTAACTGCCAAATAAAAAAAACTTTCTATTTGAGAAATTATTGCAATATCATAATATATATATATAGTTTTTTTTTTCAAAAGCATTAGATATATACACATTTTAGAGAAGTCTGCAGATTCATCGGCACCCAAAACAGCACCATTTTGGTTGAAAAGGGACCGTAGACTTGCACACACAAACCAACAAGCACACTGCAGTTCAATGGAAAAACTGTAGCCATGCACTCTCATCTGAGATGGTAAAGATGAGGACAGTGCTCAGGCCAGGCGGTCCTCTCTCTCTCTCTCTCTCTCTCCCTCTCTACACATAGAGTTCCTTTGTGTGTTCTCAACTGGACGGGATAAATAAAGGGGCTGGAACACAAGAGCGGCTCAAAGTGTCTGTATAAACCACAACACTGAGTGCTACTTGATACCCAGCCCACTTCAGTCTTTAGGTTACAGTGTTGAAATGGAGATCTTTAACTGAGATTTCACTCTCACTGTCCTTATTGACCATAAACCGCATAGATGGACAGGTGGACTCTTTTGACCGCAGAAGGAAAAGTCAGACAAACTGCTCTACTAACTGGACGCAGAAAGTCCACATAAAGTCACAGGCCTGTAACGATATGAGGGTGAGTAAATGTTTACAGAACATCCTTTTCTTGTGAAATATTTCAAGAAAGGAATGCAAAATTGTGTACCAGATTGTGTTTTCCAAGAACACAAAGAAACAACTTCCTTGTGATAAACTTGCCATTTACAATTACATTTTAACAGTGTACTGATACCTCCCGAGAGAGAGATTTACAGTCTGTGAGTATTGCAGTTATAGACTGGAAAAATGCATTAAAACAGTCCATAAAAGCTAAGTGCTGAAATAAGTCACAAAACAGAACTGAATAAAAGAAACAGGACTCAAAAACCTAGAAAGAAAAACAGAGTATAGGCAAAAAAAGGTTCCTCTTACAATCTGTATAACACTGCAGACATTATGCAAGAGAAGCTCCAAATGTAATTGAAGCATTTACCAAGGACAATCTGTAGATTAAAATGCATGAGTTTCCAGAAGCCATGCAATCTAGATTAGCCTCAGGCAGAGCATACTGTATATGGCAGTTAAGCTCCAGGATCAAAAATATCTGGGATTGAGGGATAAAGAATGGTCTCCAAAGTATAAAAAAAAAGAAAAGAAAAAGAAAAAAGCAGAGAAACAGTTTCACAAAAACCAGTCAAGCACCTCATGCAAGATGCCAGAGTCATCCAAAACGAACTGCACTTCACAGCAACACATTCGAGGGTAGTGGCAAAAAAAAGAAAGAAAAAAAATAGGACAATTTATTACTTAAAACTGTTTATAAATAGCCGGAACTGTGTGATGGATTTGAGCTGCGTTTAAATTAAATTATTTGTTTTAATATCAACATACAATATATGTCATATCATTCATGAAGAGATGTTATTTTCAATGAAAATACTAACAAAACGTCATTTGTAAAAAGTAGTCTGTAAACATATAAAATATATTTTACTTAGTAATTTTAATTTCATATTTTTATAACAAATTAAAACATGCCATTTGAAAATGAAAAAATTGGCAGAATTAGTTTATGTAATTTTGTAATGAATGACAAATTTTAATATATAATAAATGAATGCAAAATATTTCCTCTTTTTTTGACCCTCATTTTTAAAGCACATACCAAAACAGTACTTTATTAGCAATAACTGCATGGTGAAAAAAAAAAAAAAAAAAAGAATAAAACAATAAGAATTAAAAAAAATCCTCCCCTTTAAGAAAAGCAGAGAGCACTGAGGGAGGCGGAGCATCAGCTCAGACACAGGCTGGCACCTGCCTTTATATGGGCGTGGGCGGAGCTGAATGGAGCATGAGGAGGGGTGTAAGAGGAGGTGGGGGCGGGTCTACAGGTCTGCGGCGGGCAGGTGGCTGCAGCCCTGCGAGAGTTTGGAGAGCACGCGGGACAGCGCCCTGTTCTCTGCCTGCAAACGCTCGTTATACTGGCGCAGAGACTGCACCTGCTTTACCTGAGGAAGGTTCTACGAGAGGGAGAAATACAGACAGAGAAAGAGATAGTGGGGATGACAGACATCAGACAAAAATAAACGCGGAAAAAAACGCAAACTAAAGTAATCAGTACAAAAAGTGACCAAATATGGGATTCACAAAACTAATAAAAAAAAAACGCACACACATACATAGCGATCTAAGTGAAGACATTTGAAACATAAATAACTTATTTTTAACAGATTATTTAAAAACACTATAGGTTATTGCTTCTCAACCAGGATGTAGGGGCGAACTAGAGGGAAATGATATAAAGACCAAATCCAAAGTTAAAACAGGTCAAATTCAACATGTTAGCTGACATCATTTCTTAAATTAATTTTGTTTCCTTTAAAGAAAAAGAAAGAAAGGTTAATATACAGTATAGATCATTTTTAGTAACGAGGACCTTCCCAGATGTTCCCAAATTAGGTTTTGTCCGATTTATCACAATTCTGGGGAAAAAGTCCCCTTAAAGAAGTAGTTCACTTTTAAAAAAACTTTTGCTGATAACTCACCCCCTTGTCATCCAAGATGTCCATGTCTTTCTTTCTTCAGTCGAAAAGAAATTAAGGTTTTTGATCAAAACATTCCAGGATTTTCTCCATATAATGCACTTTACTGGGAACCAAACGGTTCAAGGTCCAAATGAGTTTCAGTGCATCTTCAAAGGGCTTTAAACGATTCCAGACGATGAATAACGGTCTTATCAAGCGAGACGATTGCTCATTTAATAAATAAATAAAGTTTAAAGGTATAGCGGAGGATTTTCTTTTTCCGGGTGGGTAGCCTATACTATTGGTCCACCTAAGTGTCAATCATTCTGGTGATATGTTTACGTAAAGGCCGTCGTTTGTGCTCGTCCCTATGTAGTTTTCGCTTTCTGTGCATGTGCACTTTCAGATGTATTATGTGTGATGAGTTACGGTTTCAGCCATTCCTTTGAAAATGGCTGAGGGTCGAAAGAGAAAAAAAAAGTATACGAAGTGTATGATAAGAAGAGAAAGGCCGCAGAAATATTCTAAACCCTTGTGTGTTCATTTTCGATAATTCCAATGTGTTGACCATAGTACTATTACACAAATGCAACAAGCTACTTCATTGCATATCATGTCTCGAGTCCTCGGTCACTCAAACGATCAGTATAATAAGTAAATAAAACACGGAAGGGCATTTGACATTGTCTTGCATGAATGTTTTTGAGTTAGTTTAGAATTTGCAACATAATTGTGTAAGGCGTAATAGACGTTCCCTCTCGGGAGCAAATAGAGTGTTGCGCATGTTCATTTAAAAAAAAAAATTGAGAGGGCGGGTCTTCTCTAAAAATTCGGAAAGATCCTCTGCTATACCTTTAAGTTTTATAAACTCAAATGCTCACCTTGCTCTGTTCTGTGATGCGCGTTCGTGAATCTCCTGTTCAAACTCGTTCATCAAAATGAAGAAATCTTTTTTCGTGTCATTTGGTTCATTCAACAAACGAAATGAACGAATCGACTTGGAAAAAGATTTGTTCATTTTGAAAATACAGGAATGTTTTCATCGAAAACCTTAATTTCTTCATTTCGACTGAAGAAAGAAAGACATGGACATCTTGAATGACATGGGTGTGAGTAATTTTTTTTTTTTTAAAGTGAATACTTCTTTAATACAGTTAGATACACACATGCTTAAGAAGTAGGCATTTAATGGAGAATACTAAAATCTACAGAAATTCGTCATGTCACAGAAAGATTAAAACCAAAGCCTGGAAAACTTCTCACTGACGCTCATATAATTTAAGATTTTAAATTCTGCTATCCTTCCACACACACACACACGGAATAGAGACATTAGAATAGAGAGAACATGTGCAATATTTACAGTACGGCTAAAACAGCTAAACTGAGCTGCAACTTGATATGAAGCAGATAGAATGAACAAAGTGAAACAACAATCTCAATCCTCACGCAATCACATAAACGAGCTGTAAAACCCCCATGTAAAAGGAAGAAGTCAAAGTTTTGTAGCTTTTATTCCATGTCTGTTAGTTTTGAGGTCATCTATCCACCTTTTTCCTGAGCAAACGATGAGCTAACTTCTGTTTGTATGTTGTCCTGTTCTGTTCTCCATAAGAACCCATTGTTAAAATGGAGTATAAAAAAAACAAAACTGAATTTTTGAACATTACTAATAATTAAAATGAGGGTTAAGCTGTGCTGTTACCACAACAACAGCGATAAAATGAAGAAATTCCAGGAAAGTATGCATTTTGAGCACTTAATATACTCCCCATTAAAGGTATGCACTCAACAATTTAAAGACAAACCCCCCAAAACTTCACCCAATCGGGTGCTGTATGTAGGATATGAGCGTCCATCGGTTTTCATTGTAGCCAACTTCAGGCAACTTCATGTCATCTACACACATAAACTTAGACGGATGAGGCATTGAGAAAAGATATCATTCTGACTTTGTAAAGTGATGGTAGTATGGAGCCTTTTAAAACCATTTTCAAAGGTTAAACATTACATTACCAGATCAGAAAACGTGGTAATTTGACTCGAAACACTGGAGACCAGAAATGTAAAGGATAATTCTGCTAGCGAGGAACAAGGTGGATATGCTAGTGTACTCATACAATTTTTCCCCAAAATAGTCTAGTTCCCTTATCAAGAACGACAGCATGACGTAATTGCCTTAATTTCGAGATGACAACACATGACGGAGCTGTTCATGTCCTTGCACTGAGAATTATGCATTTCTATGACAACTCTCAGAAGATTCCCAACTTACAAGCTTACGAGGACATGTACGCTTTTTACAAGTTGGAATCTCGTAATTACAGTAATTAAGACCTTGCTTGGACGCACCTTAAATTTTGCTTATGGTTTGGTGATGCACAACACACTTTGAAAAACAGGCAAAAAGTACTACCTTCAGTTCTTCCTCCATATCAGAGATCTTCCTTTCTAGAGCTCTTCTTTCCTGCAGACACACACAGATGTTGACATGTTACCGCACATGGCCATAAAACACAATAACATCTCCATGATCCACTATCACTGCAAACAAAGAGAGATACACACGCAGAATCATGTGGAGGCATCAGGTGACTGGATGTCAAAACAGAGCGAAGTGAACAAAGTGAAGAGAACCACACACTGCTTAGTGAAGCTGATCAAGAGCTGGAAATATAGTATGACTATTCATGCTTACACAAGTTACTTGCATGTATAGTGTAATAGAAATATATATATAATAATTATGAATTAGTTTAAAAAACGTTCTGTATGGTATATGACCTACAAATCAGGAAAAGAGAAAATGACTGAACATTTCGAGGAATAACTCACTGTAATCAGATGTAACAATGAATTAAACTGCACTTGAGATGCAAATACAAATTTTAAGATGATTTTTTTCCACACAGACGATGTCTCGCACACACATGCAGACACAATGTTTGAAAGAGAAACCACACCATACTCTATGTCTCACATGAGACACATATTCACTTGTACAAGTCTAGAAAGGTGTGCTGGATTTGTGACTTCAAGGCAAAAAGTGAAAAAGGGATTGTGATTGGCTGATTGGGTTTGGTTCCAAGCCCCTGGGGCTGTGAGAGGCATGTGATTCAGCCACTAGCAGAGCTGTAAACACATTCGATTCAGGTTAAACGTTACCCAAAGCACCCAGCTGAGCCTGAGACCTGCCTGCAACCTTCAGACATAAACCAGTGCGGAACAGTTACCAACCGTTTGGCCGATGGAGGACAGAATTCAGCATTTATCTGGAGCAGTTCTTACACATCTCCAAAATCTCAGCAGTTGAGCTGAGATTTGCTGACATGTGACTTAATCCATATTTAATACCCCATCATTACACCTGCTCATCCACTGCCATTAACTTGGGTAGAGAATGATGATTCGATACATTAAATTTTAAAGTTCAAGTAACAGTTGCTTTTACCCTTTTCTCCATCTCCAGCTGTGACCGATCAGCAAAGCGCTCCTGCCTCTGTAATTGAAAAAGAAACACAGCAGGTGAGCAGCGTTAAGGCCCAATCAAGGTTTACATGACATTTTTTGATTTCCAGAAATTGTATATTTATTATTCATATTAAAAACAGAAATGAATTTTAATTCTAAAATAAATTGTTATATTTCCATTCTTTCCCAGCCAGGAAATAATAATAGAAAATTTCCTGACATTTCCAGGTTTTTCATAATGAAACGGTGTGACAGTATTAAATGATGGTATACATTTTTACATTCAATTTTACCATTAAACAATAACACTAACCATTTGAAAATAAAAAGAGCTTGAGTGATCGAATGGAAGCCAAGCATTGTTCAGGACCACTGATTGCTAAACAATATCAGCTGACACTCAACTGGTTTGTTACTCCACCTACTTTGATCAACTTTAGTATTTAAGCTCATTCAACCAATGCTCTACTGTCTGTCACAGACATTTACATCTTGATAATAGAGCAGTAGATTCTGTATAGAAACTATATGCACGTAATTATTGTATCTCCTTCTGTAAACACATGCTAAGAAACATTTGGTTATTAAAAGGCTTGGGGTATTTGAGTCTCAAGCTGTCTAGTTTGGCACCTTAGAGCCTAAGCCTCTCGCAAAATTCAAAGATTTTTAATAAATGTCACTCTCAAAGTGGTCCTGACAGAACTAGACTAAATGGATGGAGGGGTTTTCATTGGTTATCCCTAAAAACTAATTAAATATCGAAATAGGCACTGAATTAATAATTGTACAGTAGTGGCAAAAAGTCCACCCAAGGAATATTACCATCTTTACCCATTATTTAAATATTAAAAATTTGGCAAGAAATTACAAACGCATGAAAAAACAACAGAACCAGGGAAACAACTGATTATGTTGGAGTCAATGTATACTTTTTTCTTGTGAGCTTTGTTTTTCTTTGCTATTATTTTACCAAATAATTATGTCAGATAAATACATTGACCAAGTTTAGTGTTTTGTTGATTCTCACCTGAGAGACAAAGACACGCATAATAATGAGCCTTTCATTCAGGTGAATAAGACAAGAAAAAATTGAAAGGACAACACATATATATATATATATATATATATATTCTTCATATAATTATATATAATTTTATATAGAACATATAATTATTCCTCACTGCGCAGAAAGACAAAAGGTTAGGACGAGGGAAGATTTGTAATAAACTCAGCCCAAGCTGATGTGGGCGTTATATGGCTTGCCTCAACATTAGCGTTTGAATAAAGCACGATCTCAGTGGGCGTGTCCCATTACGCTATAATTAGGTGAAAGGGAAAATACCGACATCTCTCTGTTTTCGTACAGATTACATTAACTGAAAATAGTTGCTTTTTATATAAATTACTTCATTTAAAAGAAGAGAATTTCAGCTTTATATGGAGAAATCTTTCGTGTCTCTGTGACAAGTATTTAATGAGTTACAGTTTATTCGAACGTGTTTCAGAAAGATTTTTGCAGAGAGCTCAAGGCGCACCCTGTTTATTTTATGAAAACACAAGGTTTTGATGTTAATAAGAATGTACAGAAAAAAAGAAGACCCTCCATAGTTTATAATCACGTATTGATTTTATTTATATGAACATTAATGAGTATTTTAAGTCTATGTTGCTGCTATGTAAAAAAAAAAAAAAACGATCAAAACGCGGGGGTGCGTTTTTGGTCTTGAGAGGGTTAATTTTTCTCTTCTTAGCCTGGAATTCAAGGGGGAAAAAAGTGGCTCAAATAAAAAATAAAATAAAAATATGTCCAAGTCAGTGAATTAACTGAAAACAAATGATCACTTGTGTTTTTCTTTTGTTGTGCGATTTATGAGACGGTGTGAACAAATCTCTGAAGCTTTTAGCGCAGATGACATACAGGTAAACAGAGCCCAAAAGAACTCTCTCAGAAAAGGAACTCACCTGTGTGGCTTTCTCCAGCTGCAGCTTCAGGTCTGACAGCTCCAGTTCTGTATCACGTAACTGAGCTTTCAGCTTCTCGTTTTCAGCTAAAATCTGCTCATAAAGCTGCAAGCGGAAAGAGCATGTTGAGTAAACACTCGACTAAGCATTATTTAACCGGGCGTAATCATACAGCGCAATGTTTGTACCTTCTTATAATCAGTGGTGTCGTCTCTTTCGATGCGCGAGTACGGCCGCCGACTCTCCCCAAAGCCGCGGGTACTATAAGACTCGTAACGGTCAGTGGAGGAAGTGCTAGTAGAGAGAGGGTCATTCCTGAGGGGGGAAATGGATGCTTACTTCAAATATTCACTGCTGTTTTCATAATAGGCATGAATGAAAGTATATAATTTAGCTCATTATAAAAGGACATAGTTAAGCACTTAATGACAAAGTGTTTTTTGGGATACGTACCTGGATAGTCTGTCGCTCTGTGGATGTGAACAGATAAAGAGAGAGAGGGAGAAAGAGAGAGAGAAGTTATTACTAAGTCTGTACCTGCCGTTAATCAATCACATGCTCATAATGCATTTAGTGTGTCTGTTTGTCTAGCCTATCAGAGCGTCCAGAATGCAGATTATCAATTAGTCTGGGATGGATTGTGACACTCTCTTAGCCTGCTTAATGCTGCCATATAATGAGAGTCTGTGCGGGTCAGCAATCTATCATTTACCGCTCTACAGTAAAGAACGCGTTTGAAGACATTGGGGCGTAATCCATTTGATTTTGTCCTAATAAGAGTCATACTTCAAAAGGTTCAACTTCAACACGAGTGCCACATTTATCAAAGTGGAAGTAAAAGGACTTCGGTCACCGTCCATCCTCCGCTCTTTTTATTTCTTCCTCTCTTTGAGCTTCGAGACCTCTCAGCCCTGCTGGGGCCTTTTCTCCATGAATTCTTGATCCGCAGCCAAGACCTCTGGGTCGGATCTTATTCCCCGGCGGCTCAGAGCACACACAGGGTATTGGAGTGAGTTTGGATTGGCATGCTAACAATTATTTTTGAAAGGAAGTACTATGCAGTATGCACATTGTGCACGATGCAAATTTTCGGTATGCATAAAACTATTATCATTCAGTAACAACACCGCTAAAGATGAGAGATATAGTATGCCATAATAATGTAACGAGACTTGAGGCCGGGACACAACGAGTCGACGTCAAACAACTACCAGCGGCAAAAGCTTACTAGGACAAATAACTGTGCTTGATTAAAACAAAAGGACTAAGGCACCATTCACATATAGCGCCTAAAATGCGTAGAAAACGCGCTGCGTTCACCTTTTTTTTTTCAAAAGGAGGCATTCTGAAAAGTTGAGATGTTTTTAACTCGATACGAGCACGAAAAAAGCGAGCACGTCGAAACCGCGACCGTATCGCTTCCATTATGAGCATGCATTTACATTTATTCATTTAGCAGACGCTTTTATCCAAGGGACGTACAATTGCTTTACATATCAGAGGTCGCACGCCGCTGGAGCAACTAGGGGTTAAGTGTCTTGCTCAGGGACACATTGGTGTCTCACAGTGGATTCGAACCCGGGTCTCTCACACCAAAGGCATGTGTCTTATCCACTGCGTCATCACCACCGCATGTATGTGAACAGGCCCTAAATCTGTCAACTAGCATGTGCATTCTGTCACTTTCTTCATTACAGTCGGCTTATGTTTCTATTAAAATACTAATAAAGTGCATTTGAACCTTCTGTTGAAACCATCTTGATGACTTTGCTCGGTTTTACTATTATTATTGTGCACTGACTCATTCACTAAGCTGAACAGCCAGAGTTCTCTCTCTCACCGTTGGCCTGACACCGATTCAATGTGATGAATCTGCCCAAAAGAGGTTGTCCGACTAGAGCCAACGGTGCGGAACACACACACAAAAAAAAAAAAAAAAAAAAAAAAAAAAAACGAAGCTGACCGACGCTTAAAAGTAGTCAGACGGCCGACCGCTGGCTTGATGTGTTCCAGACTTTTAATGAACTAGTAGTATAATTAACTCGATATAATGTTTTTATCCATGATTTTCTCCTTTTTAGAGTTCTCGAATTTTCTGAAAGACAAATTTCAATTATGTTTCCAGCTGTATGTAATTCCAGGACAAAAAAAAAAATTTAAAATCAAGATTTAAAATCATTTTATCAAGATTGAACTCACAGACATTCTTCCATTCCAAACATATCCGTTTCTCTCATTTGTGCTTATTGTTGGCTGAGGGCTAGAAACTTTGGACTGATTTAAGGGCTGTGAGAAACTCAAGCAATGACCCGTGCAACTGTGCAGGCCACTTCCTGTAGCTGATTGCCCTGGAAGCATTCTGCAGCACTGAGCTTTGCATCCGGGCTTCCTTTTCAAAGCAGAAGAGCTCACTAAAAGGAACTGTGTGCTATTAAGCAAACAAAAAAACAGCTGCCTCATAAAGAACCCGCAGACCTCATTAGATTTTCTTTCATACTGCAGCCCTCTGAACACTTATCATTTGGAACCATTCAAGCAAGAACTGATCTTTAGCTCTATTAGGCCATATCTGAGCTATATTTAAACATGGATGAGATGCTGTAACAAGTGCACTTGGAAAAGTGCTTTAATGTGTCAGCTGGGTTTTCTTCCTCTCCGTACATGCAAAAAGCAGTTTCCTATTCTTCATCCACTGACCCAACAGTCAACAACAAAGCTTTGTCTTACTCTTCCTGACTCTAATAAATTGTCACTTTTGAATGACTCATTCCCAGTTTTCCGCCCAACTGCGTGTGATCTGGTTCCAGGATCATGTTGGCACAGGATACGCACAGGATATCACAATATCACCCCAGACACACAACTAACAGCTCAAGTACACACTAAACACGGCTCATGTGACTAGCCACGTATTTTCTCTTATCGCTGTAAGTGTGAGTTTCTGCAGCTAGGAATTGCTAGCTAACTACTCCTGTAATAAGTGACAGTCTGCTGGCTGTGAATCGACTTTCGTCTATAGGAGAACTAATGCTGCTGGGACAATTCCAGGAAGTTGGAGAGGGAGTAGGGGTCAGCAGACACACCGTAATGTCAGTAAATTGTTTGTCATGCCAAACATGAAGGAAAGTCAAACTGTTCTTTGACTATACAAGGAGAAAGTAGGAGCTGGACAGAGGAAAAACCTCAAAGTCCTTCAAAAACAGAACTGAGGAACTGAGCATTTGTGTTGGCAGATGCATTGTGGGTGAGTTAATGTTCACCTGAGGCTCTCCTTTAGTGCTGCCATCGGAGTCTGATGGGTGCTCTGGATCATTCTCGTCACTCTGTAACATACAAACACATTTCAAATTCCATTAACACTTTACAATAATGTTCATTAGTTAACTAACAAAAAAAAATATTTAATAGTTAAAAAATAGTTAATTTCAGGATTTACTAACATATTATTAAAATCAAAGGTTGTATCTGTTAATATTATTTAATGCACATGAACTACCATTAAACAGCTTCTTTTTTTTAACAACTAACATAAATATGAATAAATACTCTAACAAATATATTGCTCATTACTAAGTAATGCATTAACCAATGCTAACTAATGGAGCCTTATTGTAAAGTTTTACCCAAATTCCAACTATATTATAAAAGTAAACAGGGTCCAAAATGTACAGTTGCCAATCACCAAATGCACACACATGCTTTGGCATGAATATAAAAAAGAGTTAATGATCAGCTGGCAGGTAAGTTTTCTTTCTGGCCAGCTGCAATTGTCTAATCAGAATTAAATATTCCAGAGAGTTGTGTAATAATGTGATATATTTATATATTTAGAACCATAACAGTTTTGTGGCTGCCTGGTGGCTAGTTTTGGATGCTGATTGTAAAGCTCACATTATGTCTTTTGTATCCGAATCCATATAGAGTGAGTTTTGAATGCGCTTTAGGTGCAAGAGTTTCTTACATCCTGGGTCCAGAAGGACACTCCAGTCGAGCGTCTTTTCTCTCGAGGTCGTCTGCGGTCGCGTATAGAGCGTGGCTGAGACTTGTCTTCACTGTCCTTATCGTCCTCTCTTTCTTTTCTATCATACTCTGGTCAGAAAACAGACACATGGTTGTTTATGAGTACAATTGAGCAACTATGAATATGCATAAACCACTGGTGGAAACCCCCATTTTGATTACGGGAATGATATTGCTCCAGCGCTTAATCCTGGCGGAGCTAATGGAACAAAAATCAATCTCAAAAAACGCAACTATAAACTCATATTATTATTATTATTATTATTATTATGAAGGTTAGCGGGTTTAATTGTAGCTAATATAAGCTGGAGCAAGAGTTCAAAAGTTTGGAGTCAGTACGATTTAAAAAAAAATTAATAAATAGCAAAACTGTTTTCAACTGCGATGTTAATAAAAACTTCATGACCAAATCAGCATATTAGAATAACTCAGGGTATCTGCAGAGTTTTTAAAATAAAATTAATGTCCCCAGAGAAGAAAACCATAAAATCTCAAAATGAATCATGAATCTCAGATTCTTTTATTCTTTTGCTGGGGCAGACATTCCACAAGAATGAAATACTGCTTATGAGCAAAAAGATGAGGGAGCTTATTAAATATTCACACTTAAAAACATCAACACATTACAATAGAAAAACCATAAAATAAACATTGTCAATTCATCAACATTAGATCAAAGTGATGACTGCCGATGATGAATGTGCAGTAGGGATGACCATTTTCACAAATTCCCATGATCGCTCGTCGTTTAAATTAATAATCAATTCATCGATTAATCGCTAGCATTTCTACTGCAATATGTGGCATATGGCCAACAGCATGACAGGGTGTGCAAATGCTGCTCAAAACACTTTGCTAGTGCGTTATTTAACTCAAACAAATGCATCCTATATGAGATTAATCAGACACAAAATTATTTCTGCACAAAATGATGAGAATGCACAAGTGAACTTAAACTAAGTTACAAGCCATACAGAATGACTCTATATGTTGTGGACGCGCTCTTCCTGGAGCAACAAGATGAAACAGCAACTAATCACAAATAATTCACAATGTTTTATTACAACATTGTTTTTTTTAGAATGTTATGTAATATGATATGACAGTCCCAATCATAGTAATTAGTCGTCCATTGCCATTTTAGCTACGTTAATTCTTAACCAAATGCATCCTATATAAGATTAATCAGATATAGATAGGCCTGCACAAAACAAAAGGCTGCGAAATTGCGAATGCACATGCAAACTTATAGTCAAGATGAAGGTGTAAAATGGTCCCAAACATAACTCCGGCGCGCTTGCTTTTTAGTTTTATCGACAATTAATCGTCTAATATTCGTTAAATTAGGCCATATTGTGATTCCTGATTTATAGTCCCCAAATTTAAGACCTCTTAAATGGATAACTAAGACTTTTGTTATTATCATTTAAGATATTTGAGATGTTTCATGACCTTAAATCTGATCAAACGGAATTAAAGACTTTTAAGGACCTGATGATTTCTGAAAGATCATGTGACACTGAACACTGGAGTAATGGCTGCTGAACATTCAGCTTTTACATCACAAGAACAAATGACCTTTTTAAATATATTAAAGTAGAAAATGGTTATTTTGCATGTAAATAATATTTCACAATGTTACTGTTTTTATGTATTGTTAAAAAAAATGCAGCTTGGGTGAAAGACTACTTTCAAAAACATAAAAAAATCCTACCGAACGCAAGATTTTCAACGGCCTGAAGCTTGGCTTAGTCAGTCTGCAGCCATACTAAAGGAAGTCCCTGTCTGTATGCCAGTTCCTGTAGCGTCACAAAACCATATCACTCATTTTCCTTCCTGTGCCATGTCACTACTTAAAGTGACAAACAGCGGTTGTTTTTTCCATGACAAATAAGGGCATTTGCAGTGCTTGGAACAGATATTGTTATATAATTAACTTGTTTTTTTTTTGTTTTTGTTTTTCTGTAATGTGGTAATTAATATTTCATTTTCCAACACAGGGCTAGTTCATTATTGTTAAGAATAAAAAGCTTTTTTTTTTTGGGATGAAACGAGACCCGGGCATGTGTACCTCTCTCAGTGTCACGTGTGGAGCGGTAGGTTGAAGTGAGGCCGGTCAGGCTGTTTGGCCGGTTCAGAGAGGAGGTGCTGTAGAGAGAAGACGAGCTGCCAGAGGAAGAAGGCAGAGTGGAAGAGGCCGTGGTGGTCGAGGCCAAGGTGCTTCGGTACTTCTAGCGGACAACAAAGAGGACACTCGTGTGACGTAAAACACACACACAAAAATGTTCAAATTCCACAAACCGTCCTGCTCCCTGTGAGTTTTCCTCACCTCCTCAAAGCTACGGTAGCGTGACCTATAGTCATCCTCCTTGGTCTCGGTCTCTTTCTTCTCTTCCTGTTTCTCCTTGTCTTGTTTTTCCTTCTCTTCTTTCTCATCTTCTCGAGGCCTTATGGGGCGACTGCGACCGATGGTCTTCTCCGCCTCCTGGAGATCAGTCAAGGTCACACCCTGCAAAAGAAAGTCAAAATGTTAAAATTATGTTATGTTTCTGAGTTTGCTAAATGATGTAATTTTGCTGTAACTGCAGATATATACAAACATATTACGTTAATAAGAACCAGGGCAGGGAACTATGATACTGTTACCTTAATAAAATATAAATAACACATGTTCTATATAATAATATTTATTTAATAT
Source organism: Pimephales promelas (assembly GCF_016745375.1). The sequence goes on from NW_024121114.1 coordinate 705,580, forward strand.
CAATAAGAAGAAATATTATCTGATTAATACTAAAAACAAAATCATATGAGCTGACACTGTCACAAAAGTGCATTTCCAATTTAAAACAGCTTAACTTTGTTTATCCAATCACATTTACAAGATATTTCTCCTTTAGTTTTACCTCAAGTGTTTTAAGAAACTGACTTATCATTTGTTATTAATATTAATTTTATATGCAGGTAAAAATCCCAATAAAAAATAATATAAATCAAGATGAAGGATCTTTTACTTGTAAAGTATTTAATTCCTAAAGGCATTATAGGAATTAAATACATAGGCAAAAATAGGCATTATCACATGATTATGTAATATATAATAGAGTTTTTTTAAAGCAGGAAATGCTTTTGTTTAGCGACAACTAATGACGAAACATGACCTTACTTTTGAAAAGGAAAAACTCAATTTCATCTCTAATGCAAACAGTTATTTCTCCCATAAATCCCTGTCACATCACAGAGCTCAGAATGTAATAAATTCAATGCTAAAAATTTGAAGCAAGGACCATTAAATAATTATCGCAACAAATAATTTGTAAAGCGCACAGTGGTTCAGTCTATTATTAGAGATAGTTCCTGCAGAGGTGTTTGGATGAGAGTCTAGACTTGCCTGTGTGGACCTCCTGGACTGCCGTGCCTGTCGGGATCTGGCTTTCCTCTGAGACTCAGACTCTTCATCACGCACAGGGGTGAGGTATGATCTACAGACGCAACACAAAGAAACTAAATCCCACAGCTGAAGCAACAATTTAATTTTTTAATTAGAGTAAAAATAGGCATTGGGGAGTAAATAAGATCTGGAACATGATGCATTGTTTAAACTAATGAAGAAAACATATATTGTGTCGTTGCGTCTAAAATGGCAAAATACAGTTTTGTGGCTGGCAGTAAATATTTATGGCTAGTATACCTTCTCATATTTGATGAGCTCTATGCGTGTGCATTGATCAAGATTTATGTGTGAATAAAAGCCTAAAATCTGTTCATTGTTTAAAATGGTCTCTTCAGAAGACTTGGATCAAACTGCTCAATTCATATGGTTTACATTTATGTTTATGAACTTTTTGAAACTTTTGGTTGCATGGACTTTTAATGAAAAGTAATAAAAACATCTTTATTTGTGTTGTGCATATGAATGGAAGTTATGTGGGTTATGAATAATGTGAGGGTGAGAGTAAATAATGCCAATTATCTTTTTGGGATAAACAATCCAAGTTAAATGTCCTAAATACATAGAATAAGTTTGAATCATTTTTTATGTTTTCACAAAGAAAAGTCAGCTTTTTTCAAATCAAATTGGAGCTGGTTGGTCTCTTTTTTTATTTAACTGTTTGAAAATACAATGGACAAACGAAAATGGTAAAAATACGTCCAGAACAAAATGGTGCAAAAAAAAAAAAACTCCATGATCCCATGTTGCAGTGCATGTGTGTACCTGCGTCTCTCTCGTCCGTCAGAGCCCAGTATAGTTCCAGTAGTGGAGGTGGTAGTGGTGGTGGCTGCAGTGTTGATTGTGGGGATGACCGCGGCCGACTCCTTCTCCTTCTCTTTTTCCTTGTCCGCATTCTCCTCGGGCCAATACCTGTTAGGCATCAACACATTTCACTGTCACAACCAACTCTTGAGTGTTTAGTTTAAAGAGGTGTGTGTGCGTGCTCGTACCTAGACAGCAGGCTGCGGTGTCCTGTGGGTGAGGTAACGGAGGAGGTCGTTGTTGTGGAAGTGGCAGAAGAAGTGGAACTTAAAGCATCATCTTGCCTCCTTCCAAACGAGCCACTGCGGCAACACACACAACAGTCAGAGGTCAAAGCACATGTTAAGAGGAGAGAGTGAGAGAGAATCAAAAGTACCCCCTCAAGAGAAAACAGGAAAGAGTTACCCGTTAGTCAGAAAAACCTGAGAAAGGTCCATAGTGCACAAAACAAAACACCAAACGTAAGAAAAAACACACGGGGAAAAAAATAAATAATAGTGATAAACCAAACAAAACAAAAAAACACAAAAACAAATCTAAGCAAAACAGAAACCAAAGCAAAACTAAATAAAACGCTAAGCAAAGCAAAAGCCATGTCCATAATGTGTAAATAAAAATAATAAAATGAAGGAACTAAATAACAATAAGGACTAGGCAATATAAATAAATACAAATTCTATATTCTATATATATATAATCTATATTTAGCTAGGTTTACTTTTTATTTACATATTTTTGCCTTTGCATCTTTATTCAATGTTTACTCAACTGAAAATCAAAATTAAAACAAAAATATTCAACATTATATTAGGTAATATTTAATTGAATATTTCTTAAATCATATTTTGAAATTTCAGTTACTGGAACTAACCACTCAATTAAAGTTATCTCGCCAACCATGGCGAATATATTGTGAATTTTTATTATATTGACCAGCACTATATATTCAGTCTTTTCTAATGGATAGTGTAAAACTATTCGCCGCATAGACAAATAAATCACCAGACAGTAAGAATGGCAAGAAGTGGGGAATGAAACGACACATGGAGGACATGGAGTGTGTGTGTGTGCGCATTTTCTGGGCGGTGCTCGGGCAGGTACCTGCGGTGAATGCTGTAAGACTGGTAGTAGGAGGAAGGCTGCTGCCAGGCTTTAGAGTTGTTAGGTTCCAGGCTGGAGGCAGAGGAGGATTTGGCGGGCAGGTCGCGAGAGCTAGACGTGCGGCCTAACGCTAGCGTGTGAGACGTGCTGCCGTGTGGAAGTGGCGGGGTGAAAGAGGCGAGTTAGCAGTGAGCAGCAGACAAACACAAACACACAAAATGTTACATGTATGTTTGGAGCACTGACTCCCTTTTGGGGGGGGGAACTAAGGATCTTAGCAGTAAAAAAAACTTTAGCAGGACAATAACTTTATCCTAATCCTGTTGTAAAGCCTAAACAATCTGTTCCAGTAATTTCTATAAGAATCCATATTGTTAAAAGCGCTTTGTAAATGAAGGTGACAAGACTTAAAAAGCTTGAAAACCCCTGTGTGAATTTCATGCCCAAAAGGACATCTACAAGAATGTCCGATGTCAGACTTATTGTATCTGTGAGCTGAGATTGACGGACTTCTGCAGTTCAACTAGTTAGTTGTTTCTAAACTACTTAGTTGATATTAAGATAGGCAAAACGTCACACACAAACGCAAGACGACAGCAGCTGCTATAAATGCTTGACAGGAAAATAAAGGTGCTAGAATCATCTCAGGCAGCGGTGGCAGCAGGAGGAGGAAGAAGCGATCCACTCGTCTCAATCGCTAGGCAATAACATATCTTTACTACGGTAAAAGCTAACCTGCGCTGATAGCTGGAGGTTCTGTTTTGTGAGGCCGTTCCGTCGTTGTTCTTCAGGTCTTCATCCCAGCGTCTCCTGGTGTATGAGCCGCTACGTACCAGACTAGCAGCCGAATCCCTGAGAACCACAAGCTAGAAATAGTACCTCCGATTCCAGAGAACCACGATTGAAAAATCTATTAGACAGCTAGCCTAGCTTACTTCTACCAGAACATTGTTCTAAGTAGTGAACATGCTGAATAAGCCACAAAACCATGCTACACTTGAGCTGGTGCTTCACATTGCAACTCACAACATGGAGCATCAGGAGGTGCTCTCAAAACAGCATGTGTCCGTCCTTTACCTGTTTTCCTTTTCGTCAATGTCTGATGTGCTAACGTGTCTCCTCGGGATGGATGGAGCAACATACGCAAGGCGTGTCTTCTCCTTTTCCTGCGCACATAAATGAAGAGGCTCAAAAATCTGGGATCAAACGCAAACAGCTCCAACCTTCCAATTAAAAACAGGATTATTTCCCCCCAAAATGAAACTAAACTAAATTCTAGTAGACCTTTTCCTTGTCTTTATTGTCCAGTGAGGATGAGAGGCGAGGAGAAGAGGCCGAGCGCATCACCCCAGCTGTGTCCTTCTCTTTTTGTGCCTCTTTAGTTGTGCTGATTTCTGCCAATGCTCCGTAACTGCCAGTTTTCCGCAGACACAGACGCCATGATGCAGGAGACTCATCCTTCCTCTCTTCCTCTTTAGGAGAGACCTTCCCTGTAGGTGTGCTCACCTGAGGAGGAGAAAGAACAACAACAAAAAAAGAAAGGACGGGGGTGGAAAACAAAGGTTAGATTGTTTTGGGAGTGTATCAAGGGGTGTGAGAACAGAGAATACGGATCAGCTTGACAGGTCAATGCAGGGTATACATATGGGAGCAGTGGACCGCAGGGCTCGGGAACCTTTTGATATTTTCACATTTTTGCCGATTTTCATTAGAGTGCAACAGTGCCAGCCTTCTTTTTCAGTGGCGTTGGTTCCGAAAGTATTTTTTCCATTCAATTCTCCAATAGGGAATTCAAAAGAGTCATGAACCAAGCCAACCAGCAATGAGGTGAACCATTAACATTACAAATTTTTATTTGAAACAAACAAAAGTATTTGAAAATCTGACAAAAATATAAAAGGTACAAGGCGGTGTATTTTATAAAGACTTTAGGGATGCATTTAGCTTGTTTCGCATCTCTGATTGGTGGAATTTTCTGTACAGCATGATAAATAATGTAGTTTATCCACCACTAATTCCACAGTTAAATATGATCATTTTAAAACCAATTTGAAATAATCTGGACTGAGTGACCTCTACAAAAGCGAATCCCATAGATTAACAACCTCATAACTCACAGATAGGTTTAGAAATTATTATTAACAATTTTATTACTTTCAGAACCAGACTGTTGCACTCTACATAAACAATTATACACACACACATATATTTATTCTAAAATAAATTGTTTATTAATAAAAGTAAATAAATGACTAAATAGATACATTTTAATAATAAAATATAAAACTAACAAGTACAAATTTGAGTAAATGTATAAATAACTATATATAAACAAACCAATGAAAACAAAAGCCCAACCCTAGTTCTCTGATGTCTATAGAATTCAAAAACAAACTTCAAGGGAAGCGATTCCTTTTGAACGATTTTGTGGATTCCATTGCCTTCAGAAATGCAAACTTGAATTACTATTGTTTAGATAAAAGAAAGCTAGGCCTTAAATGGTCACTTGGCAACTATTTCAACTTAATAAAACAGTTTAGAAATCATTTGGATGGTTCAATAACCTATTCTGGAGAGAATGGTGGCTATCCCCGCTCCCCCCAGCGGAAAACCAATCTTGCGACATGGGGACTAACGTCCCGGTAATTTGGAAATAGAAGTCTCTTGAGAAGCGAGAACGAGCGAAAAACACAAAGTGCTTTACGGCAATTCGACATACAATTCTATGATACTGTGTATGATGTATTACCCACTCGGTAGACATGCTCCACACGATAAAGTTGGCCGGCTCATAACAAATGCACATGAGCAGTGGTAGAAAGTGGGAGGAAATCGAGTTTTTTTTATGACCGTGTTGTGAAAATATACGCCGCACAGCTGTAGAGGGAGCTCGATGAGAAAACATGCAACAACAAAAGTGAAAATCAGCGAAGAAATGACTAGAGTTGCCAAGTGCCCCTTTAAGATGATAAGAATGGTAAATAATATTATAAAAACAACACGGATGAAAAAACCAAACATGCCCAATTTCAATCAAGATTAGTTTTAGCAAACTCATCAGCATCCTGGTGGTGACCTGTTAGGGTTTAGAGTCAATAATAGATGAATTCACCCTTATCAAAGTACACGCAACACTGATGTCATCTGTCATAAAACTATCAAACAGATGATCTCCGACAGAAAACAGCACGCCATCACAGCCACGACTGACAGCAACAACACCATGCAGTGAGCCAGTAATAGGAAGAGGATATGGTCTTGGATTAGGCAGTTATCTGATTGGTTAAGAACGTGGTCAAGTGGGGAATATATAGGGCGGGAATCACAATGCTGAACACACCAAAGCCTCACCATCGCTTTTTTGGGCACAAGCGCAATGCCAGTTTTGCGCAAGCCTTGACGCCACAACGCGGGACAGCCTGGCTCCCCACCAGACACAAGGGCAGTAATGTTATCATACTAAAGCCATCCAAGACAACACAATGATGAGTAGAGAGAGAGAGAGAAAATAAACAAATTGTAAAGAAAAAGAAAGACAAAGGAAGAAAGATAGAAAACCCCTGAATGAAATAAATCAAGCAGCAAAGGAAAGGGAAAAAGATACTTCATGATGCAAGAGTGATGGAGAAAGGGACAGAAAAGAAATTATATAAAAAGCCCAGTCACCACATATCATGAGTTTAGCCGGAATAAGTAATTAAAAAGCACAATTTTACTGCAATAATCTTCTTGGACATATTACATAATAAAAAATAAACATTAATATTAAACAAAAAGAATAATGACTTGCATTATAGTTAAAACAGTTATGTTTTGTGCATTTTAAATATTATACTGCACTTTCTTAGCCAGATATGTATCTTTCTTGTGCACAGCAGCTTCAGTGATTATTTTATTCTTTATTAATAAATGTTTATTTAAAATGATTATTATTCATTTTAAAAAGCAGCTTCTGATGAACTGTCTTATAAAGTGGGTAGGTTATGTGGTAACAGTCATTTTCGATATAGTTTGGCTCCCACATTGCTAGTATCATGCTGTACCAGCTGAGCTTCAGGAAGACTTTAAATTACAGGAACATGGGGCGTCTCCTTGGAAATTCAATTCTTTGAATTCACTGTATATACAATTGTGATTAAATTTAACATTCATCAAAACATTTCTACTTTTATAATGCAGCTAGCATTAAATAAAGCCAAGTTTAAATAAATTATAATAACAACAAATTATTTAAGCTATACTTATTAAAAAAATAAAAATAAAACTGAAATCACATTAGGTTACAGTGTTAAATCGGTTTAGAGTGTTATTAAAAAAATGCTATTATTCATAACAGATTTGATTTCAAACTTGATGAAAGCCCAACATTGATGAAATTCCATTCCAGTCCAGCAGAGGGCAGCAGGAACATGGTAAAGAAGTGTGGAGGACATTTTCTCTACTCTCAAGTGCACAGTAAAAGAATTCACAGCACACTGATGCCTAAAAACCACATAGATCAGCTGACTTTTTTTAATTTTGCAACCATGCCACGCTGATTCCACGCAACAATGAATTTGAAACTCCTCTGTTATGAAGCCTACAAACTGTTCAACTTGAAACAGCCAATAACATTCATTCCGAAGAGTTGCAAAAGCAACTTTCTTGCTTACTGACACATGCTCAAATACATGCTATGCATGAAGAATGAATGATATATTCAGAGAATTCTTGCTGTGGGCAGAAAGACAGAAACATGGAAGACAGACACCGGGTGGAGGGGACGGTGGACTTGGGGATATGTACCTTTTTGGTAGGTGAGGTTGGGGTGGTCACCTGGTTGCTTGGGGTAGTTGGCGAAGTGACAGTGATACTAGTAGGCGCAGGTGCAGGTGTACTATTGGAAATGCTTGATGGAACAGAAGACTTGGTCTTGTCTGGGAAAAAAAAATAAATAGTGTGTAAATAATTTTCACCAATTAAACACAAAGCTAGTTGAGGAAGCATATGTGCTGGTCAATGTTTCGAACATTTACCTGCTTCGTTCTCCGACTCGGAGTCTTCCTCCTCCTCTTCCTCACTAGAGCAGCTAGACTCGTCCTTCTTCCCCTCCCCCTCTTCTTCATCCACCTTCTCTGGCTCCAGAGTCTCGATTCTTGGGGCAGTCTTCTCTGGCTCCAGTAGAACAGTTTCTTTACTAAAACACAGATGCACTCAATGGTTAAGCACCACTTATATTAAACTCCTCACACACAAAGCTTTCACTTTTAAGGCCTATTCACACTAAAGCCCCAGGTATAATTTGAATTTAACGCGTACGCAAAGGTATGTACAATGCATGTGACGTAAATTTCATCATTAGCATACTTGAATTTTTTGCACTAATAAGTTGGTCCCTAAAGTTGTTCAGTTTGACTGTCGGTAACAACGAACAAACTACTGAAGATCACAACAACAAGAGTGCTTGTGCGAGGACATTAAGAGATACACACAACTATAAATATTTATATCAGTTGTAACTTCTGGAGAGAAATAACGCAGGCACTGGACAAAGATGAAACTTTCAATTACTATTGGTCATCTGCTTGTTTTTCTATCAAATCGAATGTCATTTAGGCATTCACATTTTATTCACAAGCTAGATACAAAGAGAAACGAGCAGCTATGAACATTGAGTTGTTAGTGTAATGGTAATGCATGTGCCTGCAGATGCAAATTATATGTCCTCAATAGCGGTTCAGTTTCGCCATTTAAAATTGATTGAGTTAATACTACCAGACCTGAACCCCAGGCCACTTTTACTTTTTTAAGTTTGGGAAAACCGCTATCACATCATCCAAACAATGATCAAAAGCTTGAGTGTGAAAGCGCCCCAAGTGGATTCAGGTGTGTGTGTGTGTCTTTGACATTTATGGGCAAACAGAATTATCAATCGCATAATGGTGGTTTTTCTCAAGTGAGCAGGAGCCATTTACCTCTTCGGTTGTTTCACAGATTGATTATTGTCCCCAGTAGTTGTAGTTTCTATTAAAGGAGACTTCTTAACATCCTTCTTTTCACTCAGAAGCTAAAACAAACAGAACACGTCAGCTTAAGGCTACAGAACCAAGCAGAATTGTTTATGACTGAAGGGCCGATGGCAAAAGTGTGAAATTACCAGATTCTGTTTCTTTTGCAGCTCTTCCAAATATCCCAAGACATCTTCATCAGCTACGTCAAACGCCGTCTGACCCTGAGAACCAAAATGCAACATTGTTAGGGTTCAATTCGAATCGGAGACATTTTAATTGTAGGTCAAACTCTGTCTGTGCTACTAGCTTCAGTGTAGTCTCCCATACCACTTTATTGATGACGTCCATATCACACAAATGTTCTACAAGTATCCGGCATGCCTCTTCTTTGCCCCAGTGTGCAGCAGCGTGGAGCGGAGTCCAGCCATCGTAGTCTTTAATATTTACATCATACCCTGCTTGGATTAAAAGCCTGCAAACAGTTAAAGCGACAGAAATAGCATGATGAGATTAGACAAATCTGGGTTTTTTGGATTTTGGTGCCGCAATCTAAGCTTGGCCTCATTTGCCAAAGGCCTGGGATATTGTGTAGACCAATGGGCATACGCATTCACATGCCAACATTTAGTTGTCACAAATAAAAACACACATTAGATGTCAAGTTTTCAGAGATTCCACACACTAAAAAAAAAAAAAAAGTATATCCGGTTACAGTCCTGTTGTTTTGGCGCAGCAGCAGATGGAGCAGTTGTCACAGTCATTCAACTCTGACATCCAAAGACCGAAAGCACCGTAAACAGAGACACTGCCTAACTCCTGTCACACATCTTGAGCAGTGTTTGTTCAACAGCTCATGATAATCTACTAGGCAGAAAAACAGGTGACATACTGTCTAGTCCTGTGTACAAGAACCAAAAAGAGTTGAAAGGTGAAGTATGGGATGAACCAAGTAAAGCCTAAACACCTGCTGTACCAAAGTTTCTTTTGTTTCTAACATCACAAGCTGCTAAATCTCACTTATTGGCAAAAGGAAGGCACAGGTGTCCTTTGAATCCTTTGTGGATGGCAAATGAAGGCAAGCAAACTTACTTTAAAACCTCAGCGTATCCCTTGGCTGCAGCGACATGCAGCGCGGTCCCCCCAGACTTGGCGTGCCGGACGTCGTTGATCAGGCCACTGTTAAGCCACTGTCGCGCATCCCTTAGCATGATCCGCTCCTCCTCTTTCCTGGCCGCCTCGATGTCCACGCCTGGAGCAAGATGGAGGGAGGGGCAGATCCTTAGGATTAGTGCATATACTTGACCTGGCCAAACGGCAGGATGTCCATGAAGGCCAACCATTCAAAAAGCAAAATATAAGATACTTCAACATGGGAAGTTATTTTATTTTATTTAACTGCAGTTAAGAACTACAGGGGACAGAAGTCATTTATATTCAATGAAATTGTTCAAGTACATAAAGCTTTTATTGACTACTATCTGATTGAGAGTACAAAATAACATTATAATTAAAGTAATTTAAATTATTATTTATATATTATTATTTATTTAATACTGCCAAATAGGTCACTGTACTTCTAGTCTATATACTCTGACCTTTACTCAGGCATGTATGGCACTTTTCCACTGCATGGTACGGTACGGTTTGGTTCGGCACGGCGCGCTTTTCCTCTGCATGGTACGGTACGGTTTGGTTCGGTACGGCGCGCTTTGGCGCTTTTCCTCTGCATGGTACGGTATGGCTCGCTTTAAATGGTACCTGGTCTGTTGAGGTTCCAAGCTAAACCGTACCGGTATTAAAATGTGACGTGAAACACTGCAGATCACTGATTGGTCAGACAGAATCGTCACTACCAGCGTCATTGTATTTGCAACCAATAGACATGGACAAGAGAAACCAAACCCACTAGATTTAAATAGCCAGTAACAGCCACCGCTGTTATCGAACAGTTTATAATCCCACCCACTTTAAAGTGCTACTAACTGCAGTGGAAAATCAACCGAGCTAAAGCAAACCGAGCTGTGCCGTGTCGAGCCGAGAAAATGCTTAGCAACATCTTCAAAACAAGGTCAAAACTTTATATATAGAAAGATAACTGACTACTTGACCTTCCATTTTTGTCAGAATAATGAACGTAAAGGGAGGCATCTCAGATTACAAATGAGGAGCATGCCACAACCCTTATAAGGCTACAAGACCAACTGAATGTCCGGCAGGTGCGACTGCTGGGGCAAGTGAACTCTGATGTGATTAAAGTGACAGATTTTGATCAGTTTAGCTGAAGAGTTTGACAAGAGAGCTGGAAGTAAGCCAGCAGCATGAAAAAGAAAGATCCACGGGACAGAAATCTGTAGGAATACATGTGCAAATTCCATGACAGAGCAGTGCAGTTTAGAGAGAAATTTACAATTGTGGCGAGAATGACGCCACCATGACGAGAATGACGAGAATTAAGAACATGCCTTCATCAAGTTGGGCCTGAATTAATGCCTTCATCAAGTTGGGCCTGAATTAATGACGAGAATTAAGAACATGCCTTCATCAAGTTGGGCCTGAATATCATAGGCTTTTCTGAAGTAAACAGGTGATGTCTAAACAGTAAGTTTAAGTCTAACAGTTACAGTAAAAAGCCATTCACTTTCAGAGTGAACATGCCAGATGTCATGTGAACATTCGTTCAGAACTATATGTGTGCTGCCATTCGTGTGACTTATCTCTGCTTACGGGTATCAATTAGTTCTTTATTTGCCTGTGCAAATCGGAGCACTAGCACTGCTCAGCAACTTAGGACAAAAGGCTGAAGATATAGCCTACTTACGACAGGCTATCAAGAAGAAGATTTCGCAAAATGGTGAACAAGTAGCGATGTCACCAGTGGCTCTGCTGATTCAACAAGGCCAAAAAAAATGGGGGAAAACAGCTTTGCTTTGTTTTTTCTTCTTAATAGTTTTGAATGCATTGTGGAACAGACAGCTGATGAGCATAATGGCCCTTTTTCTCATCTGAAAGACCAAGGCAGCATGTAAAACTAGGTAGAACAAAGTAAAAACAGGCAAACGTGCTCGGAGACCCAGGAGAATATGCAGCCTTTACAAACACCAAGAGACAAACTGACCTCCACAAGAGCGCTAAACATCAGCCAAGTGTATTTCCAGGCCGCTAAAACAACCCTAATATAGTTCAAGAGGAGGAACTGGTGTGGCATAATTTCGAACAAAATCAAGCCAAAACCAGGTTTGTTTCAGGTGTTGAAAACAGCTTGCCAAAGTGAACTACTATTGCCCTGTGGGCTGTGGCAATTACATAATAGGTGGACGTGCTCTGCAGCTTCACCTTCTTCAGTCCAATTTTTCTGTTCAGTCCTTCAAGGTCAGACATCCGTGAGTTAAACATGAACACACTGCAGAAATCGAAGTTGTAATTGTAAATGAACGTGACAAAGTTACTGAGAGGAAAGAGCATATTTCAATTTTTAGACTTTCTAAACTCGGTTCCCAGCAGTGTGGGCTACATCGGGATGTTCGCTAACAGCGCCTCCGACGTCTGATTTTCCAAGCAACAGGAGCTGGAAATGTCTCTTACTTTGGCTGGAAGAGGCACCTCGGTCACCTGATTCCCGTGGAAATGAGCAGCGGCTAATAAGTCTAAAGGATGACCCTTCTGAGGGGGTGGCGGTGGCCTCTGCTTAAGTTTAACCTCATGACTAGGGTTTCGTTCAAAAGGAGACAGGGAGTGGGAAAAAAAGATAATCACATTAGAAGAGGTTGAAGGCATTATACAACACTCAGCGTTACATAATGCCATCTCTGAGCTGAGAATAGAGCCGTGTCTTATATTACAATTCATGGAGTAAAGCGTGGGCTCCCATTCCAGTCTGACCACCAAAAGACAAGCATCCTCCTTGATCAGGAGAAGGATGATCCATTTCAGCTGTTCAAACATTAGGGTTTACCAGTTATGATATTTGAAGTCCTAAGTCAGCGCATGCAAAACTGCGCTGTAGGTGTGCATAGGTCTATCATACATGTTGACGCCTCTTCTCCAAAGCTGAAGTGTCCAACCCTCAAATGTAAGCTGACAGCTGCCATTGGCAGGGCCTCACTGAATGCCCATGAGTGTGGGCTGAAATGCGAATGTTATATAACATGCTCTTAAAGAGTGTGACATGCTAACAAATAGCAGGGCCGATCAATTATCAACAAATTCACGCTGAATGTTGAGCTGTTAGGAGAGATAAAGGACAAGCTCGGTTTTCGCTGTCTGAGAACTGTCTTCTTGCCGCATTCCAAGATGGGGCTCATGTTTCAGCAGCTACTGTGGGCTTACTGCTGGCCAAAGACACAAAAGCTAAACCTGAGGATGGCACACATTTTCATGCCTTGGTCAGCCAATATTAATTTTCAATGGTGAATGTCAATATCTAGTGAAAACTAATTGAGGCTATTGTTAGGTTCTGAAACAGTTCTGTTAATTGATGTGATAGTCCCAAAATGGTTTAATATCAACTGACTAATTAGTGTTTCCCAATTTATGAGTGACAGTCAAGTGCAATTGACACTGCTCATCAATTGGTCTTGGACCTCATTCAAATGTATGGCTAAATCCTGCTCACAGATTTTCATAGAAGAGAGTGGAAATGCTCGCCAGGTTAAAATCAGACCATTCTCAGTAGTAACTGAGTTGTGGTCTGGCAAAGCGTCATAGACAAATCATTTCCAGAGGGGCTTTACCAACGGACGTCGGGGGACGTTGATGAAGGACATGACGTATGCAGAGCAGCGGCCGGTGGAGAAACATCTCCGAGTTTTGTTCTTTGCTCGGTTTTTAACAAAAAAGGTAACGTTCAAATCGCTTAACACGTAGCTGATTCGAACGAGTGATGTTTGACGGCGGCCTCCATCTTTGTAATGTAGGCTACAAAATCCCAGCACTGCCACCATCGTGTAAAGCCCGCCCCAACGTTTCTGATTGGTGCCGCGATTTCGACGGATTGGAAATGGGCTTGAATGAGCTCTTTGCCAGACTCACTTTCAGAGCAAATCTAAATTTGCCGGAAGTTGTCTGGGTTTTACCAGGCTATGGAAATGCTATAGCTCTATCAACAGTCGTGCCTCCTCTCCTGTGCCACAGCAGTCTTTATTATCTCCCACTGATACATCCTGGTGAGCAAGGAGCCAAACACCACCTCAGGCTGGTAACGCATGTCTGAACAGTGCCTCTGAGTAGCAGTGGGGCTTTGTTTCGTCATCAAGACTTGTAAAGGCCAAAAATAGAAAAACCATTCCATCTAGTTTGGGATAATTCCAATGGGCAGCAGGTTAAATGGATCATGTTTCTCAATTATGTAAGAGACATCACTACAGCCGGCCGCACCGACCTCCCTAAATCCTTTATGACTTCGCACACGCATGACATGCATTGGGCATCAAGAACCCAGGCAAGTCCACAGGTAGGTTAAGAGTGGCCACAGAAGAAAGGGCGTTGTAGGTTGCATTACTGTCTGAGCACTGCTCTAATATTAATTCTGAGTCAATGCACCCCGCTGGAGTCCTGCCAAGACTTGCAGCCTCAGCTGGGGAAGTTTAGCATGATGCACATATCACCCCTGGCCATTTGTACGAGGCGATTCATTTGAAGAACTGACTCAAAATCTTCAGAAAGCAATGATCTCAACCACAGCATGACGCGTACATGACACTAAGCCTTGTACACCCATGCCAAATCATTGTCAGTAAAGATGAAGGGGAGGTAGCAGTACCTTGCCGGTTGATCTCGTTTTGCAAAAGCTCCTCCATGGCCTCCTCCTCTGCGATATCCAAAGGTGTTTCTCCCTCACTGTTTACTACACCGACATTTGCACCTTGACTGATAAGATACCTGCAAAGACATGACACAACGTTTAAAAAGGTAACAAGTGTGATTAGTACAATCATTTAGATCCAAATTGAACTGACAACTGCTCATTTGGAATTTGAAATTTGAAAAAAAAAAAAAAAAGAGGAAGAAATGAAATGGGGCCTCATTTTATGTGACTCCCTTCATAGACACCTCAAGGCTTTAAGTGGTGATTAGCATCTCAATCAAAATTCAGTAAAGAAGTCCTTCACTTCTGTTACTGGTTAACAGCGAGGATTCATGTCAGAGTACATAGGCTTTTAGAGTTATAAAGGAGTGGCAGTCTCTTGCCTGAAAGACGGTTTCAGCATTGACCTTGGTGATCAACACGTCGCCCTCACTAACCTCACTGCTCATATGTCAGATTCAAAAACCACAGAACTAGGGAACAAGACCACACAGACATGCCCTTACTACAGTCTGGATCTTCTTACATATTCAAAGCAGCTCAACTAGCAGTTTCTTAACATGAATCAAACACTCTTGCAAAACAAGTTGCAAGTACAGAATACGAAGCCCTGAATTATTGTTCTTTGCAACTTGTTTGAAACAGGTCATTCAACAACAAAGTGATGCACCTTCATTGTTCTTGCTTTGCTGAGATTAATTTCTAATGTCAAACCGGATATTAAAATCAAATATCTTGCAGGGCGGTCAGAATTACAGAGAAACACATTTGCCAATGTTCATTGAATTTTTGCAGGCAAAATCCATGGTAATCCACGTTATAGGGAAACTACAAACACAAAATTTGCAACTGGTTCAAGCTGGTCATGCAGATTTGTCATGTTGGCAAACAAAACCTGCTTGGTTTGAAAGTGTCGTGCATGCATTGCTACAGTAATGATAATAGAAAATGGACCTTATGACCAAGCCTTGAGCCTTGTCTCCATTAGGGGCTAAAATATGCTATTTTCAGAATTTAGGATGGTTTTTGAGAAAAAAACTTTGGGAAATGTCAAATTGCATGTAGAAAATGTGCATATTAGTATTTTAATTGTATATCTGAATCTTAAGGCTATTCATAGGTGTTTGAAATATTGTGTACACAGGTGTTTTAAGTGTACCATTTTGTACACTAACAACTGGCAATTGCTGTTTCAGGTTGTAGAAATATTAGTCTTATCAACATACAAAACAGGTCAGAGTACTCCCAATATTCAGGACAAAAGCAAGCTTGTTCCGTTTTACTGTTTGCCCCATTTAAAAGTCAGCTGATATTTTCTCTAGAGTGCCGTGTTCCCTATACAGATCTCAAGCTTCCAATATAGCTCAAGCATGAAAATTAAAAATTAAAAATGCCATGGCTTAGCAACATCAATTCAGTATCAATTAGTCTCATTTGCAGCATCATTTGTGCAGCATACAGAGGTGCTGCCTAAGTACAGTGTTTCCAATCTGTCACCTCTAAGTTTCCATGACGGTCAGGACACTGCCTTAGAAGGCTGCTGCATATATATGTAGGTAGTGGGCAGCAATACAGATCACTAGGTTATGAAACAATCATTTCATAGAAGAGAATGTGTTTATCAATTCTAAGTACAGGAGGAACGACAATGAATGGAACTGGATTCCCTTGAGGCAGAGTGTAAGAGTGTCAAATCATATGCACCACAGCTATGATTTCAGCACAGGCTAGGTGCTAATCCATCCCTATGGTGTAGCATGAGAATGGTGTTCATTTTGGGCTTCAAACCTGGGCTGACCTCTTAACCAGGTTACACATAGCTGGCAAAAAAAAAAAAACAACAACCTATCAACATATGATCTGTGAGGGAAAAAATAAACTAGATGTACAGCTAAGCGTTTAAATATTTCATCACATGCTTCGGCTGAAAACCTCGAAACTACGAGCGACTCTTAAAATGCACTTAACTTCCTAAAATTAACTTTTTAAAATTCTGCACTTAACTTCTTAAATTTGTTGCATTGTGTATCATAATATAGATCAAATTTGATCATTTCACACTTTGTTTATTTTGACAATTATAGCTATAATTTGTATTTTATACTTTTTTATTATTTATTTACTTATTTAAAGTATGGGACAAAGGTAAAACAAAAACTAGACATCAAGGGCATTGGAAAAGTAGCAAAAAATAAATTAAGGTTTTAAAAAAAAGACAAGATAATGAAATTAGTTCATTTTAATAAGAATCAACCCCTGGGACATAAAACTGCCTGAAGATGAAGAAACAACTTCATATTTTCTGTGGAGGGGAAGCGGTACTTACTCAGCGATGTCGAGGTATCCGCAGGAGGCGGCGGCGTGAAGGGGGATCCAGCCCTCGTTGTCGGGCTGGTTGATACAGGCCCCATGCTCCACAAGGAAGGTCACCATGTCTACATTATCATCTATGCAGGCCTGCAAAAAAGACCACAGGAGTTAACATCTAAGCAAGATTATCATCTAGGCGTTTAACAGAGTAAACCTATTCAAATCATTGAGTTTTTCAAAACTATAGCATAGCATTTTAGTTAGCCATGGTTCAGATTAAGAGCTAGTCTCATAAACCCAAAAGTGAGCTTCAGGCTTAAACATTAATCTTCAGTGGGAACCTATTTCTCCAAACAAAGACACATTATGTCATCAGGTAACCAAAATCCCTTGAGGGAAATATGGAGGTCTGTAATTAAAGCATGTCACCACTCGATGAGACAAAAGAGCTTGATAGAGACTAGCGTTGTCACTGCCATAACAATATAGACACTATTCAAAAGTTTGAGGTCAGTAAGACTTTTACTTCGATTAAAGTTTCATTCAGCAAGGACGCATTAATCAGCGTCAACATTGATAAGAAAAGCACCAAATCAGCACATTCGAATGATTTCGAACGATCATGTGACACTATATACTGGTGTAATGATGCTAAAAATTCAGCTTTGAAAATGCAGAAATACCTGTGATATTATATTAGATGTTTGACCAGTGCAACCATTTTGTTGTAAAGGGCTCATGAAAGCATGACTCGAACAGAGAAAAAATAAATAAACCATATAGAGAGAACAATAATAACGTTACCCACATTCACCAATTCAATACATTACTTTCTTCATCTCTTCAATCAGCAAACAGTTGTTAACTACAGTTAACTTATGTTAACTACCACATTTTTCATACATTTTAAGGGGGCCTTTCAGTGCCCATTGTCAGACTAAATTCAGTCACAACCTTGAGTAGCGTCCAACCCTGGTTCTCCACGTGCTCCTCTCTTGAACGCTTGCCCATAAAATCTCCAGGTCTTACAGCTCGTTGCCTTGTCAATACCACAGACAAAGGGGGAAACACACGAGCCAGCCTCACGTTCAGGGCACAAGACTATCTAGTTGAAATCCTTGCCCAAATTTGGGCTGTTTACAGTACCGCGGTAGAAACGTGTGGGCGCTCTTATCAGGGTCTTGTCAAGCTTGGTAGAAGAAAACAGGACTGTCTGACTAACTTTCTGCGACTAATATAGTTTGGGTCAACCAAGCTTCTTCTAGTCGACTAACGGTTAGTCGGCAGCCTTATTAACATGATACAAAATGCGTTTAATCTGGAGACCTTTCATGGGCACCCAAATACAGCTCACTGCCTTATGTCATTCCCAGCCCTGTCCCCTTAAGGCAAGCAAGCATTCCCTCTGGCCTCAAACACACCATGTTTATTATAAGCCTAACCCAGCAATTCCCACAGCCCAACAATGGCAATCCCTTAATGGCTGTAATTGTTCAGGCCTGACAGGTGTGAGAGTTCGTGACCACATCAGTGAATGCAGAGCTGGACTTTAAACTACAAGACAAGGGAAATTACTCTCCAAAGAAAATGACTCGTTGGAGTCTTGGAGCACTTGTGTAAAAAATATCAGTGTAAATTCCTTTCCAAAAATGCACAGGGTAGCTGTAAGAATGTCATCAGAGTGTAATGAAGACATATTCGGTATATGGGACAGACATGAAGTCTGTTTTTCACTTGACTGTTCGGCTATACGTATAGGAGACATTTGGGAGCTAGTAACAATTAGTAACAATAGCAAGGACTGCATCCAAATCGCACATCACAGATGCTCGCGGACCGACAAGTACAAGTACAGAGACCACAGACATGACTCAATAGTAAACGAGTGGTCACATCTCGGTTCAAAAGAGTTTGACAGCGCTGGACGAAAGCATGGATTAGAAACAGACGTGGAGATACAGCAGATATATTATGTCTCATACATTTTTATTCTTTAAACACAAGTAATTTTGTCTTGTTTGCATTAATTCTTTGTAAGCAACAAAGATACAGAAAGTTATCTTAAGGAGGAATCTTACACTGGTTCAAACTAGGCTATTGTTCTGTATATGCTGGATTTGTGTTGAAGTACTTGAATATTGACAATTCAGCAAAATGCCTGAACTATATGTAATATTAATGATGCTGGTCTAAACAACTTTGGTCATAAGCAGAACTCTGCAGCCGACAGCCATGTTGCTGACGGACGGTAAAGAAGAAAATTGCAGAACTACCGAGATGAGTGACGTTCAATTGAACCCAAAAGCATTCCTGTCCAAAATGTCAACAATAGACCACTTAAGCTGCTCTTAAGGAACAAGTGGTGAACTTCAATAGACAAAAGTACCACAAATACATCCAAACAGCTGCTGATCTGTCTTGTAACCAAATTTGTCAGCGCCATGCTGTGTAGGATCTGGTCTGTGACGCACTGCTAAAAATAGAGGGTTTCAGCCCTGCACATGCCAAGTCTTGGTTTTACTCTTACAGTCGAAGGCACATTGACAGATATGAGTAATTCTGTTTTGACGGTACTGCATCTCACTTCTTGCAGATAGACCTATGCATGCAGAATTCAATACGCCGTTAAGTGAAAACTGTCCCAGCAGCCAAAAGAGAAATTTATATCCTGCTGAGCAAGAGTTTAATTAGAGGTAGGATCAGTGTACAAACTACCTACCTTTTTGTAGACTTTCAAAGATTGACCAGACATACGAGACCACAGTAAAGCTGGAGGCCGTTTTATCCACAATTTCATTTCTGAGATGACTACAAATGCTTGATTCTGGACTCAAATCAACAAGGATGCAGGCTTACAGAAATAATCAAACACAGCAAGACATATTCATCCTCTTATCTTCATTCAGAAATGGTTATTATGGATACTTATTGTAAAAAAATTAGAGCTGGAGTATTTAGCTTAAAACAAGTCAATATCATACACTGATGAGTAAAAAAAAATGCATGAGCATCTTAACACTTGGATTTTTGTTTCTGGGGATAACAGATAGGTTCACCCAAAAATGAAGTGAATTAAAAAGGTCATTATTTAATTTAGACTTTCATTTGTTTGTTTGTATACAAACAATGACCAATGCAAATACATTGAGCTAATGAAATATTGTAAACGGAAGGTCAACCGTACTTGTTGTGTTGCTTGATGTGCAAGAACAAACCTCATTGGCCAGTGAGCTTTCCTTTTGTGCGTCAAGAACCTACAGTTGAACTGCCACTGACCAAATATGATGTGCTTTATGATTGCGTGTTTATAAGTGCATAAATAAAAGCCTAAAGTCAATCTGTTGATTTAAGATTAGCTCAGATTATGTCTCTTAAGAAGATTTGGATTTGCTCCATTCATGTGGATTTATTTTTTTACGATGTCTTTATGAACTCGTTGAAGCATCCTTTTTTGGTAGAAAAGACTTTCAATGGAGGGATAGAAATCTCTCTGGTTTCATTAAAAATATATTCATTTGTGTTTCGAAGATGAACAAAAGTCTTTCAGGTTTGGAACAAGGTTGGAGGGCAAGTTATAAATGAACTAGCCCTTTAAAATTAGAGATGCTTTTAAAAATAATCCATTTTAACATGCACAATAACCTCAATATTTTTTAGCTATTATTTGGTCAACAAAAAAATAAGCATCTGATCACCCAGCCCAAGTTTGCAGACCTGAGCACTTCGTCTTCATCGTTATGTACAAAATAATAAAACTGGATGTGGACAATGATGTGGACACATGGACAATATAATCTAGTCTGATTTTTTACTGTTTTTTAAAAAAATTGAGTTAGCAAATCTGAAACAGGACATCAGGGAATTTCCCATCAGAAGAGAAGAGACATTATGCACCCATTTCCCATAAGGCATTCTTCAACATGAATTCCTGAACTTTGCAAACACAAAGTTTTCAACCAATTTGAGAAAGTTCTCTCAAATCAGGCCCACGCCGATTAACACAATCGCATTAGGTTTGCAACCAATCGATTTTATAAGGGTTACACGGTGTGGAACTGATTCCACACTGTGTAACCCTTATAAAATCACTTATTCAACTGAAAGTGAAAGTCCATTCCACCAAACATCGGCCTGCGAGAGCAAGGAAATAATTGGCTGCTGAAGAGCCACATAATGGGCCAAAAGGAGGAAGTGATGCCTCTATAGCACTGTACCATAATGAAATCTGATCTTACACAGACCTCAAACTTCTACAAGACCGACCAAATGCAATGTCAGTAAGTTAAAAATGAAGTGTGTAATATGCAGAGACAGCTAAAAGGAAACCATTAGTAGGATGATTCCCAGAAGTTTAAACACTGTGGCACTACCAAAACATCACTCTTCTTCGTTTCTTTGAGCATCATGACAAGCCTGACCCGGTTATATCGGCTTGTCCAATGGCGTAAGTTCAAGGATCAATGGAGAATAATGAAAGTGATTTAGGACGCATGTCTTTAAAAAAAAAAAAAAGGATATATTTTTTAAATTCTCTTCGGTGAAACTACAAACAAGATAAATGAATACAGGTACAATACATATATTTAAAATGAATTAATAAAATATTTATTTAGATAAATTATTCTTGCAATTCTGTTTGGTGACACTAGAGGAAAGATTAATAAATAAATAAAGAATACAATTAGAATACATTCATAAATAAAACATAGTATTTTATAGTTAATGACTATTTATATTTATTTTCGAATTATTTAATTAATATTATTTATATAAATTATTTTTGAAATTTGGTTGGTGACATTATAAAAATTAAATAAATAAAATTAAAAGGAAAATAAAGAATACTAAAAAAAAGGAAGGAAGGAAGTACTAAACCTCAACATGGCTCTATTCATTATTAATAATATCCTTATGTTACACACTATGGTAACAACTAGAGCAGATTACAGAGAAGCATCACAACACTTTAGTTTTAAACCATTGACATGAGATGAAGCTAGGGACATGACAAACCCCCAACAAAAGTGCCACACGAGATAACCTTCTCCTACAGTGAACCCTTGCATCTCCTCAAACACGTCATTCAATTTGGACAAGACCAACAGCGCTGATTACAGAGTGTTATCTATAGGTTAACTTAATAAAGACACAATAAAGGTTAAACATGGCTCAGATTACAGCTGAAACAATACAATGCCCATCAGATGCGCCAGTCTAATCCTAACACAACACATTGAGAGCTCTAGCTATGCTGGGAGAGACAGGCAAATCCGCAGATCTGAAACATACAACTGACGATCATGCGAAGATGAAGCCCTGCTTGTTTCCATGGAAATGGGGCTAAAAGTGGAGAAGAAAAAAAAGACAAGAGTTTGGTCACGTTGGCCCTTTGTAACTAACATAAATAAATAAAAGACGGGAATTCATTTAAAACACACCAGGGTTGTTCAGGCAGCCCCTGGAGACAGACTTGGCCGAGGGGAAGATGAAAAGAAAGTCTTACAGCTGAGGGCCAGAGGGGGTCCGACTTCTTTTGGAACAGCGGCGGTTGTGTTTGAGCTCTTCAGTTCGGCTTAACCAGCGCAATTCTCATGGCCCTTTATGGACAAACTCTGAACACATGATTACGGACCCCTGAACATGGGGTAAAAGTCTATCTGAACCAGCTGATAATGTCTCTCCTTAATAGGTTAAAACCAAGAGGAAAGCCCTCTGCTGTTGTGTAGCAACTGCTGCCAAATAGTAAAACACTGTATGAATGGTCACTAAAGAAATCTTGGGTGAGTCTCACAAAAGCAGTCAATTACGATTATTAAATACATTTAGCCTTTTGTTTGCGCAAATTTCCCAAGCAAAATTCCTAAAAGCTAATTTATTGAGCCCACTCCTCCTAATATTTGTTGATCAAATAACGTAAGCCTGCATCGGGCATCTATGGAATGGTTTATTGTTTACTCGGACTACTTCTGTCAAATTAACCAAATAAAGTCATGAGAAGGTAACAACAAGGCTATAAACAGACAGAGAGAGAGAACGCTACACCTAATAATCAAATCACAACTACAATTAACTCTATATCAACCATTACAAGACAAACCAGATGCATGGTCAAATAATTACCCATCGCTTGCAGTTCAGAAAAGGGACACTGGGCTTTTTCCATACTTTAAAAGGAACTGTGAATTCAATCCACCAGAGTAGAGAGGAGTACAGCCTCCCCCGTGCGCGCGTGCGTGTGTATGTGCGTGTGTGCTGTGCGTACACACAGGGGCCGGTGACTGTGTGTGTCAAGCAGCAGCAAACCCATTATGAGTGATTATCTCCCAAGTCATCACACAAAGCGTTTGGATCTAACTATAGCAGCACTTCACTTCAAGGGGAGAAGACACTTGAAGCCCCCTCCCATCTCACTTCCTCTAGTAGCCCCTGTAGACTCTCAGCTGAAAAATCGGGACACTTTCTCAATCCTGTAGTTTTTCCACCATTACTCCATTGGCAAACAACAATCAAATTTGAATAGAAAACATACTAAACAAGGTCATTTATTATGGAAAAGAAAGACCTGATGTACCATGAAGACATATTCAGTTAACAACAATTTATGAGTATTTATCCTAGTCCAACCAGACCATTTATAGAAATCCAGCAAAGGGCGGAACAATAAGGGCGGCCCGATAACCCTGTGTCAGAGTGAACAACGCTCAGGACAGTAGACGGATCTTGCCCGATCAGGCCACAAAAGTTTAGCGTTTGCACGTGTTTTTAAGCTTCACCAATTTAAATATTCAAGTACATGAAGATGCGGAAGAGAAGTAAATTCAAAGTAAAAAACTTGCTGTGCGTGAGAAGTTCACTCATATCTGAAGGACGTGCCAAGAAAGCCGTGCCTCAGACAGGACCCAAATACTGAATTACAAATACTGAAAGAACTGGGCTAGTAGAGAAAATCCTTAGCGTTGAGCCATGCACAGTTATTGACATTCAAGTCATAACAATGAGCACATTAAGATATGACCATCCATGTACACTTACCAACACTTAAGTACGTTGAGTGTTTTTACATGCCCACTCTTATACACATATTACGATTGACAGCGAATGTGTCATGTATAATGTAATGTCAATGTAATGTAATTTCAAATCAAACTTTAAATCAACACCTAAAAGCAAATTTAATTTAAATTCAAGGATGATAATCTTCACTAATAATCATTTTTTTTTGTTTTGCTCATTCAACATCTGTCAGAGACGTAACTTACGCACTTTTATTTATTGCATCAAAAAGCATTCGTTGGGGAGACAAAGGTGTAAAAACAAAGTGCAAAGCATGTGTTCAATTATAAGCATTTTAAAGAAGGCTGCCATGTCAAAGAGCTTGAGAAGTTAAATGCTCTTGAGGTGTTTTCCACAGTTCATAGCTTAAAAATTGTACCATTATATTCTTATCAGTAAATGTTATAAACAACTCAAAGTCAGGAAGACCTTTGCAATAGCTAATACTATTCACAAAGGGATTCTGTATTAAACTTCTACATTTAGAGCGAGCATGCGTGTGTTAACAAAAGGCAAAAAAGCTGCCAAATTTCTTGGAGTTCGAGAATGTTTTTCTTTCAAAGTAAACATTTACCTCATATAAAAAAAAAATATATATAATAATTTATATAAGTTGCAGATCACAACTTATCATCAAGTGTATCATTGTTGATAGAGCACAGAATATCTGAAAAGGTGTGCTGCTCCACTGTCTGAGAAATGTCTGCAGCTGGCAAAGCCATCAAGCCCAGAAGCGAGAGGTGGTGTGTGAGAGCCAACCGTCCTTGGCATTCCCCCGTTTAAGCGGCCAACTATGTACCCTTCAAATTCAAATTGCACTTACTCCAGTCCTTTGATTCAATGGGGAACTCATCAAATGGGTCAGGGAAAGTTCCGGATAACACTTTAGTTTAGGGTCCACATCAATTCTCACTACCAACTAGTTTCGTATTAGCATGCATATTACTAGGATATTTATTAGCACTAAAGCACATATTAATGCCTTATTCCGCATGACCATATTCTACAACCCTTAATCCTACCCAAAACGTAAGGAATAATTGACGACAGGCCGTTGAATTATTAGAAAACAATGCACACCCGAGGTGGTAATGCGGTCACGACGCGAAGCGGAGCACCTTAAGTGTGCATTATTTTTCTAATAATTCAATGGCCTGAAGTCAATTATTCCACTTATACTACAGATACCACGCCTCAAAACATTGTTCAGATTAGGGCTGGGCAACGATTAATCGCATCCAAAATAAACGTTTGTGCTTACATAATATAGGTGTGTGTATAATTATTTTGTATATATAAATACACACACAAGCATGTTTATATTTAAGAAATATTTGCATGTATATAATTTATATATATTTATACACAATTACTATTATGTGTATAAATAAATATTTGATATATTAAGAACACATTTTTCTTAAATACATGCACGTGTGTGTATTTATATATACAAAATAATTATACACACACATATATTATGTAAACACAGGGAACGACACTGCGACCAAAATGGTCGCATATGCGACCTTTTGAAATCCCATTGCGACCCTAATTTTTAATGGGTCGCAAATGTATCACTGACTATTTTGACGGGTCTGAATTTTTAGTTTCTTTCGGGTTGTATTTAATCTTCTAAAACCTGTCGGATCGTCCGCTTTTTGTCCCGCCAAAGCCTTTTTTGATCGCGGTGAGTGTTGTAGAGTAGAATGACTGATGCGTTTGACAGGGCGCAAACGAGCTGAGAGAGAAAGAGCGCGCCCTGGCCGCGCGCGCACTATCACGTCTTCACACAACACAAGCACTGTCTTGCTCTCTCTCTCTATCGCGCGCATATTATTCAAATGACATGATAGTAAAAGGTTTGTGTCTTTATAATAGGCATGCTAATCATAATCATATAGGGTACCATCTGAGCCTGCATGGCGGCAGGAAAAAGACGCAGAGATGTAAGACACCGTGTCTCTTCCTTACACCAAGGTAGATTTGCGGTCTGGTGTTCGGCTGATAAACTCTGCCATGAGCTAACTCATTATATTGCTAGCGCTGATATTGACATCGACTAACGTTATATGATCACTAGCAGTTTTTTAGACTAACGTTAGTTTTTTCATAATCATAATCGTGTGATTCGCGTCAAGACACCTGATTGGCTAATACTACACACTGAAGATAAATTAAATGTTTTATTAAATAATTACTGAAAATATCCCTCTCTTCATCCCACACCCCAAACATGACATACAAAATGTTGTGGTACAGAAACAACCAGAGAAATATTTATAAGCTATCATTTTATTGTCATCACAGCTTTCCAACAGTCCTGCGTATGATTCTTCATTGATTAAAAAAGAAAATCAAATGTGTTTTAATGGTAATTATTTTATATGGAAATCATGTATTTATAATTCAGATGAGAATAAAGTTAGGGTTAGTTAAAATTAAGGAAAACAAATATATTGATCTGAAATATTGCAAATTAATTTTACATTCATTCAAGAACAATTACCAAACATATCAAGGTCATTTTGTCTTTTTATTAATTTAATTAATAAACTAATTATATAAAACTATTGTCAGTGCACTACAAATAAACTGGTTCTATGCCTTTATTAATAAAACTTAAACAACTTAAAAAATACGAGGCTTAAGACATTTATAAAAATGCCTTCTGCATTTTTGTTTTGCTTTTCACTCCATTGTACCGAAATCGTACCGAACCGTCTGAATGTCTGAACCAAGGTATGAACCCAACCCAACCATGACTTCTGTCCTGTTCCACCCCTAATGCAGTTTCATTATCATTCATTACTATCCAGAGTGTGGCTTACTATAAATAATTTGTGCGACCAAATCATGTTTTGCGCCAGTAACTGAAAAAGTTAGTAGCGCAAGTGCCACCAGTGGAAAAGGTTAGTGTAGTTCCCTGAAACACAAATTTTTATTTTGGATGCGACTAATCGCTGCCCAGCCCTAGTTCAGATGGTGCATTTTAAGACGTTTGTCAAGTTTTTGTCCTTAAAACACTCTTGTGTGCAGGACTAATTTCTTACGCATCTAATCTCATGCCTCCGTTGCTTTCCAAAACCAAATTTTAGAGGTAGTAACGGAGGTTTGAGCCACTGATAGCAATGAACTAATGAATGATGGGGGACACACTTACAACTCGCTGAAATATTCGAAGACCGACTGTTTCCATCAACTGTAGCAGGTCTTAAACACCAACTGAGAACACAAACTGAACGCGCTGAACACGCGTTTAGGCATGATCAGTCATAGGTATCAAATTACACTCATAACTGACCTTAGTAGGCCTAAGTGTGTCCCGGCTTTATGCAGTTATTAATGCAGTTAGAGAGAGGAAGAGACAGAGATGTTGAAATAATGAGACAGAAAAGCATGTGCGCCCAATATTATTATTTATTTATTAATTAAATTCGTTTTAATTAATTCGTTCATTCTTGTTTTCTATAATTGAGAGTAGATAACCCAATAAATGAAACAAGTAGTCCTATCAATAATTATTTATTTGTTATATTATCTGGAATAATTAGAATTTCCGTTATTATAGGTAACTACGCGCAGTGATATGGAACTGTAATGCGGTCAAACCTGCCTGAAACTACTTTAGCCGTGCGTTTCCCTGAAAATAATTGCACACCTTTAGAACGTTCTCAACCAATCAGAATCAAGCATTCAACAGACCTGTAGTATAACTAAACTTAACAACAATCTTCCTAACTATTAATAAGCAGTGATTAGGAGTTTGAGGCAAACCTTGCAGTTAATAGTTAGTTAATAGCGAGAATTCAACCCTAATCTAAAGTGTGACCAAGTTCAGCAACAGGTTAAGTCACAAATAGAGGATTTGGGGGAATGTTTACCCAGACAGGAAAATAATATGGTCATGACCTTTAAACCACTTGCACTTTTATGATATTTTTGTTGGCAGTCCCTGGTCATTATATGCTTTGATTATTTGGAAAACAGCAGCTTGGAGAGACTTCACAATATCTTAGTAGTCTCAACAGAAAAAGTAAACCACAAAGCATTAGACAAAGTAAATGGTTTTATGTGGTGACAGACAGCCAGCCAAACAGTATTCTCTACCTGAAAAAAATATATATATATATTTTCCCAAAAGCTTCGGACATTTAGCCAGGCAACACAATAATATGGTTATAATGAACAACGAAAGAAAGATATGTTAATTCACAGGTTTAAGGCTCATCTGTAGCTCTAGTACTTAAGTAGAGCACAACATAATTTGCTTAGCAAGGTTCTTTTTACAAACAGCAAAAAGGCTTCAGCTGGTAGCCAAGTTAGCTTTAGACTTTAAAGCAAATACTTCTGCAAACCATATGCAAACTTTCTTTTCATGGGTTCTCATATCTTTAAAACATGACGTTCTGGCTATAGCCATCATGAAACTGACTATCTCATTCTAAATGTTTATTACCGAGCAGAACACATGATAACCTCTGGAGTATCTTTAACCAAACCCAAACAGTCCATCAATGGGCTGGTTCAAAACGAAAAAATATCACATATGTGACCAAATAAAAAAATAAAAAAACGTAATGTTGCCTTCTTTTATGAGCCAACACTAGCTCATGCAATAACAAAAGATAGGGAATACAGTCTAAGGTCAGATAACGCACATGTTTTCTTTAAAGGGAAATCCAATTCACTCCCTTATAAAGCAACAGCAATGATACAACGCTGCCTCTCCCGGATGAAACGGCGACCCTCTCCCACCCCAGCCGGCTCGCTTTCTCCTGCTGCAGAGGCCACCTAGCGAGGCTGCAGTCGGGACCAGCTCTATCATACCACTGGAGAAATTCCCAGATAGGTAACAGCACAGCTCTGAGCTCTGAGCCAGCCAGAGCCCCGCCTCCTCTTTCTACATCACCAACGCACCAGCACACAACCACTTCCACAAAAGGAATTCCTTCTTTGCCGTGTTAGTGTGCGTGTAGAAAGAGAAAGCAGCAGCACACAGAAAGAGAGTTTCATGTGCACCTAAAACAGAAAAAAAATATCTGGCAAAAGGGAGATGGTCATATTTGACTGAATTCAAAAGAAAAAAAATACATTATGTATTTGTATATTGGATATTTAATTGTGGAATATCATATTTTAATATAAATTTGCAGTCTTAACACTAACGTAAAGAGATACAGCTGCTGTAAGCTAGGTCTTTAAACGAGCAGGTGTTGATGTGCAAAACAATGCAACAACAGCGGTGTGTTCGTCCATGACAATGACTACGTTTACATGCAGCCAATAACCCGTTCAAAATCGGGATATTAGCAATAACCTGGTCGCGAACGGCCATGTAAATACTGGCAAAAACCCGAATATGCTCATTTCACGGATTTTAAAAACCGGAATATTATACCTGGGGTACCCCTTTTCTTACCCGAATTTTTGGTCATGTAAACGCGTATCGGCATATCCCCATAGTGATTTGTGTTCTGAGCATGTTCTTCTATCATGTTCTATTCGCAAGGAATCTTGGTCTTTTGAGTAGAGAAACTTCTCGGCGCATACAAAAATCCACGTGCAGTATACCGGAAGTAAACATGGCGAGACCAGGTGAGACACAGCACAGCATACTTTTGGAGCGAGCTCAGTAACATTACCAGCATCAAAGCGCAAACAAAGGCGATTGCTATCTGCCCCAAACTATTCATTATCTGTGTGCTGCTGTTGTTGTCTTTTTATACAGGAAGAAGAATCGGAAATGACGCATATTGCGTTTTAAGGTTGTCCGCACGTCGCCATTTACATCGGAATATTGCAATTCGCTTCTTTACGCCCGCAGAGTCCATTTGAAACACGTAGACGAGACGAGACGAGAATAAGCATGACGTCACATTTTGTGAATTTTCACGCCAATTCGGACTCGACTCGTCCACAGACAATTGAGCATACAGGCTGATAGAAGCAACCGTGGTGGACAGTCAAGCTGTCATTCTTTCTATTACCTTTTAGTTGGCTCATAAATGTACAAATTTAGACTCTATCTTAAAGATTTTTTTAAGTAAAAACCTACACATAGCCCCTTTAAAAACATAATTTAAAAACCATTTTAAACCAATTTAAAAATTGTTTACTAATTCCTGTAATGAGAATTGGGTGTTTAGGGTGAAATATGATGAGCATATTGTTGACAGGTTATGTGAGATTCACTGTGAGAGGGAAATAGGACAAAAAAGCTATTGCTCTACTCTAGGAGGCCATAGAAAGGGGTACAGCTGGACTTGAGGGGGCTTACTTTGCCTCGCCAGCCGCTGACGGCCATATATGGCCCTGGGATTCCCATGGAAAAAGAGACAGCATGGTAGAGGTAGAGGGAAATTAAGGAAGAGATTGTATACGTTGCACTTCAGCTTACACCCAGCAGCCAAAACAATACCAGCCGGCAAGAGCCATGTGTGCTTCTTTGGGTTGTGGCCATAGAGGGGGTTGGTGGCTGGTATTACGTCTAAACTGCTAGGGTGAACAGTACATTTGTATAATGCAGCCCCAGTCCTGGCATTTAGTCTATGGAAGAAAAAAAAGGAGACAATTTGCAACAATGACATTTCTCTGGAAGTGTCAAGGGCCGTTCACACAGACAGTGGTCCAGGGTGTTTACACACTATTGGGAAAGCTCAAACAAAGCCTGCGACACTGAGGAATAGGTACAATCTGTTTGGGTGTGAATGGGAAGTTGGGAACCCTATAAATGAACAGCTTCTTTCAGAGCAATATTCTTATGGGCAGCGTTCTGACTTACAACGCAAAATCACTTTCAGGTAACGAGTTGAGTCCCATCTCGTAGTCCTAAACCGATCCGATGCTCAAGTGCCAGTAAACAAAACAAACGATTTTTTATATATAAGGTAAATTACTGAAGTTTGTGCGGTTGTGCTGCTGATTTTGAGCAAGTGGTAGATGAAGTGAGCTAAAATAAACTCTGTCGTTCTCATTAAGACAACTCTTTGCATTCGTGTAGTTAGAGCTTGTTAATGGGTCAGACTCAGCACTTCAAAAAGGTACACCTTTGTAACTTGTATTTTAAGTACCTAAACTAACTATACTAAGAAACTTTGAGTGTACTGTCCCAATGAAAGCTAAAGGTACATTTCTTCTGGTGGAATTAACTAGTTGCCCATGTGTGTGTGCTGGAGTGTGCTGAACTCCCTCAATAATCCATATCTATTATCACAGTAAAATCATAGCAAAAGTGGCTTCAATAATGGGTGGCCGCAACAATGCAGTTTGGATGTGTATGGTTATTATGGGTCTGGTCAAGTTTGAGGGCTTGTAGCAGTGTCAGCACCTATGATCTGTCATGCTCCAGGGAGCTGCTTAATTACACGTCCCTGAAAGACGAGGGTTAAGAGACGCTGAGAGCCAGCTGACTGTGTGGCTTCATCCACAGACGGAGCTACTGCCGATGACAGGACATAGATAACTGGAAGGAAGGAGGCTATGAAAGAGAGAGCAAGAGAATGAACATTTTGAATGTTTAATGGAGATTCAGAATTCTTCAAGGGGGAATAGTGAAAACTTTGGGAAACGTGGTAGTTCGGGGAGAGTGGGTGATCATTTTGCATGTGTTGTTGATCATTTGACATGTGAGGACATGAATACATAGGGTACCGTATTTTCCACACTATAAGGCGCACCGCATAGCTAACGCAATAAACACATGGTCGCATATGGCTGCGTTTTCAGTTAATTCCTATGGAAAAACGCTTGCTCTATTGCATTTTAGTTTTAGTTTCAAATTAGCGCTAATTCGGGACAGATTGCTTGAATGGTTAGTTCATTAGCCTATTATTCTTAATGAAAATCACAACAACAAAATTTGCTTAAATTGGCGGTCAGTCAGTCAAGTCAGCTCCTCACTCTCGTGACGAATGAAATCTGTTGCTGCTGATCTGTGCTGCGATTCTCGTTTGGCTCCACGATTTATTAACCAGACACGTTCAGTTTAATAGTTCTGTTCTCTAACTGAAGAACTAAATGATTTTATATACATCTTATGATTTTATTGCCACGGTGGGCAAGTGATGTAACAGTATTGCTTCTGAACACCGGTTACACCGACTATACACCGACCTTATTCACGGCAGCGCCATCTTTGATTTTTAATGAGAATGAAAGTGAGGCTGTGAGGGATAGACTTGCATCTCTTCAATGGGCTGTATTGTTATTTAATGCGTTTTCGGGTTGTTCTGCTCATGAAACACTGGAAAAATATCTTTCCAAGAAATGTCAGTTGACAAAAAACTCCCGACAATGTAAGCTGTGGAAAATTGTAAGTAATCTAGGAGCTTTATTCAGCTTTTTACAGCGGATGCCATTGGAAACACGGTAAGTCTATCCCTCACAGCCTCACTTTCATACCCGTCATGGCGCTGCTCTGAATAAGGTCTATAGCAGCAAGCCTAGTGCGTAGGTGTAAAGATGGTGCAAGTCTGGCCCAAAAGTTTACAGGCATGCAAAGGAGGGTGATTTACAGCCAGCTATAGGGGTGGATGAAGATCACTTTTAACGCCTTGGTGAGGAAATGAAAAAATAAACACTTACTTCCTGTTTCACTGACAAAAGGTTTTTTTCAACACCCTTTTCCACTCACACAACTGAATGCCCCCCTCCACCCATTACTGTCTGATAAACCCATACTCAAACAAACGGCAAGAAGAACACTCCTAATAAATACACACAAACAAGAAAGAAAAGCTCAGGAAAAGATCAGAAGCAGACATGGCTGTACCATTGCAATTTTTGATTTAAATTTGTGTAGCTGCATGTTTTCCCTCGTTCACTTGCATTTCCTCATCTCCAATCTGTGTAAAACCCAAACAAGTATTCTGACATCTGGTGACTGCAAGCTACAAGCTCTAAACATTTGATTGGCTCCATCTGGACAAGAGTGCGATTCACGATCACATCAGCCCGCATGACGTTACACGCCCACACGCACTGACAGTCATTAGTAAATTGCCAAGACGCTGACCACTGCTGACGTTCCTCCGTTGTGATTCAACTATCGGTGGTTATAATTAAACACTCGTACCGTGATTGCATGCCCACCTACATGAGGGTGACCGACTCATAACAATCAGTTTTAAGTAAGGGACACACATTTTGACTGCATAGCTCTGAACATTATTTAATGGTGTGTGAAAGTAAAATAGCATGGTCAAGGTGAAATAGCAAGATCAAGGTGTTGCCGTGTTAGTCATTGTGGCTTCTCATTTCCTGTTTTTGTCCCTGTCATGCTATTTACATCAATGTAAAAATAAACAAAACGTAACATCATGTTTTTTTTGTGGGAAATATGTAAAAGAATAATGGAACTTCTCAAAAAGGGTTCCATCATGCTGACATTGTGCAAAACCATTCTCTGAGAAATAGCAACAGTTCATTAGTTTTATAGCACCGCTGCTACAGCACCATCTTTTTGGCAATACTAAAAAGAAAATATTTGCTAAGAGATCTCTAATGGACCAATATTACTGATCTGACACCACGTAAAATCTATACATCATCCTAGAAATATATTGCTGCATTAAAGAAAATAATCGGTATTGTCAGATGGGTACATTAAATCTTGCGCTAAAGTATGCGAGTAGCCAGAGTGAGAATTATGTCAGATATTGTGTGTTACTGTTTAGGGAGCTTCAATGTGATCTATAAAAATGTGTCTCCATGATGCAATAGAGCAAATTTCATTTGTGAGAGGGTAATAAGCAGCACATCTAAAAGCTGTCGGTATCTCGCTGTTTGAAGTGATGTATGGCACATCATTAAAGATCTCTGCAAATAGTTAATCTCATTTTTGTAAATAAGCCACTCTGATTCGGCTCTTTGAAAGTGTTCCCTCACTTCCCAATATAGCTTGAACTGTTCTATAAACACATTAGAGGGGTAAATTTCAGGTAGAACATTGTTTTTCACAGAAGCGCTTTAATACTCTGATGTTTGGGAGGTTTTTTTTTTTCAAAAAACTGAATAAAAAGTAAATCCCAGCAGATAGATTTACAAAATGTATTCCTGAGTGTGAGGATGGGCTGAGAGTAGCAAACCCATTGAAGGTACTAAGGCTGCACAATATATAGAAATAAAATCAATATCGCAATATGGTGATTGTGAAATCACACAGACTGCAATTTAAATAAATAAATAGTGGCACTGCTCATCTACAAAAGCCCAAAGGTTTAACGTATGAAATTGAAGAATTTAAGACTTAATTACATTAGTTTTGTAATATTACAACTGTACTATAAACTTTTGTTTTAAAGGATTAAAAAAAATATTCCAGCTTTTGTAAATGACTTTTATTGCACACCCCAAACAAAAATCACCCCACTGATTGTCTTTCCAATTATATTCAACTTGATCTGGTGAACATTCCTCCATGTCTCCATATTCCAGTAAATAATCGCAAAAGTGAATATCAAAATTCCGTTTTTTCCATTATCGTGCAGCTCTAGAAGGTACTAATGATGTGGAAACCAACAAACGCTCAAAATTGACTAGTTAGTGGGTTGTCTGTATAATTAGGCTGGTTTAGGACTCACCTGACCCAAATCAGATATATTTTTAGGTTCTATGTTAACAGTTAAAACACTAATTAAATCACTGCTGCTAGTAGGGTTGTGCCGATAGACGATAGTATCGTGTATCGACGATAGTCTGACATATCGCCGATGGCAGATGCCTTTGACGATATCAATACGATAATTGGCTCGTTTTACCATAATGTATTAAATTATTATTATTAGGCCTATTATTATTATTATAAAGCTAGTATTGTTATTAAATGAATATTAGGAACTACAATCAATTTACAACGACATCACCTCATAACAATTGCATCAACACACTAATGAGGACTCCTCTAAGAGAATGTTTTTAAAACAGACTAAAAAACATCCCACATCAAAATTTAATTGCAAGGTGATCCATTCACAAATTATCAAGTGTGCTCGTTTTAACAGACGCAAAATTCAATTTCCTACAGATCCAAGATGAAAACGGCATCGTTGTTCGTCAGTATTTGTTTCCGTAACACATTAACAAAACGTTTAATGACACTAACACTAAAAACAATACAATTACTAAATAGTATTAATAATAATATCACTAAAATAGTATTATAGTTACCGTTATCATCGTCGTCTCTGAGGGAACGCGGCGTTAATGCAGATGCCGAAAGCAGTCCGTTTTTACTTTCACTTTCAGAGATTGAGCGCGTTTACATGCGACGACGTTCTTAACCTGATTATGTTGAATAAACTTGACAATGCATGTGGTCATGTAAACGTTTCCTTTATCAGAGTCAAGTCATAAGTATAAGTATAAACCGATCGACTCAGCTAGACGTTTGGCCCTTGCTCTTGTTTCTCCCGGCATTTAAAACACATTAACCCGCGTACGTGCTTACTGAAGTGCGCATGTGAAGTGCGCAAAGAGCGCACTGCTAGGGGGGCACATATCGCAAACTCCGACTTTTTCTGACCCAAGAAATTATTAAAACGTGTTTTCATCTCGTGCAGAAATAGACCCTAGTCAAAATGCTGCATGTAACGGCATGAGGATAGGCTAATGTGTCCGTAAATTTCCCGTTGACAAACAAAAGGATTAGGATCTCTTTTTTTTACCTCACTATACCAGGAAATAACCTGATCCTATTAATAAACACTCCACCTTTGCTAGCAAAATAGAAAAAAGATTCTCGTATATAAAACGAAGTAGGCTAATAAAACAAGCACATTAATGAGTAGGCTAAATAATCAAGTTAATAATCAAATGTTAGCCCCGCCCCCTCACGATACTATCGTGTATCGCCGATCTCACAGGCTGACGATAGGACGATATGAAAATGGAGCATATCGCCCAACACTAGCTGCTAGACAAAAATTGATATAGACAAGTCTTCCATCATGACCTATCCCTATTAGTTAGACTCAGAAATATTCAGTAGCAGCTCCTTTTAGAATTGCCAGAAACAGCCCATGTTGGGCCTTTTACAAACTTGCAGCGGGACCACAGACTTGAATTGAGCTGCAAGCAGTTAAGAATCCATGCATCCTATTTATACACGAGCCCTGCCCTTACAGCTTGGTGAGGGGAAAAGGAAAGAGAGAGAGAGAGAGAGACAGGTATGCAAAGGAAAACGTAAGCTGATATTATTTCACTTGGACCAAGGGCAGAAGACATGCCTCATGTCTGAGGGGAGACCCAAGTGGTTCCTCAGCGATTTCTGAGAACTTCCTGTAGACCAAAACACCAGGACTGTGTCAAAAATCACCCACAAAACCCTTATATAATGATAGAACAGCCATTTTTAGTGGTTTCCAAAACAATAGCGGACATTATAGAGGCCACTTATTCAATCCCATGATGCACCGTTGTTTCATCTGTTGTCTCTGAACATGTTGACTTGACTTTAGTTTTGGTTACATCTAGCCACTCTGTAAGAGTGTTACATCGAATACCCACAATGGCAGAGGATGGTGTCCGCATCCCTTTTACTGCACTCCAAATTCGCTCACTCATTTTCATTCACTCCCTTAAGTTGACTAAATCAGTGGATTGATGTGGGGAATAGTGAATGAGGGTATAGGGTGATTTCAAATACTTTTCCCAAGCAAACACAGTAAAAGCCAGCATTGTGTATAAATTAAATATAGATTAACCTTTATTAAAGTTACAAAAGTTATTCAGTCAGGAGCAGAAACCACATACAACATAGGTAAGTTAAGACACCACATACAACATAGGTAACAAACTATGTTTACGAGGGTCCCTGCCAAGACAATTTTGTCTGAATATGTGGGGTTAAGAAGAGCAAGACGATTTAAAGAGCTCAATTCAGTATTTGCATGCTAACTGAGATGGAAACTTCTGGCCGTGGGCTTCGATGTTTGTTGCGCACACAAAACTTCTCAAACAGCCTGCGATTACTGAATTAAGTGAATATTTAAATTAAAAAGGCTTAAAAAAAACGTGCATGGGCCATAGGACAGTCCTTATTTTCGAGCCCTGACATTGAAAAGCTACTAGATTTACAACAAATATACTCAATGTATTCTTTTGGACAATTTCCAGTTAAAAGTTGCTGAAATAAATCACACAAAACAGCAATCACTAGTGATTCTCTCAAATAAATGGCTCATTACCGTTCATGACTTGGTGTAATCAACATTTAAAACAAAACAGGCTCTTATCAACGCATCAACCAATTAAAAAAGCCAATCAAAGAATTGCACACACACCTGTTGATTGGATGATGCTGGCAATCATGTGTATGAAAGGTTAAGACAGCAATCAGTGTGTGTCTGTGGGCTACAAGGTGGGCTTCAAGCTCTAAAACATTCCTTAAGAATTTTGTGCATCAGCAATACTCGGGTAAACCAGTTTGAACCTGCAGTGACGCTTGTGTGAAATTGTACACCTGCTTCGCCATATAGTCATGAAAACCAACGGCGGACATTCTAGAGTTTGGTGGCAATTAAAGTGTCAATAAATTAACCCAATTAAAATATAATTTAAGAACATTAGCATCTAAACACAGATAATAGCTGGTAATTCAGTGTTCTCCCTTAGAAATGGTCTATGAAAGCATCATTAAATGCAGTAGGTATATATAATTCAAAACACAAAACTCGCTGCATGCGGCGACTCCATGAATAAGTGGTTAAAAACTAGCCTAATAATCTCAAAATGCTTTCATGAGATGAGACACAATTAATGTAAACACAGTCAGTTAGATATTAAGGGATTAAACAGATGTAACAAAACATCTGTGTGTGCATTAGTGTGAGTTAGGCTTACTGTGGTAGTACATGGTGTTCGGCCATACAACGATTACATTACTTGGCCGCCGCCGCCCCCCTGTCGTTTCCAAGAATCATTTTGGAATCAAATTGTGATTGCCAGGATTGGAATCGGATTATTGTGCACCACGTTTTTAAGAAGCAGGGATTGACATGATCGCCAGCAAAAAAGTCAAAACCAAGGCTGGGCTTCACTTTTTCTACTCAACTGCGATACCCAAATGCAATGGAAGACAAGTCAACATGGACAACAACTCAGAGACAACAGATGACACGACGCGTTAGCTTTCCTTCTTTAACAGACTTCCTGCACTTGATTATGGGTTCCTTTCAAACATCCAACCGAAAATATCTCAACACCGCCTGCCTGACAGGGCCAAACCTGCTTATTATAAACTGTAAAGCATGAACTGTTGGTGTGCTGGTTGATTTCAATCAAGCAGTAGACAGACTTTGATGACAACACAACCCCATAGTGACGGCCAAGAATCATTTTAGATTCTGCTTAGCATAATACTGCACAGTAAAAAGGGCAACACAATAAACACGTCAATTGAACAGATCGCTAACCTTTCACTAAAACCTTTACCATGCTGATTCATCTTGACAACTCCCACCCACGTCCAGTAAATAATGAATAATTGAGTGACATGCAAATTACACGCCCATTACATATGCACGAGAAGCCTGGTGACGGGACGGACCCCCTTCAGAAACCAATTTAAAAAACAATTACCATGAATTATTTAAGATAAATATGGCATCATAACATTTGCACTTACTGGACCAGAAAATGCCAAAATGCATGGCCTAACAATTTAATAAACCACCCATTAATGTTAAATTGAATCCATAAATTATTTCATACCTTTAACACAAAACCACTGAGCTGTCTTCAGCTTTAACTCTCTCGTAAAAACCAAAATTCCTTAATTATGGTACCGCCAAAGCACAAGCACAGACATCAGTGTTTGGCTTGAGGCAAAGCATGCTTTTTGCACCAACCAAGAGGAAATAAATTATGGCCCACACACCTAATTTATGTCAGGACTGATTTCCTTTAAGCCTGAGCTCATACACTGACGACAGAGAAAACATGACTCCATCCCCCTTTTACATAACATTACTATGACCGTCATCTGCCAAACTGATGGAAAAAATAAAATAAACATTATAAAGGAAAAAACAATTGAGCCTTAATTCAAATGGTCAAAGAATGTCTACCTTATTTTGCAAGACAAAACATTGTGTCATGGCATGCCATACCAAATTCTACCATAGGAACCAAGTAGAACGTTTACTACAGACATAAAAAGGTTCTGAAAGCTTCTTTCTGTTTGAAAGATATATTACATTTATTACCTTACATTGTTCATTATATGGTATTCTGTAACTGACATTGCTTTATTGGTTTTTCTGCCATATGTATGTCCAGAAGTCTTCACCACAAGACTAGAAATTGGAGAGCAGTCAGTGTTTCGACCCGAAAGTGCCCGAAAGGTCTTAGCGACAACCCGTCGAAATAAAAGTTCGATTTAACTTGACAGAAATATATTACTGTTGTACAGTAGAATTTAGATATGTCCCAATTTAATAATACTATCACTAATCCATCCAAATAAATTATCATCAAAACTTAATTTAAGGAATATTACATTTCTAATAACAGGAATTTCTACCATATTTTAATGTTAACATTAAAGCTCATTGTGCAGCATGTTATTTGAAAAAAAAAAGCTTAATTTCATATGATTAAAATTGATGATGAAACGCTAAAATTTATGTTTTATGTCTTAATTTTATTTGAAAAAACACAACACAGAAATAGTGTGAAATAGTTTTTCATAGATTTTTTTTATAAATGTTGTATAAGTTTAATGAATCATAATACATGATTTTAATTAATTAGACATGCTTTTTGTTTAAAAAAAAATGTACACCACAGAGCCGCAACACTAGCAGATTCTCTTTACAAGAACCAACTCAAACCATTTTTTATTAACCATAAAGTGAAGGTTTTTTAAAAATCTTTCCACTTGAGTTTTATAAAAGGTCACATTTTATTAATGACCAATTCAAAATGACTAATAAAATAATAATTATTATTTTATTGTGGTGCTTGTTAATAAATACAACTATTTTACAAATATTTTAAAATAAGAAAACAATGCAATTAAACCATTGTATCGTAAAATACATGCAAATAAACAGTGACAATGGTTTCACTGTGAAACCGGAAGCACACATAATGAAAACCCAAACCTTCCCTATTTGATAATTGCACAAAGCCATATTGCAATACCTAATGTAATTTGCTGTATAGTGCAGCCCTAGTTTTCTACTAGTTTTAACTCCTTTTAGCGAATGGGCAATGAACAGAATCGCATCTCCTTGTTTCCCAGGAACGCAGGCTAATTTAAGGTTCATTTAAGTCCAAATTACCTTGGCCTGGTTTTAGATTTCAGGCCCTAATACAAACTATCTCCTGCTCAGATCGGGTGATATGTAGTATCCCACAACACTCCCAGTTAAATCTTTCTTTTATACCATGGTTTTTACAGTTTTAAATGTATTGTTATATCCTGTGGAAATGACAGCCAAGATCCAAAATGAATCACGTGCAGTTGTTTCTTGTGAAGAATAATCTAAATGTGTGTCACCTCATGGAGTTGGGGGGAAAAGGATTAGCTAGGCACACTAAAATTCGAAAAAGCTGGCAAATTTTATGATGGTAGTGGCAAATCTTCAAAAAGACTGAAGATGCACAACACAAGTTCTCTTTTGTAGATCCACAATGTTGTTTTGAATCACTTAATTCGTCAATTACAGCAACCCGATAATGACTGGGCTGTCCATGTTGACTCACAACGTAAAGAAAAAAAACTTCTCACAAACAAAGGTTCACAAACAATGCAAAGAATCCTGAGGAGTGTTTCTTTGAGTATCTACACCAGATATCAGCTGACATTCCAACTGGGCGGCTCAAGACACAGCTGGGAATCTAAGGATTCACAATGCATGCTGACATTGCAGAGATTATCACATTGCAGTACTATGAGCGATGACAAGCACGTTAAATAACAGGTCACCCGAACATGAAAATGCTGTCATTATTTACTCACCCTCATGTTGTTACAAACCTTAATACCTTTCTTCCACCAAAAAGGAAAAAAATCTGAATAACTCTGAACCTTCAAAAAGGATAACACTAAATTTGCTAGTTTGAGAGCATAAAAAAGTATGTTTTATACAGTATACATGTGTCGTAGAGGTGGCCGATATGACCAAAATCTTATAACACGACATGAGTCACTTTATTACATAGCCTACATCACCATATAGTCATTTAGTTTACATTAACTCAAGTCAAAATGAGTAAGTTCAGACATACTGTTTTTCTCCTACATAGGGAAATAGGCATATTCAGACGCAGGGCAATTATATTTGAGGAAAATATGGACATTTAAGTAGTTATTCGTTGAAAACCAAATGAAGTGAGTTGAACAGATCAATCTGACTCAGTGAGATCAGATTTTTTTAACCAGATAAATTGATTTCCTGAAAAGATCAGACTGATTCGCTCACAAATCTGTCTATACTTTTCTCATGAACTCGCCAGGAAGTTCTCGCTTTTTGTTTCGAGTCATAAAGTCCTATGTTTTGGAGCTACATGGTCAGTAAATGACAATTTTCATTTTTGGCTGAATATGATGACAAAAATAATTAAAACCCACTGTACAAGATGTTAAATTTCACTTTAAGTAGCACCATTTCCTTGAGCTTCCCTTCCTGAATGCTGTCACATCAGCTCACAAGTTATCTATCTTCATACCACACCATCTTTATGCATCATCTCTTTACAAGTATTGTTGAACAATAAGACTCATGTGACGAGACAATGTGGTACATCTGTCACAGAATGACAGATTAAAACACAAATGAATGGTAGAGCCCTAATGAGCCCATTAATTATGCCTCATCACGTGCCTCTATTTGTGACACTGAAGAGAAGAGTAAAACAATGTGACTGTTGAGGTGGAGACCATTTTGGCTGGGGGTGTACGAGACAGCTGAGGAATTCTGGGTCTTTCTAATGAGAGACACAGCAGGAATGCAGGCACAGGACGACTGCATGTCTTCACCTAGCCTACCTTCTTACTGAAAAACCCTGACCTCACCGATGATGACAGCACTGCAGACAATGCCACACATGCCGTAAATGACACATCTCGGACTAAAAGGCTTCCACTTCCATATAAGGTCGAACAGACTTTAAGATTATGTGTACGTAAACCATAAATCTGAAAATTATTGAAGTTATGAAACATGCATCCCTGGAAAACATTAAGGAACAGTCTTGCAGACACCAACGCTTTAGGCCTCGGGTGTAATCTGCTGTTTCTTGACTCTATTTGCATACCGCCTCCACAAAGTTGTTGAGCCACTAGATAAATTCAACCATTTTCTTGAACTGGTTAACTGGAATAATTAAATAAATTTCTGCCGACACTCCTATCTGGGAGAATTTCTTTCAAATATGTCCAGATGGATACATGGACCTTTGTAAGAAAATGTTATTAAATCAGAATAAATTTGGTAAAAGGTAGGAAGACCGAATCCATGTTTCACGTGGCGCACTCAGAGATTTTTGAGTGAATTGCGCTAAAAAAACGCTGCCTTATCTTCTCTAAAAAAGCGTTCCGCACATTCAACTGACAAACCACAATCAAATGAACAAAACCTATTCAGTGACGAAGTTTTCAGTGACACAAAACTCTTGTGCGATGTCCAAACAGCTTAGTTTTGCACACAGCGCGTACACATCAGATTCGCGAAGTAATGACTCATTTGAACCGATTCACTTTAATGAATTGTTAAAACAACTGATCTGTCCAACACTGAACTCACGAGATGTCTGAATAGGTGTTTAACCAATCGCTAACACTTTGTTTACAATAAGATTCCACTTCTACAGCATTTATTATTCCTAGTTAATGTTCATTTCACAATTTACTAATAGCCTACTACATTGAAATCCAAAGTTGCATTTGTTAACATTAGTTTATGCACTGTGAGGAAACAGGACTAAACAATGAACAGCTGTATTTTTATTAACAAACATTAACAAAGATAAGTAAATCTTTGTTTATGTATTGCTTATGGTTAGTTCATGTTAGTTAGCCTAATAGATTAACTAATGTTAACAAATCAAACCTTACCGTAAAAATAATTTACTCAGAATACAAACACAATTTACACAACTACTTACCCTTAATAAACTACAGTCTTTTGAGGTCATTTATCTGACAATGTGTAGAAAAAATGTGTGAGGTGCAATTTATTATTAGCAACACACTCGGGAACCATTTGTGTCAACACAAAAATTCTAATTTCTTGATGCAATTGTCAAGTGCTTACAAAAGATGTATATAATTTGCCTGTACACGAAATGCCTGAACAACTAAAAACCAGTGCATCTTTAACAGCAAGATCAACGACAGGGTGTTTAAAAACGAATACCATTCGTTATGAACTCACTGCCTGCTGGTCACATGCTAAAATTCTCCGCTATACCTCACACGTCTACATACATAAACACACACAGCAGCAGACCCAATAGAGGAAGGAGCCTCTCCACTCAGTCATGGTTGGGTCACAAGAGCCGCATCCAAATTCTTTCCTCCCCGTGCCTGAACACCGGCCCAAAAAAAGGCAAGTGCTTTTAAACGCATTCTGTACAGACAACCTCCTGCCGTCACTTACAGACACATCAAACCCAGAAGACTCTTTGCAGGGCAATAGATATTATAGTTTTACAACCTCAAATGCCACCTTTTCCTGTTTAAAATGCAAGACGTTTTACACTGGCACCTAGAACCTTAAGTTCACATATAAAAACTCAGCTTCTTTGTATAACTTTATCAGGACTGCTTTGCAATGTTTTTACCCTGAACCTGACTGTGAACACGTTGATTGTGTCTGTATGCAAAGTTGGATAAAGGGACAGTTCACCCAAAAAATGAAAATGCTGTCATCAATAACTCTCCCTAAAGTTGTTTCAAACCAGTATAAGTTTATTTCTTCTGTTGAGCACAAAAGATGATATTTTGAAGACTTGTCAGCAACCAGACAGTTGTATGCCCAAAGTCAATGTGGTCCATCAACTGTTTGGTTACTGACATTCTTCAAAATATCTTCTTTTGCGCTCATCAGAAGAAAGAAATTCATACATGTTAAAGGAACAAACCTACAGGTTGTTCCTAACCTGTATGAGTAATGATGACAGAATTTTCATCTTTGGGTGAACTATGCCTTCAAGTAGAAATCGCACTAAATTGAGCCTATGGACAGTAACAAGAAAACAGAATCAAATATTTTTATATTATAACTTTCCTAGACACCAAAAACAACTCTATTGGTTAACTGACAGAAAGTACTTTGCTCATATCCCGTAATTCTTGGCAAAAGTCATCAGCGCCTAAAACGGTTCTAAATAGAAAAGCTAAACTAAAGTGACATCTTTCTCGGATGTTTACAGTCAAGCCAAGGAAACTAGCCTACGTCTTAAAGAGACAGTGCACTAAAAAAATCTGTCATTTTTAACTAAATTTTAGCATGTTTCGAAACTTTCTGACTTTCCTTTGAATGTGGAAGGCAAATACGAAGAATTGTAATAAATGACAGTGTAAGTCGCTGCTCATGTTCATTGTGTGCGATTAAAAGCTGCAATGAAAATGAACGGTGACTTGAGCTGTCATTCCGCCAAAAATCATCTTTTGTTTCACAGAAGTAAGAAAGTCATACGGGTCTGGAAGAACATGAGAGCGAGTCAAGTAACGTTAGCAATTTATTTCTGAGCGAATTATTCGTTTTAAACTGCCTTTTGACTGCTTTTGCGCTCCCTCGCAGTCGTATTTTATATAATTCCATCTCCCGCACAGAAATCATAATGTAGACAGACTTTCTCAACAAATGCCACAATTCCGGTCAATAATCTGTAACGCAACATACGTGTCAACACAGGGAAGCCTCTTTCCAAATACACAGCCGTGCTAACTGGTTGCTAAGCACC
Source organism: Pimephales promelas (assembly GCF_016745375.1). Next base: position 750,244 of record NW_024121114.1, read on the forward strand.
TTCTCAGCGTTATTTCAATGGTGACTAGCGGATCAAAACACATTCACGAGTCGGATCAGTACATATATATAAAATAACTTCCATGCACATTCATCCGATGCCTTTATAAACAGATTCAAGTGTCATTGTGCTGTAGATCATCTAACTTACTGTATGCACTGATCTATGAGCTAACATGCTAACCAGAAGCTAACACATACACACACACCCGACAATCACTCAGACAGTCCTCTTCCTGCATTCACACACTCTTTTACACACAAATACGTTTATTCCGGGATCATCTATCCAGCACAGTGCGCGCAAAAAGCAAATATCTGTTTCGATCACAGCCCAATTAGCTTCAGCGGCTACGGGGTTCCGCAAAACGGCCCGACGAAGATCGTGATGATGATGGTGGTGGTATTGGACTGAGTAAACACTGCCAGAGAGCAAGCCGTCCTCATTCACGGATCTGTGCACAACAGCCACCTATGAGACGCTCTTACCTGGTGCAAAGCGGTGAGTCCGTCCACATTAGCGTAGTTGATGTCCGCGCCGCGGTCGAGCATTCGCAGCACCTCCTCCGTATCGCCGCTCGAGCAGGCGGCCAGAAACACGGCGCCATCGTCGAACTTCACCTTCGTCTTCTTCTTCTTCAGGACGGGCGGCTCAAGGTCCGTCTCCGAGCCTATCCAGCGCTTCAACTGTTCGTTCCTTTTCTGCTTGGCGTCCGCCATCTTCATCCCCTCTAGCCTGGCGCTTCTTATCTGTCTCGAATGGAAGATATACTTTATACTGCCACTATCCCAACACAGCGCGCTGGGGCGTGGGAGGGGACGGCACGGGAGAGGGGAGGGGGGTTTAGGCTCACAAACCTGGTTACGCCGAGATATCGCGAGAGCAAGTGACGTCAGCCCAAGATCTGCAGCATAACGTCATCTTCATGGGGGCAGTAAAGAGAAAAAAGACTGTCTAGTATATGCAAATATGTTTAGAGTTGACACAGAACACGGGAAAATCAGATGTTATTGCATAATTATAAAAAACATAATAATAATAAAATAAATATACAATTAAATTATAAAAGTAAAGACAAGCAGCACCTGCTGACTATGTAATAAAATATTTATTATATATCATATATAATAAATGCAATAATAAAATAAAAGCCTGTTAGAGTAATTATAGAGTAAAAAAGGCTATTAGAGAAGGCCCATGTAGTAATATTATTAGTGAAGTTGTCTGCATTATTCGTTGTTGTTGTTTTTTTTTTTATTTAGGCCTATTTTACTCTGGTGGTTTGTATAATAATTAACTATTTTGCAGAATGTACATGTGTAAAATGTTGTTCAGTGTCTTTTATGTTACATTGTATAGCCTACATTAAGGAAAAAAAAAACATTTTTTGCAATAGAAAATAATAACACATAGCCTACACATAATGTTTACTCTTTGTGAATTAAACTGTAATCAATTACAGTTGGTTGAATCACAAAAGAACTGTCCTAGTTAATAGTATCTCACTATATGCAAGTGAAATGTACCCAAATATGACTGTTCATCAACTCCCACATTTTAAAATTGAAACACACCTCCATAGATAATAAGTGTGCGTCACTTCTAGTTTAAGCTTTGCTTTTATTTATTATTTTATAGACTCATATTAGAAATTAGAGGGGGAAAATGTTACTCGGCAATGACAAATAAAGTATACAAATACCAATGTGAACATGTGCCCATCAAGTCTTAATATACTGCTTGTTAATAATGTGTAGCCTACATGTGTAGACAGAAAACAATATACGCAGACTCAGTGTTTATTCAGAGGAACTAATTACGTAATAATGTTTGGCCTTCCAAAAATAAAAACATACTGTGATGGTAAAGTGATAGCATTAGATAACAAAACCACTACACTTCTATAAGGTACTGAATAACACACACATACACACACACACACACACATATTATATATATATATACATTTTTTTATATAATACACACACATATTATGTGAACATACATTTTTAAATATAGATTTGACAGCACTAAATTCAAGCAATAGTTTAACATAAGCTTATATAACACCAGGGAAAATAATAATAATAATATATATTTTAGATATTTTATTATCCAATTTGTTCAATTTGCTTCCATCAGGTCTCTTCTATTGAATTTAATGGTTTTATTGTCAGTGTTTATTTGATTATCCTTCATTTAAATCTGTTTCTAGCAGAAACTATTGCTAGTACGCTCAAGAAATAATCAGTTGATCAATTATCTGGTTATTTTCATTTATTTTCGAGCACAGGTTGTTTGAGGACAGTAAAAAGATGTCAGATATTCATACTGGTGAACTGTGAAAGTACAAATTGCATAAGCAATATCAAAACTACTATTTCATTTTACTTGTATATTTAATGTGCCACAAATCATCATCCTTTTTTGGATTATATTTTTATATATCATGGGGATATAAAATGTTCTAAATCAAACATTAAACATCAACTGACTACTTTAAAAGCCCATTTCACCCCTGGAAGGCTTAGAAGTTTGGGTAATTGAGATGACAGGAACCTTTTGACCCGCTCAACCGGGCCGGTAAAAAGTGTTATTTTTCCTTTGGCACTGTGGTGCGTTATTGTTGGCACAGGCCCATGTATGTGTGGTTTGAGCAGGTATCTGGCAGAGCTAGTTCAGAAGTTTGCCATCTCTCTTACTAACTATAATCATCATGATGAGCTTTATGACTTGAAGTGCAATAAGTGTCAATATAATTACCCAACTAATTTCATTTGGACACGATCCAGGTGTGTACGTCATCACGCATTCGTGTAATGAAGAGACATGCACAAAACGTGTGTTTTGGTTCACCAGTACACGCTGAAATTGACACTTCTATACTTTTCACTAACAGCAGGACAGAAATTAGGATTTGAGAACAATTTCTTAGTAAAATAGTACTGTAAAGCATACCCATACAGCAATTTAAATGTATTTAAAGTACTGTTTAAGCTAAATATATGTTGTAAACAGCAAGGTTGGTAAAACTATGCAAGAGATGTTCCTTTGCTGCTTAACCAAACTTAGATCCAGCCCATATTTCATCTTTTGTGGACTTTTCAAGACAGGAGTCTTACTTTAATAGATTTCAGAACAATCAGTGCATGAATCACCTGCTGGCAAGTGTGTGTGCATGTGCATGTGTGTGTGTTGATCTTTTTAGTTGATTAGAAAACCGTCTCCTGGCCAGAAACTCGTTCCAAGACAAATTCTCACAGTGCACTGGATACGTCAGTTCCACTAGGTTTACTGGTGCACCAAAATCAGCTGCCTATTTGAGAACCTGTAAATGTCAGCCATCTGAATGTAATACAAATTATCCTTTATGCAATAGTCTTTTGAACAAATGTATTTATAAAAAGGCTCGCGTTTTTTAGTCATTCGATTATTTCAACTTATCGGTGAACCCAAAGCAAAGTTATTATACAAAATATATGTATAATGTTTCCGGTAAACTGTGTATCAAAAGGCAAATCCGGCTGATTTTAACCACACAGGGGAACTGGCCTCTGTAGTTGAGCAGATGGAGAACTCAACTGTGATGTACCAATCTGCCAGTGTTCTCCATCTTTACCATCCTGATCCATGAGTCAAGATTAATGGACTATTCCAGTATTCATCAGCATGTGTGGTATAATGTTCATTACCGCAAAAAGTAATTTCAACTCATCTATCTTTTTCTTTTAAAGTCACCATGAAATTAAAATGAACAAATCTATTGTAGTTTTTAATATAAAAGATTTATCTGTGTACATCATTGTTTTGTTTTGTTTTTTCATGTGCGTTTACTGGTGCGAGGGCGGGATAACCAGTCACTGACTTGAGATCGACCAACAGCAAACTACAATCGTTCAATCAATTGGCCATTGACAAAATCAAGCCCCACCCTTACATTCTTTCTTGTCCCAGAAGCTGTTTTACTCAGATATACATCACATAGGGAAGAAAAGATTATCAAAACTTCAGTTTCATAAAATAAAATAAAAAGAGAGATAGGAATCGAGGTTATGTTGCGGCTCTTTAGTAATCAACATTATGCCACAAATTCTGTCGGATCAACTCTAACCTTGGAATATTTCTTTAAGACACACAAGGTAAGCCTCCTTAATCACATAAGCTCAACTTTGTTTAACATTGGTCATATTGCCTAATATTGACTGTCATGTGACCCAACTGCATATTCCATCCCTCGACCAACGCATTGTTTGGGTGTATCACCATACAAATTTGTGGACAGTATTTACTCAACTGGCCTATTAATCAGCAGTATCTGGGAGTTGGTCTGATGTGTAACTAGTAGAACAGTACAAACACTGCCTGTACGCTGGATTTGTGTGTTTACACATCTGTTGACTCACAAAATGAGTCAAAAAGACAACAGCAAATTAAGCCATTTCAGATAAACACTCGAATGAAAAGATCTCCCCGGGTTCTCAATCTTTTTGATCAATGAATTTCCGTGATTTTTAAATGACTTGAAAGCAATTTTCCTTGCCCAAACATGTAACATTTCATTCTGAAAATTGCACCGGTTTGTTTTTTTCCAAAAGTGTGATTTGATTATTTGATAGGAGCAAAGGATCATTAAACTTTAACTTATAATATATAAGTTTAAATATTATAGTGTAATAAATTCCAGAATTTCTAGGCGCAGCCAGGGGCCGGAGGGTGTCAGGTTTGGTGACCACACGATTTCACCTCTGCTTTTTTGCGGATGATGTTGTCGTGTTGGCGCCTTCACACCAGGACCTTCAGCATGCACTGGGACGATTTGCAGCCGAGTGTGAAGCGGCTGGGATGAAAATCAGCACCTCCAAATCCGAGGCCATGGTCCTTAGTCGGAAAAGGGTGGCTTGCTCACTTCAGGTTGGTGGAGAGATCCTGCCTCAAGTGGAGGAGTTCAAGTATCTTGGGGTTTTGTTCACAAGTGAGGGAAGGTTGGAATGGGAGATTGACAGATGGATCGGTGAAGCTTCTGCAGTAATGCGGTCAATCTACGTTCCTACTCTCACCTATGGTCATGAGCTTTGGGTCATGACCGAAAGGACAAGATCCCGGATACAGGCGGCTGAAATGAGCTTTCTCCGCAGGGTGGCTGGGCGATCCCTTAGAGATAGAGTGAGAAGCTCAGGAGCTCAGAGTAGAGCCGCTGCTGCTCGGGCAATTTTTATCAATTTATTGGATGAACTTTTGAACAGCACTGTGCGTATAATCCATATATTGCATTACATCTTGATATTGAATACAGGCTTTGCTAAATACATTTAAATCTCTCATATTCTAACTCTGTATTCCCATTGTTGTGTCGAGCTTTCTAGTAACACAGCTTTAAAAACCTGACCGCATAGGAAAGACAGTCTCATCGCTCTTTGTTTAGCACGCAGCTGTGTTCTCCACTCACCTCTGTCACTCTCTGTAACTGTTTCTGTCAAGGATAAACATGGTTTGATGGTGTATTTAGAGTGTAATCGAGTTTTCAAAAACGTTCCTCTACTGATTGACTGCAATACCTAATAAAATAAACTTTAATGTGGCAGAGGTTTGCTGGTGTTTTGGGATCCACATGGCCATGTACCAAGGCTTTTTACGAGTGGTGCAGGCTAAAGCAAATATCAGTATTATTATTGTTTATACTCCTAGTAACCCTATTACACTTCATTTATAAGCCAATAACTCACCACACACCATTTGAGGAACAGGCTCAAATGATGCCGCAAATCATAAAATTTGTGTGCTGTTACTTAAGAATTATGATTTATCTGGCAAATGATTAAATGAATAAAAAAATAAAACTTCCACTAAAGAACACGGCTGCATACAAAATCGAATACTTCCCTACTAAACAGTAAGCGGAAAACAGTATGCCAAAGGAGTAGTATGTCCAAATTTTCAAAAAACAGTATGCTACTTTCGCTGAGATTCTGAAGTGCGTGTTGATGGACACTTTACTATCCCATGAGGTGATGGGACACAATGGTAGTACATCCAGATTTTATTTACACTAGGGGTGGCAGTGGCTCAGTGGTTCATGTAGGTTGTCTGCAAACCGAAAGGTTGGTGGTTCAATCCCAGGTTCCACCTGATCAAGTGTCGAGGTGTCCATGAGCAAGACACCTAACCCCAGCTGCTCCTGACGAGCTGGATGGCACCTTGTATGGCTGACACCGCCGTCAGTGTATGAATGGGTGAATGTGAGGCAAATTGTAAAGCGCTTTGGTGGCCATTGGGTCTATGAAAGCACTTTATAAATGCAGTCTATTTACCATTATACTACCCCCATATTAAAACTATATGTTTTTTTTAACGATCGTGAAGTCAATTCTAATTAAATTGTAGTCTCTACTTACGCGCGATTGTGGATAAAGCGCAATCTAGCAATCAGCAATGCTCTAGCAACTAAATGTAAATGTAGAACTATCCACAACTACCCCACCTACCCATCCCACCCCCCCAGCGACCACCTAGCAAAGCCCAGCAACCATCCAAAACTCCTTAACAATCACCCAGAATAATCTTGAGCACAACAAATCACCCTAGAAGCCACCAATGCCTTAGCAATCACATCACCCAGATCACCCATAAAGCAACAAGTTAACAACAACCCAGAGTGCTCTAACCCCCACCCATGCCTAGTTAGCGGCCACCCGAAAAAAAAGCCTAGCAACCTACTTTTTACTACAAAAACCACAGTTGAACCATGGTTGATGTCATAAAAGCATGGTTAATTTTCATGAATCTATGTGTGTGAACCCAGACACCCCTGCCATTATGCTGTGCTCCTAGCGTTCCTATGACACAATCGCACTCCCAGCTGGTCTAGATGTTTCACTATATCACTCTGATGGAAATAACTTGCCTTTGATCTTATCAGGGGTGTAAGAGCACCGCCAATGTACACAAAGATGCCAAAGCCTCATTTTAACCCTCCAGTCCAATATCAATGTGATGCCCGCCCCATCATGATTGACATGTATCGTTTGATTAAAACTATTCCATTTCCAATACACCCAAACATTTTTAGCTCTCCTAAAAGAGGAAGCTGTCACATTATGTGTAAAGTTCAAATCTGATGTTACTTTGAAATGTGATTGCATATATTTCATACAGTTCCTCCCTTTCCAATTAATTTAGGCGCTGGAATGACATGTTTGTTGATCACTGCACATGTGTATATTTTTTGTATTCTATTTTGCTTTTATATATGGATTTTTTTTGATTGCATGTTTGTTATACATTTTTACAATTAATTGTATTTTGTACTTTTCTATTTTTATTTCGTATGTTTATGTATTCCTATGTCTAACTCTGTGTTGTTGTTTTTCGTTGCACTGTTTCGCTTTGTCTTAGCCAGGTCGCAGTTGTAAATGAGAACTTGTTCTCAACTGATTTTACCTGGTTAAACAAAGGTTAAATACATAAAATAAAATAAAAAATGCTTTCGTTTACTGTTAAGGGGCGGATTGGCAATCGGGAATACCGGGAACAATCCCGAACGGCCGGTCCATTTCGGGCCGAACCGGCCGGTGGTCAATAATATTTTTTTTTTTTTTTGGATGATACGTTTTATGATAAACGACCGGCGCGGCGGCGGCCGCTCAGCTGCAGCGGAACTGTGTGTGATGCGTTTATACAGTGAAATTATTTATATTTGCATTTAAATATAGGCATATATATTATATAAGGGATAATGTAGAGCGAGGCGGTTGAATTTGCTATAAAAACGATTGTATTAGTTTCGTGCCACGAATGCGGTCTGTTATTGCTTGATAACAGGCCGCGCGTTGCCATGGACACGCAGGATAGACAGAACTATTTTCTTTAGCGGAAGCAATACAATAGTTTTTAAAACAGTAAACTCATTTTTAAATCAATATTGTGTGTCAAATTATTGATTTATTTGGTAGATAGCCATGAAATAAAAATGTGCTGTTATCATGTTATAGCAATGTGTCCCTTACATTTTAGAGATATATATATAAACAGCAGTTTGCAGTGTGTCATCACACAGACAACATCCTTCTATAAGCAAGTAATCTCTGTATGTATATTAGCTGTTAAGGTCAGTGATGGAGAGGGACAGGTTGAGGATGACCCCTGCAGTCATATTGATGATGAGGGAGAGGAGGAGGAGCAACAGGAGAGAAGTAGAGGAGCAGCAAGAGAGAAGAGGAGGAGGAGCAGTTGGAGAGAAGAGGAGGAGGAGGAGGAGCAGTAGACGAGGAGCAGAGAGGAAGAGCAGGAAACAGACAGGTAGAGGGGCAGTGTGCAGGGCTGGGTAGGCAATCATATTAGGAAAATAAATCAATCAGTTATTTACATATAGGTTAAAATGCCAATAATTCCACATACTAGATAATAACCTGACTGAAGCACAGATTAAATTAGAAAATGTTTTATTCTTAATCATATTTATATCTGAAGTTCTTCTCATGCATATGTAGCTGCACATCAGTAAGCAGAGGCAGGGTCCATCACAGGGGAAGCTAAGCCAGGGAGCCAAGCTGAGAAATTAAGGACACACACACACACACACACAAATCTCTATTTTATGGGACTGCATTGTAGTTTTTGAGTATATGAGTATTTGTAACTATTTTATCACAACTGACTGTGGTTACTTGCTTATACAACCTGAGGAGGCAGGTGTCATCCTAAAGTTTCTTGAAGGTTTTCAGCATAATCTGATTCTCTTTATACCATAAAAACACTATTAGAATTAAAATAACTGCAAAAAATCCTTCTGCTCGTGCACCAAGGCAAGGGTACTCGCGTAAAAGGCCTCTCCATCTTAAAGTCCCGGGCTGAATTTCAGTCCCAGTACGGCCCTGAAGTGTCTTAGGAAAGTGTGTTAGTCATCCCCAGTTGCATGTATAGACATGGACATACACATAAATCAGCTGATTGTTGTCTTTATATATACGTGTAGGCTTTGTTACTGAAAGTTCTGCTTCTCACTAATATTAGCATCCTGATCTGGAAATGTCACATGCTACAACATCACAGCTGTGAGTTCAGCAGTCTGGTGTAATATTTTAAACTACTATTTAATTAATCTAATATTTGTCTCACTTTTAGTGAAATATACCCTAGTGTCCAAATGTTCTGAGAAATTTGTTCACACTAGCAAAATTACCAAGGAATTTTGTGGACACAAATAAATCCATTGTCTATTGTCAATAATGTAGCGATGTATGAAGCACAGTTCACACAGAAGTCACTAACGAAATCTCTTCCACCCTCACACAAAATTCACATTTCCTGCTAAAATGACAGGATTTTACCCTGCATGAAAATTCAGTATCTTTAGGCTTTTGTTATAGCCTGTTTACACCAACACAAATGTTCAGCACAAAAATTTGTTCAGATTTTTGAATCTATTCAGACCAATGTGTGAAAATGACAGAAGAGCTGAATGAAACTGCAAACTCACTCTGTGAAAGTAGGTGGCGCCTATGGGAGGGCTGGAATATGGTGGTTACCACGGTTAGCTAATGTAAGTTTCTGTTTCTAACATTCCATGGATAAGGCAGTAAGTCAAACAGTATTACATGTTATGGTTTTATCAAACATTACCAAATTCAAGAGTACGAAGACAAGAGAACCGAACTGTTTGTTTGTGAGCGCCACCAAGTTTTATGTAACAGCATCAGCTCTGGGCATGCGATCAAAAGCGAGAATCGAATTGTTTGGCGAGATTCATTACTTCCTTAATTGAATAAATAAAGAAATCACATTGACGCCATCCAAATATTCATGTCAGTTAATCTGACTCTGAACAGACAAATTAAAAGTCACTCATTCAAATTAAATGTTAAATCGGATCACATTTTCGCACCGAATCTTGATGTGAACAGGCCTTTTACATTGCCTAATAAATGTCGCTAAATCATAATTACAAAACATGACGGATCCATGGCAATTCTACCCATCACAAACCAACCCACCCACCCACCCACCCACAGCTGTTCCAGAGATCCCGAAGACCTCCTTAGATCTTATTTCATGATCCAAGAGTGTTGAGGCCAACTAAAATCTCATTGGCAAATAGGAATTCAGTTTTTTGTTCAAGAAAGTTGATTAAGTAACATTTCCAACTTGACTAAATTACGGTATAAGTGTATATTGCACAAGGTAACATTGCAGTCTTTCATCTTGCTTGGAGTTGTGGTGCTTCTAAAGACTGCATGCAAGCCAGACGTGCCACTGTATGCTCTTCAGCTAATCTGTATGGAGCCATCAGTGCTAACTTTTATTTTACTGGCTAGGCCCTTTCCAAAATGACCCAAGAGGCCAAGGGACGGCTAGAACATGAGTGAATGAGTGATCAAGTGTTGATCCCCACTCAGACAACAGCTGAGTCTAAACCCAGACCAGAAATAGGGTCGCTTTCTTCACTTAGCAGCATTTAGAGCTACAGTACAATTAATGAGAGCCTCGCTAGTCTTTAATTGGTTTGCGAACTTTCCACATGTGCTTTGAAAGAAATGCGATGCAGTCGTCCATCTGCAGCCTTTGAATTGGTAAATGCAAAAAATGTTAGCAAAGCATGCTAAGCAACAAAGAAGTTGTGTCCCAAATTACACAAAGACCTTATATTACACACTATGCACTCTACCATGCAGTGTTTGGATTTTATAAGGTTATTTTGTCAAGTATAGCATCAGGGTCTGATAGCCACTCTCCCTTGGTTAAGCAGTGATAGTCAAGTGCATGATTTTTTTAAGTCTATTTGAAATGTGCTTTTTATTGCTGGAATCATAAGTATGAACACACTACTCGACAATTTATACTACAAAATAATGTAAATTAGGATGCACCTATAAGTATGCTAACAGAAATAATAGACTCGAGATGTGAAGCATGTGGTGCCGCTAAACATACAGTAATGTGCATTCTTGTGCTAACAGCTAGCTATAAACATTTTTAAAACTAATTTTAAAGGGATAGTTTACCAGAACATCTGTGATTCCACCGTATGTCATTTCAAAGGCTCTTTCTTCTGCTAAACAGAAAAGATAATTTGAATGTTTTAATTATTTTATCTTTGTGATGCTAACAACACTACATTATGTGTGCTGACAAATTTCAGAATTTCATTTAGTGTGTGAAATCTAGTCTGCAAATCCAAAAGTGTATTCATTCATGTACTGTATAAAGTGTGAGTTGAGCTCTCAAGGCGGTGGCAAAAATAGAAGTGACAGCCTAAAACAGACATGGATAGAATAACCTTGTTTCATTGAGATGTGAGCTAATTATAGCATATATCTGGAAGAGTGCAGTAATAGACTCGCACTGCAAGGCCAAACGAGTCTCTTTAAAAGTATGAATTTTTTTAGTTTGCAAAGCTTCACTTCAGTGAGGTTGTTTTTTTTTGCCTGTGAATGCTGATAACCGCATTGACATGTAGTTCTGCACATTTCTGATGAGGAAGCACTTATGCCCACTCATTGCCATGGTTACCGTGGCTTGCGCAAACACTTCGAGAGTGCAGTGGGCAAAATGTGAACCAGCCTCATCTATCATCTGTTCCATTAGCAATCATTGCTGCGTTCACTCGAACCGTGCAGGCAAAGACAGCAGTAATTTGTGAAATCTAATGAGCTTCTGCTTAAGTGTGCCTCAGATATCGACAATAGCTATTTTGCACATTAGTGTATTCCTGCGTTATCGGCTTGGGATGATAAGTGGCACCAGTGCAGTGTGTTTAGAGTCTCTCTCGCTGAAGGGCTCTTGAGCTCCTCTGATTGCTGCTACTTATCTCACGGGAAAAGACACGACCATTTTGATGGATGCTTGGTAAAAAGCTCTTTCAAGCTTCAATCAGTGTTGTTTCAAGGGTCAGTGTGTATTTAAGTGTGTATAAACTTTTTGCAAAAAAAAAAAAGCTCATATGTTGCTAATTAGAAAACATACAATGCAGCAATGAAATTGTCCTTGTCTCTTAAAGGGTTGGGTTGACAGAAAGGTCTCTCTCAGAGGTGAAGAGTCAGAGGTCATTGGGTCACTACACAGGAAACAGATCCTTCCTACAACCAGGTGTCATACTCTGTAACAAATCACTGGTGGCAATAAACTGCTCACAATTACCTGGTTTATAACCTGGTAACCTTATGACTTTCTTAGCTATGCTGCAGAAATAATCTCAAGTTTTCAATGTGACTTTCTTGACTTGTTTCCAGTATTAAAAAATATTTGAAACAAAAAAAATGTACTTGATTTGTTAATTAACTTAATACATTAAATTATTGATGTGTTTACACATTGTATCTTGAATTGTGTACATGATGTAAATTTCATAATCAACTAATTATGTGTACAGACTGTTTTTAACCGTGCATATTCTGCACGCTTTTTTTTATTACAGATTTTTTTGCTCAGGTTAGTTGGTCCACAAGTGGCAACACTGGCACAGGCTGTTGTTTTACAGTTGACAAAGAATTGTAAAAGATGGATCCAGCAACAAATTACTGGAGACGCAACAACAAATAGCCATGTTTACGAACAGTGGTGTGAGGTGGTAAAGAGATGCCCACAACTCTAGTTTTAATAAGTACACATACATTTTTCTAGGTTGTAATTTCTAGAGAGAAATAATGCAGACACTGGACAAAGATTAAAGACTACGCATACACTAAGCATTCGTATCAGCAAACCAAACGTATACTTTGGACTTCAGAGCTAGGGATTTTTAAAAACACCTAGAAGTATTACATTTTGAAACAAAACATGTCCCACAACATTTGTGCTTTGGGCATGAATATAACTAGATTCTGGTGAATGATAAATCATATGCTGGTGATAATTGATAAACGATATACTGGTGAATGATAAATCAGACGAAAAAATCACAAAGACACATTGAAGAAGTCATGTCTAGAGACCAGAATATAATAGAAACTTCTTTCACTTGAGCAAGAAGCATCACACTATTACTCTGGCCTAGAGATAACTACGGTGGCCGAAAGAGCTCAACCCGCTGCAACTGAAGAAAACCCAAACAAATAGAAAAAACACCAGTATATTAAAAAAAAACATCTTCAACAGTTTGACAACACATGTGCTGCAAATACTTACAACGCAACCAAATACAGTAACACAGTGCAAAATGCACAGACCATAATGGAAATGTTTCAAAGGGACCCAAACAAGTGACGAACCTGCCTGTTCAATGTCTACTCATCAGTGGTGTCGATGACCTGAAAGTTAGTTTAGTTCAACATCCTGATCGTATGGTATGAGCGTTGTATTTGCAGCACATTTCTGTATTTGGTTTGCATCGTGAGAATTTGCAGCGTGTTTCTGTATTTGGTTGCATTGTGAGTATTTATAGCGTATTTCTGTATTTCGTTTGCATTGTGAGTATTTGCATCACATTTTTCTGTATTTGGTTGCTTTGTGAGTATTTATAGCGTGTTTCTGTATTTGGTTGCATTGTGAGTATTTGCATCATATTTCTGTATTTGGTTGCATTGTGAGTATTTGTAGCATGTTTCTGGTTGCATTGTGAGTATTTATAGTGTGTTTCTGTATTTGGTTGCATTGTGAGTATTTGCAGCGTGTTTCTGTATTTGGTTGCGTTGTGAGTTTTAGCAGCGAACACAGCTACATGTAATTCTTGACTAAACTCACTCTGACCCAATGATTTTCGCAGCAGAGACAAATAGACAGGCATGTCACAATAAGAGTACATAAGGGAGTTTTAAGGACAGAGTTTAATAGAGTCACTTGGCTTAACTAGGTCAAGGTTGGCTGTGGTGGAAATTGCACAGTTTCATATGTCGAATTAGAACTAAAAAAGGTGAAACAAAATGTAACATACTAAAGTTAAAATACAAATTGAAATGTACACGTATATTCACATAAGTATCTATATTTATTACAAGTTGGATCTGTGACACAAAATTAAAATCAAGCATATCAAGCATTCAGCATTCTGATTGTCTGTGACTGCGTCCCTTCGCTCAGAATTTTTCCTTTCAGCATGGACAAACACACTACTTCTTACTAGAAACTTGTCACGTTGCACAGTGTCAGGTCATCCAGGTCATCAACAGTGGGCAGTGAGTTCACTGCTTGTGTACCTGTTGCAGACTGACGCCTCTCAATCTGCAGTGGAATCTATCAGCAGTCTGTGACAAGTTCTGATCTGCTCCTGACTGCAGTATTGTGTGTGTGTGTGTGTCATGGCACTTGTAGAACCAGTCATCATGCTACTCCTCAAACTCCCTTGGGCACTTCCACTGTCAGCACATCGTAAATCAGATGTGCTAACAAATGCACACATACAGATGAAAAAGATATACAAATACACAGATACGCCTATTATGCAACACCATATAAATCGAGGCATATACGAGGCAACCATTTAATTATAGACATCATATACTGCAACAACAAAAACACAACCAACTCTAGAAATCACACAATACACACAAAATATAAACGCGAGCTTTACCTTGAAGAGGTTTTACTGATTTATTGCCCACATTTAATATTTTCTTAAGATTTTAATAATTCTCTGATTAAATTTCTGCACTTTGATTTATTAAGAGTTTTATCAGTTATTAATTAAAAAATTGACTTCTCATCTGAAAACCAAAATCTGTGAAATTTATTCCATACGAAAATTTTATGTCAAATTTTCTATTGACTTATTTTACAGATATTAAGAGGTCTTATTATGTTTATTTGTTAAAGGGAGATTAGCGTAAAAGTAGCCTAACACCCTTGAGTTTTACAACCCCCATGTTTTTTAATTTAAAATGTATTTAGATTTTATTTTGTTATAAAGTTTGTTATAGTTTTGTTTGTGTATAGTTCTCTGTTAATTAAAATCTATTTCTTGTTTTAGAAATTCTTTAAGAAAATAAAAATAAAATTATTTTAAAATTAACTTTAAACTTAAAATAACTATTTTCTATTTTAATATATTTTAAAATGAAAATTATTTCTGTGATAGCAAAGCTTTTCTTTCAGCAGCCATTACTGAAGTCATCAGTGTTACATGATCCCTCAGAAATCATTCTAATATGCTGATTTGGTGCTCAAGAAACATTTCTAACTATTATTTATCAATGTTGACAACAGTTGTACTGCTTAATATGTTTGTGGACGCATCCTTTTCTTCAGGATTATTTGATGAATAGAAAGTTCAAAATAACAGTATAAATAACAAAATAACATTTATTTTAAATAGAAATCATAACAAATGTCTTTACTGAAACTTTATTACAATTTGATGCATCATTGCTAATAAATGTACTAATTTATAAATAGGCATGAAGTCTGTCAAGATCAAATAACTCAACCAAATTTACAAAAATAAAATACAAATTACATTTTAATAATAAAATATTAATTATGTAATAAAATAAAATATTTAATAAAATAATAAAATTACATTTTGTAAACGTATCTGTCATTATTTTACATATTTGATATTTAAATAGTATAGCAGATGTGATAGATCAGGAAAAATCTCCAAAAAATCAGAACAGTTGATTATGAACAGTTGACAGAACACATGATTATGATTTTGATGACTTGAGAGGACTAGTTGTCTCTTTGAACTTATGTTCTGACTCTAAATAAACACCAATTATTAGGGTCGAATGGCAAAATCTTACAACAACAGTTCTATCATAAAGCACCATGAAGAATAATTCCATTCTCACAAATATGGTACGTTACTAATACCCGTTTTTAGACAGTATGTCTCCATGTCCATGTTACAGCCAAAAGAAGAGTGCAAACTGTGCTTGTGAGGAACCCCGTGATGGTGGAAAAAATGAGAAACCACTAATAAACACAAACAAACATGACATGAGAAGCTAGCCCACAGAGCAACCAAAGATAAACATTCGGATATATTTTAAGAGGGCCTATGACATCATCATGACAACCTCCAGTGGAGGGTAGGGGCTAAAAATAGCAGAGACGTCAACGCACTGGTACATATATGTCCATGAGCGAAGTACGGCATTCCAGAGATAACAGCAGATGGCTAGCAGATTCTGCCCTCTTCTCGGGAAACAATAACAGCCCGCACACACACTTCAGACAAGAGCATCCTTAGGCCCAAGGTGCATTTGCTCACAAACACACAAAAGCTTGCATAATACGGCCTCCAGACAGAAAGCAATGGGGGTGGGGGGGGGGGGGGGGGGATTTTTAGTTTTCCTGTGTGTACTGTATATGACGCACTTCAAATGTCCTGGTGGAAAAAGTGTGTCAGAATCCTTGAAAGCGTTAATAGCTTGACAACTGTATACAGTCCGAAAACGCACGTTCTCTTTGTCTGAACGTGCCAATATGGACAGACCCTGTTATGGTGGCAAATAGTTTTGGGCACAGTTGAAATACACTTAAAGACTCCTCTATTGACATATAAACATGTAACAGGAAGTTGAGTTTTTATATAGCCAATAGCCATTAGTTTATGTCACGGCCATGAACACTGATTTGCGAATTAGTTGGAGAAACTTTTACAGGAAGAACATTTTCATTTTAAAGACAATTTAATTGGAGAAAAATGTGAAATAGAGTGCCACTCATCTACTCACTTTAACCGTGTAACGGCCTATCAAACTTGCTCACTGACAGGCTAACAATTCCATATCCCGTGCACATTTATGCTAATTATTATGATTTAACTTCTCAAGCATTCGTTGATAGTCTTGTTTTCACGTCATACACCTTTCAGAGCTGAAATATAACTGTTCTACAGCAATTGCTGTGCTGTTCTGATCTTTTGCAATGAGGGAGAAGTCATTTCACAATCATTTCCCTATATAAAATTGCACCTGCTGACCCTGGTCCAGTGCTGCTGCGTTATGCCTAAACTCTAGCCATTTATGGTTTTATTACTGACATGCTCTTCCTAAACTCAATCCATTTTTGCAAATGAACCCGAACCACTGTGTCAGGCAGGCACTACAAGAAACATAGTCAATTGACCATGAAACTTAAAGGGATAGTTCACCTCAAAATAAAAATCCTGTCATCATTTAGTCACCCTCCATTAAAAAAAAACGTATGACTGACCTTCTTCTGAGGAATTTAAAGTACAGAGTCCCTAAAGGGAAATGGTCCTTTTTAAACCCTTGCATTCGTTCTGAGTTTGTCAGATGAACACAAAACTGTTGTTAGCGAAAGCAAACATTCACAAGAGAATAACAAAGTTTTTATGAGCAGATGCAAAACAACTGAAATGTATTTTTTCTCCCATCTCATATTTTCTTTCTTCCTTATGGAGCTTTGGAGGCTCTGTAAAAACAAAATCAAGTTATAGAGGAATTGTAGTGGTTATTCAAGACAGTCTAAATGATTAATTTATGAATTGGGCCTCAAAACTTACTGACTCACTGTCCGGTTGATGGTAGGGTGATGGCGGAACGCCGCTGAGCGCCTAACCTCTTCGAAACAGCCAATAACTCTGGATAAGAAATTATGCTTTAAAAAGAAATACCGGTTAAGGAAGATGTCATAAAACAAACTTGTTAGAAAGTCGATTGCTGTTTTTTTTTACAACACTTATGGCGGAGCTAAAAGACTGCTGATTTACAACCAAATATTTTGCTCACTTGGTCCACGCGGTTTCCCTTTGAACAATGCTGCGCTCAGGCCGTACTCCGACAAAGTTTGAAGACATCGTCGAGGCTATTCAGACTGCCGTGAGTGAGCAGTCGGCTTCGTTTACTGAAACATTGCAAGGAGAAATCCGGAATCTACGAACGGAATTGAAGTCCGACATTACGGACGGTATTTCCACACTTCGATCAGAACTGTCGGTGCTTTCTATCAGTCTGAATGTATTGAAAGAACAGACTAAAGAAAATGACATAAAGCTTAAGCAGTGTATCTCTGCAACCAGTACACTTCAAAAAGAACAAAAAAGCCTCACCGGATCAATTGAAGAGTGTTACAGCCAGATTGAAAACCTTACACTGAGGTTGATTGATCAGGAGGATCGGGCACGTCAGAAGAACATCCGAATCAGCGGACTGAAGGAAGGAGCAGAGGGCAGTAACGTACTGCAGTTTCTTTCAACTCATCTTCCGTTATGGATACCTGCTCTCAAGGATACGCCACTTGATTTAGAATATGGTCACAGAGTATACAGCAGAAATCAGGCTGACCATCCCCGAATTGTGATCGTTAAATGTCTGCGACACAGTACGAAACTGGAGATACTAAGAGAAGCCCGACGGGGGAAACCAATTATGCACGCCGGTAAAGAGCTGCGTTTTTTTGTGGATTACAGCAAACAGACGGCACAAAAGAGAAAGGCCTTCAGCGAGATTCGCAGCAAGCTGACAAAAAAGGGAATCGCCAATTTTCTACTCCATCCAGCGACTTTGAAGGTAACCATCGGAAAAGAAGTTATGCTGTTTAAAACTCCCGAGGAGGCAGGGAAATTTGTGAGCAGTCCCAATCTGGACCTTTTGCTGGGCTCGGATGAGGGTGCAGTTGGGTTTAAGACGATCAGTCCTCTCCCTCTGGACAGCAATGAATTTCCCAAGTAGGCTGGAATATTTTCCTTTCTTTTCCTTGTTTTTGTGTCATTCTGACCCTAAACTGGACATCCGGACGTTTTCTTCTATATATTTTGTTTCCTTTTTGTTTTTTTTTTGTTTTTTTTTTCTTTGAACTATGTGGTGGTTTTTTTTTTTTTTTTTTGGTTTCTTTTTTAAGGTTAACAATATTTTGGGCTGCAAAATAAATGACGTTCAACAAACTTATTAGTAGGTTATGATCTAAAAGAATTAAAACAGGATAAGTAGGTCTAATTATTCCTTTATATTGACGGGGGGTGTATTATCTACACAAATGAATAGCCTACTTCTCCTCATTGTTCCAAAAACTGAGCATATAGGTAACCATTTCCAATTCAAGTTTGGCGGCTGTACGAAGGGGGAATGGGTGCTCACAGGAGCGCGACTCTGCATCCACTAATCACGGATGATAATATAGGTAACGGGTTGGGGAGGGGACTGAGTGATCTACTGGGAAGGTGGGATGGCAAGTGTTTTGATATTTTATACAGCATTTTAAGGCTGCGGTCTCTGATCACAGATAAATGTTTTACATTTCCTTTTGATACCAATGACTAATCTTTCTGTAATATCATGGAATGTGCAGGGTCTTAATAGGATGACTAAGAGAACTGCTTGTCTGGAGTATATAGATAGCAAACGTATTGATATAGCACTGATTCAAGAATCACATCTTACAAAGGAATCTGTGAACAGCTTTAGTAACTCTAAATATGAAGTTGTAGCTTCATCTTCAGCAGATGATAAAACAAAAGGTGTGTTGATTGTAATCAGACGCTCTTTAAGTATAAATATTATAGAAGCGGGCAATGATATAGAAGGTAGGATTGCTTATGTTAAAGCAGATATATCGAATCTGAGAGCTGTTTTTGTCAGCGCTTATGCTCCTGCTAATTATGATAAAAAATTCTTTTCAGCATTAACAAATATGCTGACGAATTTTTCAGGGTGTTATTTAATTATTGGTGCAGATATGAATGCCATAATAAATCCTATGCTGGATAAATCAAACCCTTCACTAAGCAGTTCACGGTTATCCTGTTCTAAGGCCCTGCAGCAATGTATGTTAGACCTTAACTTATTCGATGTTTGGAGAGTTTATAATCCAGCGGCCAAAGAGTACACCTTCTTTTCTAATAGACACAAATCATATTCAAGAATAGATTATATTTTTACTTCTAAGACACTTTGTCAAAAAGTAAAAGAAGTTGATATTATTCTAGCTTCACTGTCTGATCATCATGCAATTAAAGCAATTTTTTTATTACCAGTTACTAAACCAAAAGCATCCCGTTGGAGATTTAATACCACTTTAATATTAAATGAAGATTTTTGCTCTCAATTTAAATCCAAGTTAAGTGAATTTATTTCTCTCAATTTGGACTCGGTCGAAGATTTTAGGTTCATCTGGGAAGCAATCAAAGGATTTATAAAAGATAATGTTACATCATTTGCCTCTTTTCTAAACCGCACTCATAACCAAAGAATTGTTGAGTTGGAGAAGCAGCTGGCATTCTTGGAAAGAGCGCAACAAAATTCATTTTCTCCTTTACGAACAGATCAGCTTAGTCTGGTGAAAAGTGAGCTTAATTCAATACTTAGAGTAAAAGCTGAGTTTTTAATTAAAAAATCCAGAGAACACCATTATTTTAATGGTAGCAGGCCCTCACATCAGTTAGCCCTTCGGCTTAATTCTAACGAAAGGCGGGCTTGTATTTCTGCAATACAATGTTCAGGTGGAAATATAGTAACCACTCCAACAGAAATTAATGCAGCCTTTGTTTGTTTTTATAAAGATCTCTATAAGTCTGATATAATGTTTAATAAGGAGAGATGCAAGAATTTCCTTACTGATGTAAGTATAAGGAAATTGTCAGAAATGGAAGCAGCTGAATTAGGAGAAAATATTTCTTTAAAAGAATTATGGGACGCAGTACAAGAAATGAGGCTGGGAAAATCTCCTGGACCGGATGGTATTCCAATTGAGATGTATATTAATTTTTGGTCTGAATTGGGTCCCATGCTTTTGGAAATGATAAATACATCTATTAGAAGAGGATATTTTCTAAGGCAAACAAATACAGCATTAATATCATTGCTTCTCAAAAAACAGAAAGATCCAACATCATGTGCTAGTTATCGACCTATATCATTGATTAATGTTGATATGAAGATCTATGCTAAAGTTTTAGCGCGCCGTTTAAACAAACATCTTGGGAATCTTATCCACTGTGATCAAACAGGTTTTGTGAAAGGCCGTTTTAGCTCAGATAATATGAGAAGGCTATTACATATCCTCCATTTTACCTCTAAGTCTTCTGACCTTCTGACGTCATGCGGAATTTTAACGCTTGACGCAGAAAAAGCCTTTGATAGACTCGAATGGGGTTATCTTTGGGCCTTATTAGAGCACATGGGGTTTGGTGAACAATTTATCAGGTATATTAAAGTTTTGTATGCAAACCCGTGTGCAATGGTAGTATCAGCCAATGTTTGTTCTTCTCATTTTACAATTTCTAGAGGTTCTCGTCAAGGATGCCCTCTGTCCCCTTTATTATTTATTTTATCTATTGAACCGCTTGCTCAAAAAATACGTCAATCTACAAACATTGCACCTATAATAATACATTCTACTATCCATCATGTATCAATTTATGCAGATGACGTGCTTCTCTTTATTAATAAACTCTCACATTCATTCCCTTATATCCTGAAATTATTTTCAGACTTCAGTGATATCTCAGGATACAAAATAAACTGGCAGAAATCTGCTCTCCTTCCCCTAAGCTCTGGTGAGGATATAACACAAATTAAGATCCCAATTGTAAATCAATTTAAATATCTAGGAATCGATATTTTTCCAACTTTGGAATCTACGGTTAATAATAATTATATGAAAGTTTTGGAAAAGATTAAAAAAGACCTAGGGAAGTGGACACTAAGGCCTATATCTTTCGATGCGAGGATCTCTGTTGTAAAAATGATAGTGTTACCGCAAGTAAATTTTCTTAGCTCTATGTTGCCTTTAAGTCCACATATTGAGTATTGGGATACCTTACATAGTTTAATCACTACGTTTATTTGGAATAACAAAAGACCAAAGATTAAACTTACAACTCTTCAGAGAGAGAAATCAGTGGGAGGTTGGGGAGTTCCAAATTTCAAAGTTTACCATTGGTGTTTTGTATTGCGTACCATAAAACTCTGGTTAGACCCCACAAAACCTGTTTGTTGGCGCCCTCTGGAAGACAAATTAGCTCATCCGCATAGATTACAAGATCTAATTTATGCAGAAGTTCCATTAAAACAAGCCAAAATGCGCTTTGGGCCTATTATTTTTAATCTTTTACTAACTTGGAAACTTGCAACTAATAATACTCATTTTAAAAAAAAGTGGCATTATCATACTCCAATATTTTATAACTATAATTTGTTGCTGGGTGGTCGAACAGTGGCTTATCCAATGTGGATGAATAATGGGATTTATTTACTAGGACAGTTATTCAATACCAATGGTCTCCGCACATTTCAAGATTTGAAGGGAAGTTATAATTTACCTGGATTCTCGTTTTTTTTATATTTGCAGCTTCGCTCTGCCTTAAAGGCATATGGAGTTCCATGGGATTCTAATCTTCCTAGACATGACTTTACAAAACAAATGTATAATGTGAATACCAAAGGAACCGTATCTACAATCTATTGCCAAATAATGCAAAGTTTATATAAACCAATTACAATTCAAACAACTTGGCAAAACGATTACAGCCTCATTTCCCCTACAATATCTTGGGAAACCATTTGGAATAACATTAACCAAGCTTCTAAAAATCCCAATCATAGATCTATTCATTTACGATTTATATACAGAACCTACTTAACACCTAGAATTAGATATTTGATCAAGCTAGAGCCATCTCCACTGTGTCAACTGTGCTCACAGGGCAGTATAGGTACTTTTCTTCATATGTTTTGGGAATGCTCTGAAGTACAGTCCTTTTGGTCACAAGTCACTAAGTTTTTATCTGAAATTCTTAATAAGGAGATTCCTTGCTGTCCTATTTTATGCTTGTTAAATGATAACTCTCAGGTTCCAATGTCTAGACATGAAAAAAGAATTTGGCTTTCTGGCTTAACTGCTGCAAAGAAAATGCTGGCAACAAGGTGGAAACCACCACATACTCTTTCGTTGCATCACTGGTGGAACTTCCTGTTAGACATTCTTGCGTTGGAGCTTTCTGCAGCACGTTCTCATGGTGCTAAAGGGCAGACCATAAGGTCTTGGTCAGAAGCTCTTAAAGCTACTAAATTTCTTGCTGGGGGTGGGGGTGGGGGTGGGGATGGGGGGGGGGGGTGCGGTAGATCACTCAGTAGGGAGGGTAGAGGGGGATTAGATAAGGTTAAAAATTGTTCAATTTTATGCATATTCTTGTGTGTGTAGGAGTGTTGTGGTGTGTGGGTAAAGTTGAGATGTGTGAGTGAGAGAATGAAGGTATTTATGTTGTGTTTCTGGTGCATATGTATGTTGGTGGTGAATATGTATATGTTTGTTAATATGAAAGCAAATACAAAATAAAAATAAAAAAATAAAAAATTGTTCACAAAAAAAAAACTTACTGACTCAAAAATCCACTCACAGCGATTAACAGTGAACTTGAGGATAAGATTACCCATGAATTGCGACTTAAATTTCAGTTTGCTTATCCCACAAAGTTATTGAATCGCTTCAGAAGACTTGTAATGCAGAATGATACATTTTGTGATACTTTGTTACAATCTTGATCAGCATTATTACAAGAAAACATTGCTTTCTGCCACTTTAGCTAATGGAGCGTTCCGGTTCTTCTGCGGCCAGGGCCATGTATGTGTGTTAACGCACCTTCTCTCCCGTAGGTCATCATTTCATGAGTTTCTCTAATGTGCATGACGAGATTCCCAAAGCTTACTGGGCCTCTCCTCAGAGAAATAAATGGGAGAGAGAGAGAAAGTGGAAGGGAAAAAAGACAGTCGACATCATCCATCCTGACCTTTTAAGGAGAGCTCCTGCGGAGTCTATGAGGAGCTGGCCCAGTTTCACACATGCTTGCTATAATTACTGAAAAAGGGATATGCTGCATAAAACAGATAGCTGAAAAGTAGATTTTAAATGGATAAAAAAATACTTGCATGTGTATTCATATTAAAAGCAATCACATGGTAAATTCTTCAATCAGGGTCTTAGAGGAACAGTTTTAAAGGAACAGTCTCTATTTTATTACTTTTTTCCCATAGAATAAATAAAGTAAGGTTTATATTAACATCATTTCAGTAAACAATGACAGAAAAGTTATAGAATATTCTGTTTCTATTCCACTCTTGCATTCAGTCTTTGCACAGATGGTGTCACATGACAAGTTTGCTCATCAGCTTTAGCAGAGAGGTAGGTTATTGTGAATTTAGAGGGGTCATATGAATCATAATGCTTCCACAGTCCACTGCACTGCTGCCCATCAGATAAACGGCATTGAAATGACTCATCTGAGACACCAGGTGAGGTCAAACTGGAGCCATTTTTTTCCATCATGCTCTTGAAGGCTATGCATTGGGTTTGCCCTTGCAAAAAAATAAGTACTTCAAGTTCATTTTATTAGGAATACTTAACTGAAGTGCATGTATATTTTTAAGAATGATTTATGTAGTCAGTATACTAATATCAGTGTACTCGTAGTATACTTGTAAGTGTACTATTTTTAACTTGGGACTAAATTGGCCCACTTCTTGGTGAATGAACGTACTTTGTACATTTACTTTGAGCACAATTAGTTTGAAACTACATTTTTTGTTACTGCAAGTACACTACAAGTGAACTTAGGTATACTGATAGTTTACTAGTGAAATATTTGTAGCACATTTTTAGTTTATGAAAGCACACTTTGAAGTAAACTACTAGTTTTATACTGCAAGTAAATGTTCTTTAAGTGAACTTAACATCATACTTATAGTTCACTATTTGATTTTAAATATTATTTTTGCACTTTAAGTATTCTTTATGTTCCTATTTAGATAGAAAATAGCCTTTATTTAACTGTACTTTAATATGTACTTTAGTAATCCAACAGAAAAAAATACTGTGATAACCTGGCTTTCTCTTTTATTTCTGAGAAGTGCACAAAAAGTGTACTTTCTTATTTTTTTTATTTAAAAGAAGTATAATAATAGCACACTTGAATACATTTGTAAGGGAGGTTCTATTTTTATTAACTTAAACACCTGTGAAAGCAAACTTTTCTTGTATTTGTTTCAAAGAAGTTCGCAAACTTACAGCCATAACTGCTCAGCTTCCACATGATTCTTAGTTGAGCAAGACAAACTCAATACCCTGGTGTAGGAGACAACTGCCTCGTCAGGCAGCGATTTATCAAGTACAGACATAAAATTACCAAATTAACAAAAGGGCTCAGTCTGGCTTATTCTGAGAACCCTGTGTGAGACTGAACACATGCATACAGCAATAGTTACAGCTGTTGGATGAGAATTATTTTGGGTTTGCTCTGATCCCTACTCAAAAAAAAAAAAAAACTAAATTAAAAGAGCTTTTAAATTGTTTGTTTTATATTTAGGTCTTACAAAACTGTAATAAATTACATTAGATTACAAGCACTTTATGTCCGTAAACATAATGGAATTAATTTTAAGTGAATTACAAAGTGAACAAACAACAGCTGTTCATTCAATCACTCATGAATGAAGCATTACTATTTGTATTGCTCAGCTTGGTGTTACATGTGTGTCCTGTGGTCCCCCATTCTTTGTGTATTTGGTTCAGTCCTGTTTCTAGTTTCCCGCTCCTCGTTTGTATTCAGTCCCTTCACCTGTGTTTGGTTAATTTTGCCCCAGCTGTGCCTTGTTCCCCTAGTCTGTTCTAGTGTATTTAAACCCTGTGTTCTCCTCACTCCTGGTCCGTTCTCGTTGATGTATAGTGTGGTTACTGTTTCCCTTCATTATTTGATTAAATGCCTGTTGACCGGTTCTCCTTGTCTCCTTGTGCTTCCTGGGCACCACACGCCCGTAACAGAAGAATGGACCCTAAAAAAGAAGAAGAAGGTGGAGAACTTTATGGCAGAAGACAAACTCCTCTTCATTTCCCAGAATGGGCGATCGTTGGAGGGGTATGTGGAAGAGTTCCTGAGTCTTTATCATCAGGTGAGCAGGGGTAACTCTACTATTAATGCCTGCTTCCGGATGGGACTGGATGATGGTAAATTATTCAGATTTATCTCCCCTGATGATTGTTACAGGTCAATCCCTGACTTCATTAACTATATCCTAGAATTACATGGTTCTAATTTCTTTGTTGATATAGTAGAAAACAATCAAAATCATCCAGTCCCTACCCACAAGCATGTGGATGCCCCAGTTCATCCTGAACCAGCACCTTTCACATACCTCTCCAAGGGTTCGAAGTCCTCCGGCTCATCCGAGATGGTCTCAGGGGAAGATCTGGCGAGTCCAACCCAGTCCGTAATCCACTTCAGCCCCACCGAGACCGCCCAGGGTCCAGAGCCTCATCCTGCAGAGACCGTCCAGCCTGAGCCCGTTGCCTGCCCGCCAGCGCCTGAGCCCGTTGCCTGCCCGCCAGCGCCTGAGCCCGTTGCCTGCCCGCCAGCGCCTGAGCCCGTTGCCTGCCCGCCAGCGTCTGAGCTCCACGCCAGCGATCCCGAGCCCACTCCGCTGGTCCCGTCCAGCACCGATCCCGAGCCCACTCCGCTGGTCCCGTCCACTCCCGAGCCTATCCCAGAGCATGTTCCTGAGCCGGTTACTCTCCCCAAGAAAATGGGGGGGGGGGGGATATAGAACGCCGCCATGGCCACCTGGAAAAAATAATCCACCCTGGGCCCCTGCGCTGCCTGATCCACCCTGGGCCCCTGCGCTACCAGCTCCGCCCTGGCCACGCCCTCAGCCTGCTCCGCCCTGGCCACGCCCTCAGCCTGCTCCGCCCAGCCCACGTCCACGACCTGCTCCGCCCGGGCCACGTCCACGTCCTGCTCCGCCCTGGAGGCTTCCTGCTCTGGATAGGCCTCGCCCTGGTCAGCCTCCAGGGCGCCCACCCCCCCACCCCATTGAAGTGCTACGGCGCGAGGTCGCGCCTTTTCGGGAGGGGGCTTAATGTTACATGTGTGTCCTGTGGTCCCCCATTCTTTGTGTATTTGGTTCAGTCCTGTTTCTAGTTTCCCGCTCCTCGATTGTATTCAGTCCCTTCACCTGTGTTAAGTTAATTTTGCCCCAGCTGTGCCTTGTTCCCCTAGTCTGTTCTAGTGTATTTAAACCCTGTGTTCTCCTCACTCCTGGTCCGTTCTCGTTGATGTATAGTGTGGTTACTGTTTCCCTTCATTATTTGATTAAATTCCTGTTGACCGGTTCTCCTTGTCTCCTTGTGCTTCCTGGGCACCACACGCCCGTAACACTTGGTTAGGGATTTGAACAAACCACTAAACACAAGTATTTAAATCGGAGTTAAGTTATGCTTTTTTGCATTTTCAACTTTCTTTAGTGTGTAATATTGCCATTTAAGCATGAAAAATGTCTGCAAAGTTACAAAGCACAAAGTCACTCCAGACCAAAGGGAGTTATTCGCTATACAGTGCATCAGTAAGCACGGTTTCTGCTCCCTCAAACGCCTCGATTGTAGTCTTGAGTTTTCTTCCAGAAGCGTACACGTCACTATATAACTCATCTAAATAATTCCGCCCCAAGGTATAAATAAAAAAAGTGACCGAGGCCTGGTTGAGTTCAGTTAGTCAGATTGACCAATCAGAACAAATTATGCTTTTTAGAAGGAGGGGCTTCATAGAGAGTGGAACTAAATAAATGCTGTGTCCCAATTCGCCTACTTATACTACGCCCTAAAAGTATACTCTTTTTGTGAAGAAAAAGTACATACTTTTGAGTGTGTAGTAAAAGAGTAGGCAAGCTTTGGGACATACTAGTTCGTCATCTTTAACGGACAGATCAGTCGCGTGCGTAAATTGCCCTGTCAGTCATCTCGTCAGTTAAAATCCTCCATTCAATCTTATTTAATTTCTTACCGTTTCGGAGAGAAATGTTGTCAACATACTACGATTTGGAACGTACTAATTCTATTTTCGAATACTATTTAGGACGGATAGTATGCGAATTGGGACGCAGGGATAGTGTTACTGGCAAACATAGTGTTACTGATGCAGACTATTACATTTTTCACTGCAATAGTGTCAAATATTTTAAATAATGTGTGTTTTGAACTTTCAATCATGCAAACCCATTCTAGTAGACCTCAAAAACAAGGTCGTCACCAGGCAGACAATAAAACGGGCCAAAAACTTCTAAAAATTTACATTGAAAGAGGGACTTGAACCATACCTAGAGACTACAATATCAGAGTCTTGAGAATGTACACTCGTTTGGCTTGGGCTATAAGCATCCACCTTGAAACCAACTATAAACCACCTCAAATTGCAAAACACTTCAGCAACCAAATTGCAATACCCTGGCAACCACCGTAGAACTCACAGTTTCAAAACATCAAATGTATAGAAGTGGAACTATAGATGTTATCATCAGTGATTTCAGAGCACCATATACAGAAACGTTCTGTGACTTGTCTGTTTAATTAAACAAGAGCCCTGTCTATTAAAACTTCATGCTTTTGAACTTTGTACAGAGTCAGTTGGGGTGACAGTCACAGGAAAATATATAGGGAGGCGGGACCTGTTGCTATAACCATTATTTTTGTTGGCAGGCAAATAGCAATTCACAATTATTCACACCATCTCTCTATCTTCTCTCTGGGATGTCGCTTTTCTGCTAAACAAGCGATGCCCAAACAGGTCTTTTCTGTTGCCATGCCAACGGCAGTACTGTATCCCTCACTAAAGTGAGCCCCCACCTCCGCACTTGGCAGACCTTCGAACGCAGAGAGAAACTTCAATTACTTTTTCCTCCCGCTGCAGTACCTATTACGGTCAAACGAGACGACACGGCAGGCCTAGAAAAGCGCCTGGGCCTGCGTAAATCTGCACCCATCGTCTAGTGCAGTGACAGGAAGGGGTCACGGGGTCGCCCCTTCAGGTGATGTGTTTCCATAGCACTGTGCACACAGAGGAAAAAGAGACCATATATGGCTAGTTCTTTATATGACATTCTCTTGCCTTTTACTAGGTGACTGTTTAACTGCATGCAGAGCGCGAAACGGGCGGACTGCGCAAGCTCAATTCTGTAGGTGGCAAGCAAACGCCTTCACTGTTTATGCTTCTGCAAATGTCTCCTTTTATCCACGTATGAACTGGGTCAGATATATGATGATTGTGCAGAACCCAGGGGCTTGACGTAGCCTCAGGAATATCTTGACTTTAGCAGTGATGTGAGAGAGTTTAATGAGACCCGATCCTGAGGTCTGGAGATCGTTCCGTTGAGAAGGATGACAGGGACAGCACACTTACAATAGCAGGCCATGTGGGTTTTGTGACAGGTTATGTTCAGATAGAAATACTAGAATAGTGCGAACTGTGCAGTATGCATTGTATGCTGCCTAATTCTCAAAATAGTATGTGAAAAATGAAACCAGGATGCAGAGGCAAATGTTTCAAGCATTTTTGTAACGTGACCACTACATTGCATGTTTAAAACAAGCATCCATACATCATAACTTAACATGTTATGTTATGTATATATACTGTATGTATACTATATATATATATTTATAAAACGGTTAGTTTGACTCCTTGATTCTGATTGGTCAAGAGCTGTGCTTTATTCACGATAAAACACGGCTATGACGCCAACGGTTCTATTGATCGCTGCGCAACACTGCGGTTCTATGTTGTTTTTATTTGAGCTTTCATTCATTTTACACATTGGAACGTTGTTGCTGTTCATGCTCAGGGACTATTTTTTTCTAGCGGAAGGAAGGCTTTTAATGATTTTACTTCAAGAAAGTTGAACTAATACATTGTTTTTTAATTCAATATTGTGTGGCAACCGTTTTATAAAAGCAATAAGGTATTCGAGCTTCGCATCATGCCTAACAACGCCCTTCAGCCTTTACTTATTCACGATACAGCACAGCCTCTTGTACCTTATTGCTTACACATTTATATATATATATATATATATATACATATTGCTTTTTCGTGCAGAATTAACGTTTGAATTAACATTTGTATATGCTTTGAAAACTAAATGTCCCAAATATCTGGCCAAAGTGTCTGAATAGAAAACAAAACTAGATACTGTCTGAATAGAACAAGAGAGCTAGACGTTTGAATATCTATATTTCATTTCAAAACCTGAATCTGAATTTCCTTTTTTGTTGCAGATAATCATAAATAAGAAAAAGCAATCATATTAAAGAAAATACATACCATACACTTATTACAACTGTTGTACTCTGAAAATGAAATTTCTGTCATTGATTGTGAAATTTCTGTCACTCACCCTTTAATTCCAAGGTTTAAATACCATTGTTGATCTTCGAAAAACACATCAGTTTCTGAATCAGCCATAGGCAGCAACGTCATTGCAACTTTAACTGTGGTTTAACTGTTGTGACTACAGTGGTTTAACCTTAATGATATGAAGCGACAAGAATAGATGAAGGTCTTATGTGTTTGGGACGACATGAGAGTGAGTAAGTAATGAAAGAAATGTACTTTTTGCGTGAACTAACCCTTTAATCAAAAATATCTTCATTTGTGTTCCGAAGATGAACGAAGGTCTTGCGGGGTTGGCACAGCATGAGAGTAATTACTTACTTAATTTTCTTTTTTGGGTGAACTAACCCTTTAAGTCAGGTGAAATGGTATATATTATTATTTATAAAGATCTTTGGTTTTAGGAGATGTTGGTGTTGATTTTGCTTCTGTCACACTGGAAACTGAAGGTTAGGTGCATTGCATTGTTGGATCCAGTTTTCTACACAGTGAGCTCTGTTATATACTGCATATTTTGGCAGATGGTTTGCTGGTCTGGCCATTATCAGCCACAAATCAGTCTGACTTGTGTCTTTTTAAAGTATACTGTAGTAATTAAGTTATGCAAATGAATTACTACAGATGGCTAAAGCAGACACACGCCACTTAAATACACAAATAAAAGCTTGATCTGAAATGCACATGGTTTAAAAATCAAATTCTCTCAATAGACACACAGGGGTTGCATTTGTAAATACAAGCATGTGTATTTTTTCCAATAAGATGGACGTTACAATGATTGCCTACAAAACTGTGATACAGCAGCCTTGATAAGAGCCAGAGAGATGTTAGATATAGATAAAACACCGTGAGAAAAGCAGTGCGGGGGTGGGAGAAGATGGAGGGCTGCAGGAGGGCGATTCTCAGAACAGAAAATGACGCAAAGCAGATGCAGAGAAACAGAGCAAGGATGGAAGGATATAACATATAGGTCAATCTCAGTAGAGCAGTTTAAGGATACTCATATAACTGTGTGTGTGTCTTTGTGTGTTATGATTATTAAGACTAAAATAGTAAGAGGAAAATGATAAGAAAATGGCATGGTATTAAAAAAATATATACTGCGCAACCTGAAAATTGTAAATAGATTAATTTTTTTAATGTCAATCAGATTTTTTCTCTTTTTTTTCTTCGAAAACTTTTGTTTTCGAAAGAAATTAATACTTTTATTCAGCAAGGATGCATTGAATTGATCAAAAGTCATAACAAGAAGCATCATGTGACACTAAAGACTGGAGTGATTCTGAAAATCCAGCTTTGGATCACAGGAATAAATTAAATTTTAAAATATATTCAAATATAAAGCAGTTATTTGAAATTGTAGTGATAATTAACAATATTACTGTTTCTACTCAATTTTTAATCAAATACGTGTAGCCTTAGCAAGTAAGGCTCAGTCTTTCTAAAACAATAACCACCCCCCCCCCCCCCCCCAAAAAAAAAACCCTTACCAACCCCAAACTTTTGACAGAAATTATATACATATAAATGTGTATATGAAGAGTTCAGATGCAAAAGCCTCTAAATGCCATTTGAAATTTTCTTCTTTAATGACGATAAGAATTGTCCATTTTGATGTTATATCGCAAATGGGTGTTGGATGAGTTAATTTTACATTTCATACATACGGTTAAGTTTTACCTTAGTAAGCCCCACTGGCAAGGATGAGTTGATTCTTGACCAGGACTCTTACTTTAAACATACAGGTCATTTCATCAGGGAGACATCTGTGATGCCAAAGGAAGCCAGGTCTGATGGGCACCCAACTCCGTCCATCTCCATAAACAGCTTAATTTGCTCTGTTAATGTCAGAAAGATAAGCAAGTCATTTTCAAGGGTGGTGATGGTGCAGTGGATAAGACACGTTTTTGGTGTGAGAGAGCCGGGTTCCAATATCTTCTCCTAATGCTCACTTCCTTCTACCCAGCTGAAAAGACCCAGTAGCCTAAAGCTGGTTGACTACCTTGTTCATCCTTGTGGGAATGCCATCATACTTGCATTTCAAAGCCCAATATGGTATCTATCTCTATTTACTAAGGGATATTACCATATTTCCCCCAAAGTTTGTCTCGGTCCGTTTTTTTACCCATGTACTTCCTCTATCCCATGCGAACAGCAGCAGAGTTCTCATGTCTTTGTCCAGGAAGCTCAGCAGTCGTGGTGAATCGTTTGCACTCTGTGGTTAAGTTTCACCTAAGGTCAGGACTATCTCCGTCTGAAACTCATCAGCAACAAGAGGGGATATTCAATTGCATGCAGCTAGCAACACAAACTCTTCCATCCATATTATTAAGTTATGCGCCATGTAGTTTTTCAATTACGTATGGTTCTTCTCAGCTAAAAAAAAAAGCTATTTATAAATTCAATTTATCATTTTTATAATGCATTTATGTAGGCCCGGCCCACCTAAGCAAATTTCACTCTAGATTTCTGACTGCACGTGCACGTAAATTTGTCCTTAGGGACCCCTGGTGGAAATCGTGTTTTTAATGTCGTTTAATATCTATATGCGGTGTTATATCACGTGCAAACAAAAACACGCGAATATGTTTCGCGAATATATTTTATTTGAACTATTGTAACTAGTAAGAAATGTTTAAACGTAGAATCAAGTTATATTCATAATATTTTATTATTTTAAAATGTGCTTTGATAAATTAGCTACACTTGTTTCTAAGAGGCGAACTACTGTTCTATTTGAAAATGTTATTGAATTAAATGGAGCATTTGATGGTTTTCATTCTGGACCCAAGCCTAATCAATGCACATAGTATCTGTATAGTATAGGATCAAACCCATGCATTTTCTAGGTCCATAGTGTCATATCTGTATGACAACACACAGTTCATTGCATCTACATGAATCACACAGTAATTAAATGCAAGAAGCATCCTCAGGTAAAGTAACAGGATGCAAATGTCCAAAAGAGCTGGAAGACGGTATTTTCACCATCTCCGTCCACTTGGTGATCCAACTGCCAGTAATGGATCAATACCAGCCATTTAGTACCATAAGTGAATCACATCAGACCGAGCAGCAGCAGTGTGGCCTATAGCAAGACAGCTCTTATTGCATTATCTCTTGCTCTTACCTCACCCAGAATCTGAGAGCAACCGATGAATCACACTCAGAGGATGTATTGCAGAGATTAAAACCAACAAAACAAGTACGCATGCTTTTTTAATCTGAATAATTTTAGTGTTTCCTCCCTTGTGCTCACACTAATGCTTTGCTGTCTTTCTGGAAATTTCAGATATCAGTCATCATCAGTAGACTACTATTAGTATTACGTGCTTTCGGCTGACCTGAATGAGCTACATTTTAGGACTAAATAGGTTTGGCTCCCTCTAGCGGATAAAAAAAAATATATATATATTGCAATTTCTTTCATCGTTCAAGGAATGTTCTGTAAACCTCTGTATTACTGGTTAGAAGCCGATATGAACGAGGTGCAGCACCACAATTACTACACAATAACAGAGGAATTCTGCTTCAAAGAATAACACAAGTCCATATAGAGCATTTAAAATTCACTACAATAATTTGTAACATTAAGTTAAGAATATTCACAACACTGTTTAATAATATTGAACTCGATTCCAAATGACTATTTGGTGTACCAGTATTTAGCTCTGATTTAAGAACCTCCATGCACTAACAATCTACCACTGTTGAACTCTTCAATTAATTCTATGGCAAAATGAATAATAGAATGCTACTGTGGTTCAATAATCAGCATTTATACTCACTCAAAATACATACTTAGATGTAACGTATTTATACACATTACTCTATATATTATTTCACATCACTATCCTTTTGCAGAATATACAGGCCATTTCTTTCATTGTTGATTTTTTCTATCATAATCATTCATCAGCGATTCAAAGAAAACATTCAAACTCAAAACTACAAGCACATTCTTAAGTACAACTCAAGACAACAGAGTTCCCCCTCAGTTTTATTATATGAAAATGTACAGAGAGATTTTAACGGTAGGACTTCTGGTAGCGTGCGCGAGCTCCAGGTCCACCGAACTTCTTGGACTCGCAGCGGCGGGGATCAGCAACCAGCAGGGTCCTGTCATACTGAATCAAGATATCCTTGATCTCTTTCTTGGAAGCCTCATCCACATCTGGAAGAAGAGAAAATAGAAAAATATAACAAATGTAGACATATCTTCACAACATAATGACTACAATGACGCACACTTACATTTCTGATAATAGGCAACCAGGGATTTAGAGATGGCCTGACGAATGGCTGAAAGAAGAATAAATAATGTGAACACTGCAGCCTTAGGTAAGCATCCATTTACCATTCACTGATTAACATGTACAAATATTTTCACGGTAAGACGATTCAGAGCAGACGGCTTCCACCATCAGTGTTACTAACCGTAAATCTGAGCGACATGTCCACCACCCTTCACGCGAACTCTGATGTCAACGCCAGCGAAGCGCTCCTTACCCAGCAGCAGGAGAGGCTCCAGCAGCTAAAGGAAACAGAAACACTCAGTCGACGTATGAACAAAATCTCCTCACACAGAGCTAAAGGACTCAATCCTGATTAATGTACTAGGAAACTTTTAACCCAAAGGTAGTGAGTTTGATTTCTCAGTAGCGGCAGGAAATGGCCCTTGATGCAAGTCACCTAACTCACAAATCGCTCTCCGGGCGCCGGAGTGAATGGCTGCCCACTGCTATGTGTGTGTGTGTGTATTCACTACTCACTGCTCCTAATGTGTGTGCACTAACTTTGATGGGTTAAATGAAGAGGCAAATTATGAATATGTGTTATGGTCTCTTGGACGTCACTTCAATTTAAGGGTTAATTCACACAAAAAGAAATTGTCATTTATACTTGTTCCAAACCCGTCAAACTTCTATCCATGAAATACGCAACAACCACATTAATATTACAAAAAGTTCATAAGTGATCGGAAAACTGAACGGTTTAGTACAAATCTTCTGAAGAGACTCGGATCGCTTTATGATGAATGGATTACGTTTAGGATTTTATTTACATATAAACATTCTTTTCATAAAGTGATTCAATACATTTCACATGGATTAGTTTTATAATCTCTTTATGCGTAGACTGTCGAAAGTCTTACGGGTTTGGAATGAAATAAGGGTGAGAAAATGACAGAATTTTCATTTTTAAACGGACTAACCCTTTATTTTTATGATACAGATCCTAGTAGTACGTCTTCTCAAGAAAAAAAAGCTAAGACTTGACTCTCGATCAGGAATTGAACGGGTCATGTTATTTGCTAATTGCTACAATCTCATGCGAGTGACAGACGGATGAGAAAAGATGCCGTCGTGAAAGGGAGGGAAAGTTAATGTTTGTGATTAATGATAACAAGGGCACATGAAAGTAAATAATTAAGTACACTGATAAATCATTAATAAACAATAAAATATCTCCTAAAAAAATTAGAGTGAGACTTGAAAACTGGACTGATTTGATTCATGAATGCTAATTAAATTAATACAATGAAAAGCGGCATCATTTTCCCAAACCTGACATTATTACTTCTCTGCTGATCGTGGCAACAAGTGCTGTGAAGGATGCCAGGCTTTTCGGTAAACAAAACCTGACATTTAGTTGTTTTTCTTCCACAAATTACTGATTCATTTTTATTATACTTAAAAAAAAAAACAGTTTTGGAACGGCATGAATGAATGAATGACAATTTATGTTTAGACCATTAACAATTCATTCAAGAATTGACTGAAATACAGATCTGATTGAACAGTTCTATTATATGCACTCAATATCTGTAATTAAAGTACCTTGTACTGCAGAGTGGCAGGCTCGATCATCTCAAGGGGTCTTCCATTGACTTTAATAAGCCCATTTCCCCTCTTGCAGTGGGCAACAGCGGTGGCGGTTTTCTGTGGATAGTGAAAAAAACAGATAAGACATCACATCAAATATGACACTAGTTGAATTGGGGCATTTAAGCTTTTGAAAATGTGCTTTAGGAATGGAAGTGATATTTTAGGATATGCCAGTGCAAGTTGCTTTCAGTTACAACTGCTCAAACATGCATTTAAGTCAGGGACTAGACTAATGGCTTGTCTGCGAAACCGGGTTATATATTCTATTATATGATATTCTTATGGTCAGAATTAAGACCCATTGCTATACTAGACACAAGCACAGGCTAACAGCTAGTAAGATAAACAAGAGGCCCCTCCACAATATCTAACGTTATATATCTACTGAACAAAAGAAAATATGTAGATCAGATCTAAAAGCAACTGTTTTGTATGCATTTACTACTGTACATGTACACACTGAACTTCCCCACGTGTCAGCATACAGCCATTATTGGTAATGTATTCGTCCCTCATTGTTGATCTACACAGGCCTTAACATTATGCTTATTTTACATTTCAATGGTTTAAGAGCACATATATACTTCTGTATAACTTCTAACGGTTACGTTTAGTATATAAACTATATAAAACATTAGATTCATAGTCATTTACAAAAGCATACATCTGTTAGCATAGCCGGCTAAACTCAGCCCACATCACTGTCGTGAACGAGCACGAGGACATACAGCGTTTAAATACTCACTTTACGTCCAAAAACCTGGACAGACTGTAGAGGACCTTTGGCTGGCATGATTCTGGGGAAAAAATAAATGATTGTCGTTTAATTAAAGCATAAATTATCATTTAAAATCGTATTTTAGTGACGACTGCTTGAAGAACATACCTTTCAGAGCTCGAGCGCTGTTCGGAGAGGCCGCACAGGGGTTTCCCATGCGCAAAAGCAAGGGCGCTGTCGTAAACAAGCTTGTGTTTACGACAGCCGTAGTTGTAAAAATGTTTTTTTTGAAACATTTAATTTTTAGCACTTCACATTCACAAGATAACACGATTCAAATATTCACGTAAGTAAATAGATTAACTTTTGTTTGTAGACTTAATTTGGAACATTGAAAATAGAGGTAAAAAAAGAGAGAGAGAGAGGAGAGATCCGATCATTCTGATTATACGTACTATTCATTACATCAAAATTATTTAACGTAATTATATATAGAACAAACAGTATTTCAGATTGAAACCATCGTTTAAAAGAAAAGAAAATCTATTCTGATGTGACTTTTATTCCACATGCTACATAAATGTTACACTTCGCCACAAGATGGCGCTCTGTTGCAAGAGAATCATTCGAATCAACACCAATGGAGTAGAATGAGTTTGGCAAACCAAGTGCATCATCATCATCATCATCTTTCATAGGCTAGGTTAGGAAGCCTTTAAAATCATCATATTAATCACCCTAACCCATTCTTTTTTATATCCGAAAGGTTAATAGCTTCTCTAGTTTTAGCTAATAAGATGATTTGACTGTTGTACACTACGATACACTTAGCAGCTAAGTCAGTTGTGATTATGATTTCTTTTATTGTATTTTTGTCTATAATGTGTATTTGCTGGGGTCAAATGGCCCCTAAACAGAAACAAAATTACTAGAATGGATCAATGGACCCTGCAAGTATATAAAACTGCACTTTATGTATTATTAAGTGTATATTAAATATGGGTTTCATTCTTGTATTTATTTATACATTTGATCTTTATCAGTGAAGGCAAATAACCATTGTAAGCAACCATTACTGTTATCTTATACTCTAGTAGCCTACTAAGTTGTCAGATTGCTAGCTTAGTATAGGGAAACTTTCTTATTATCTTAGCAGTTAGCACATGCTTATAAAACACGTTCTCTAGTCTAGTCATTCCCATCAGTCTATTGTTCTTTTGAGATATGAAGACTGTTCCATGTGTGCACTACTGTCTTGACAGAAAAAAGCAAAATGGATCTAAATAACACTGAGAGAGAACTGGCACATAAGAAGAACAACAAGACAAGAGGACAGTCTTCAGACTGAGAAAATGATGCCTTTCAGGTACTCAACTGGCAGCTTCATTGAACCACACACACAAACACAAGTTTCTTCTGGACTGAGATGCTGAGCAAGTCTGAGTTTCAAAGGGATTTGACAGCTGGAAGTATTGATCTGTTGTATGAACAGTTTGATGGTCTTTGAGAAATTCTTTTGAGAAAGAGTACTGTGTTTATTTAAAATAGAAAATAAAGATATTATTCTCTCTCTCTCTCTCTCTCTCTCTCTCTCTCTCTCTCTCTCTCTCTCTCTATCTATCTATCTATCTATCTATCTATCTATCCATCTATCTATCTATCCTCTCTCTGTCCTTCATCTACACGTCATCTTCCTACTTTCACACTTTTCTTTACCTCGCCAGCCACTAATTACACAAACACTGAGGTGCAGAGTCAGGATGCATTTTGTCATCCAGTCCTTCTCCCTCCACCATAACCCCCTCTGTTAGCAATGCTGCTTTGAAGAGGATTGTGAGATTTGCATTTCACACTTTCTCATGGTACCTTTTGCCCTGAGTTGTGCTGAGGTGTGCTTGTGAGATGTGTAACAATAAGCAAACAGTGTTAATTAGTGGTGAAGTTGTGTGTTGTGTGTGTGTGTGTGTGTGTGTGAGGGCTAGCTGAACAGTAGCAGAGTCGGGCAGATGTTGGGTCTATTGTGGGGGAAATGGAGCTCACTTGGGCGACACGCTGCTGTTTGTTTTGCGATGAGATAATGAGGACTCCTGCCAAAGCACTTTTATACCAGCCTGTCACTATCCAGCACACAAACACTCACCCAGTGTCTTCCTTTCACTCCCTCTTTGGCTATAACACACTAAACAGATGTGCCATCACAACTTTGGCACTTCAAGTGTGAATATGGTGAACATGGTTTCATTTCAAAGCTCATGTGTAAAATCTTGGTCAGAGTACAATATTTGCTTTAGTTCTTTAGAAAGGACCTCGACATGAAGCTTTGATCCTTTTTGGCTTGTTCATATAATACATACATTGGTATAAAATGGAGATCTGGTTTGCTCATTATGGTGCTTGTTAATAACACCTTTTGATCACTGAAGTGTACCATTGTAAAGTCTGGTTTGATCGTTCCTGTTGATGGTAATTGCTGTTAGTTCCTCTCAGAGAGCTATGAAGTTCATTCAAAACAGCCACCATTTGTATTCAAAATCCTTTTGGTGAGGTAATTCACTTTGCTGCATCTAAACCAAAAACTCTTTCAAAAGTTTGCATGTTCATAGGACAATGGTACAGATGAAGAGTTTTGGCAAATGGATAATACGGAGCATGACGTGACTTGGGCTGTGAGTTCCATCCTCTTAATGATGAATGGAAGTTAATTAGAAATCTGAGAAAAAAAATTGTGGTGGTGGAGCAAGGCTAGAAGAATTGTCACATGTAGATGTCCTTGTGCTGTTATTGATAGAAATAGATGTTAATGGATGTTAGATGTTAATGCATTAACACCAAAATAATGGAACCCCTGCTGAAAAAGCTAATTGCTTTTGCTGGTTTCCCAGCTTTGCCAAGATGGTGTTTAACTCTTCTGCAAAATGGTCTTTGGCTAGAGTACCCAAAACCATTCTAAAACCAGCATGACAGACCAGCTTAACCAGCTTGGGCGATCAAAA
Source organism: Pimephales promelas (assembly GCF_016745375.1). The sequence goes on from NW_024121114.1 coordinate 789,886, forward strand.
AGACCATATAGTCAGGCTTTTATCATTTGGAAGAAGTCCTAAATTGATTAATTAGGAAATATATACGAATTGAATAAGAATGAAAAAATAATTTAATATAACAGTTGAGGTCTGTGTCTCATTTAAGTCAAGTGCCAAGCATTATTATTGTATTTTTATATTATATTATTTTAGCCACTTTGTTTTAAGTTTGTATAAGTTGCTTTAATCTGACATACTTTAGGGATTTCTTTCACCCAGCAAACATTGATTACTGTCAGTTTATCCAGTTTTCCAGATTTTCATTTGGTAGAATTTTATCTTTTTTTGACAAGGATCCTGTTGAGAGTTTTGATTGGTCACTGCCACCTCTCAGATACTTCACATGTTTTTCATAACGTTCTCCACAATGGTGAAAACCACAATGATGATTGATTCATTGTTGTTTGTTCCGCGTAGAGCATTGTCTCACTGAGGTTTCTTTGTTTTAGGTGGAAAAGCACATTATTGGGAAAAGATAGCATTACTATGAAAAAAACCGTGCCAAAACTCACAGATTTAGATTTATTTATATGTAGTTAGAGAGTGAGATCAAGTTATTGAACCAGTGTGGGTTAGTCACGCTCCCTGTGGCCAACATTGACTCATTCTCAATGCATTTAGCCCAGACTTGAACTAAAAGGGAATTAGTCCCACTGAAAACATCCTTTCTTTGTCTTCAAAAACAGCAGTGTTTCTCACACTTTGTAAAATCTATTTCTGTTTGACTGAGGATGAAACGCCTGCACGATGCCACACTATTAAAGCAGGAGATAATTGATGTTTAATATAGAGTTACGTGGAACATTTTGGACCAATCAGATTTCATAGTGATGGGGTTACCGTGAACAATGCCACAGAAATGTAAACCAAGAGATCCACTGCACTCTAGATTCATGCCAGCAAGTTTTTTCAATGGTAAATATCATTTACATTTCCTTCAGACGGTGTAGAAATCAAATTTACTTAGTTTTATTCTTATTCTTTCCCATTTCTTTCTCCCGAGTCAGTGTTAGTATTGGTAAATGAGTGAACGTGGCCTTGGAAGGTGCTGGAAGCAGGTCAGGGCAGGTGAGATGTCACGGGTTGAAAGTTGAGGGTCAGCTCCTCTACAAAACCCACAACGACACCTGATCTTCAGCCTGAGTTCACAGGGCGTATGACTCTGTTCCCTTGGGATGGGAGGCTGAGTGATCTAAACACACACGTCTCACTAAGGTCAGCTGGATTCTAATGCAACGTCTAAACATATACAATGCCACACTCTCCAAAAGAGAAAAAACGCAATCGAGACCCAAAGTCTTTAAGCAACCTTTGCCCAGTGTGGTCAGAGCCTTCGGCTCAAGTTTTGAAGTGAGGGCATCCGGGGAGGTTATGAATATGAATCAGGTTATGCTCAAATATTTTGATACCATCTTTTACTGTTTTAATAATTTAAATGGATGTTGTGTATGTACTTGTGAAATACACTTTGACATACATAAAAAGAGTACTTATTACAGAAATAAAATCATTTAAAGGAATAATAAATAAGGAATAATAGGCTACTTAAGTGTGAACTGAACCATGATTTGGGCGAGGTGGGACAATCTCATCCTAGAGGTTGGATCATGTTTTTTGGACAAAATGGATAAGCTGATGTCATCAATATTTATGATACATTTTCTTAGAAGAAAAAAAAATGCATATCTTCATTTTGTCAGCCTTTAGGAGTACAATAGCAGCACATAGGACCTGTTTACATTGGTATACCGTCTTGGGTGATCCACTCACAAGTGGTCGGCTAAGACATGTCACTGTTTACACCTGATATAATCACATGCATCTCAAATACGTCTTCTATCACCACTTGTGATCGGATATCATCAAGTGTAGGTTCTCTGATTTCATGGCTACATACATTCTGTCATGTGAAGGAGCATAATACATAATTATTATTATATATAAATATAAATATTTGATATATTAATAACACATTTTCTTAAATATATACATGCATGTGTGGGTATTTACATATACAAATTAATTATACATACTACACACATATATATTATGTAAACACAAACTTTTATTTTGGATGCGATTAATCGCGATTAATCATTGCCCATCCCTAGGGCTAAAAATGTATATGTGTTTTCAACTATTTGATTACACTAAAATAAAGGTTCATTATTGCCATTGATAGTTCCATCAAGAACCTTTAATATCTATGGAATCTTTCCATTGCACAAGAGTCTTTTTTATAGTGAAAAAAGGTTCTTCAGATTAATAAAATATTTTCACACTATAAGGAAAAATATTGTTCTTTTAAGAACTGTTCACAGAAAAGTTCTTTGGGGAAACATCTAATTTTATGGCATCACTGCAAAAAAACTATTGGAAACTTTATGTTTAAGAGTGAATTGTTTAAATAATCCAATCGCACAATGTTTTGGACCACTTGTGAAAAATTGCTTCAGTGTAAAAACAGGATCATAGATGGTTTCAAAACCATAGATAGAGTAAAAGCTACAACAGTCCATTGTAATTGGCAAAAAAATGGTGGAGAAACAAAACCTATTCATGACTGAAGCCATAACACTCTTCTACCTGTGCCATGGTATAGAGACAATGTATATATGGAAGGAAAGTATGCAGCTGGGGGTTTCAGAGGAGGTGTTTAAAATAATGACATATCCAGATCTGCTGGCAAATACTGCCCTGTAATTTTAATGGCTCTGTGCTGGTCATGTCAAGAGGAGTACATGAACCAATCCCTCGCTCTCTCTCTCTCTCCGGGGAGTAATTACTCCAAAAAGCCCCTCACACACAGAACAATGCAAAGAGTCATCACGCACTCACACAGCCAAGGTCAAAAACAAAACCTCACACACATACACACACTTACATTCCTTCAACAAGGGATGGGAGCGTGACAATCGGGAAACAACGGCTGTTAGTTACAGAAAATGAATTAGGACTTGGGCTGGGGAGCGGAGAGCAGAAGAGAGGGCTAGAGGAAGTACTGGGATTACTAGCTGGATTGCAGAGGGAGTAGAGGGCTGCTTTCACCCAGTAAACTGCACAAATTTATAAGACCCCTGGGGCCGTTCTGATACCCCATCCCCGCCCTGCACCTCCAGAACGACTGATTTAAAAATAATCTTAAATCAACGACTGACAGGCATCAGAAATACCACAACCAGGTCAGAGAACTCACTCCAGCTCCAAATTACACCTGGGCTTTATATAAAATAATTTGGTCACTTTAATAATAAAATAATTTCGTCACCAGTACAAATATCTTAACATTCTTAAATCAAGATACACTTACTTGAGATGCTAAATGACATACTGTAGATTTTAAGTCTTATTTTCTGACAAATGAGTTTGTTTAAAGGGGTGATGAACAGAGAAATCAAATTTTCCTTGAGCTATGGACATCTAACAGGTCATCCTATTATAAAAATATCCTGTAAGTTTCAGAACTGAAAAACGTCCTTGTTAGTCCAATAAAAGCTTTTATTGACATCAGCCCCACAAACGACTCGTTTTTAAAAGTGGGGAACTGACGTCAAAGAGGATAAAACACCACCCCCGCAGAAGAAGATCAACTCCTACTTCAACACGGGCGGTTTAGCCCCGCCCACTGATTCGCGCATTACGCGCATAGCTAAATGACATAGATGCCTACCTCGTGATAACAAACCGGATCGAGCTATAAGCTTCCTCTGGATTCCAATAGGACTGCATAGATAAACTTTATTTTTAATGACGTTCCAGCTGATGAGGTAAAACATTTTCCATCTGTTCACTTCATTTCACTGAGGATTGTTTTCTAAACAAGACTGGATTTGCAGAACGATTAAGAGTAAAGAACAGTGCTGTGCCGTCTAAATTGGATCCGACAGGAATGGTGCAACACACGGAATCTGGGTCGAACATGTATGGGGGAATCTTTCCGGTTGCCATTTTACAACATTGGACGTTTTCAAAACAATTTCCCTTGTCAGCGTAGTCTCATCCCAAGACGTCATAACTGACGTCTTGGGACGTCTTTTGACCATACGTCAACATCCACCATTTTAGGGTACCCTTTAACGTCGGTTAGATGATGTTATCAGATCCTAACCCTACCCCAGTCCTAAACCTACCCCGTCACCTAACTGACGTTAAAGGTAAAACGTCGGTTGTGTGACGTCCCAGGATCGTCATGTAACTGACGTCAAAGGATACCCTAAAACGGCGGATGTTGACTTATGGTCAAAAGACGTCCCAAGACGTCAGTTATATGACATCTTGGGATGAGACTGTGTTACCCAAGTGCATCGACGGGTGAGTTGAAACTCATTATAATATGCAAAACTGTTATCCACTCACAGCAGTGGGCGTTTACTTTCAAGTCTTCAGTGCAAGACGCCCATAAAAACCGAGCGTTTCTGAGCTGGTCTCAAAACTAGGGTAGAAAATAGGCTATTACTTGTTCATTTGGATGTTTTTGAATGCAAAAACCAAGCGAACGTCATAAGTTGACATCAGACAACAATATAAAAAAATTAAAAAAGCCAGTTCATGACCCCTTTCAAACAAAGAAAAATATCTGCCAGTTGAGTAAGAACTAATGAAGCTTGGTTTTGCAGTGTGGTGGTAAGATGGAGGCATTTTATATATATAAAAAAAATCCCTCAGCAAAATTACTGACAACAATATTTATTAAATGTTTTTTGATTATGGTTGTGGTTGCAGGAGCTCTTAAAGCAAGTCTTTTAATAAGCAAGCAGAACACGCAGGAGTATCAAAATCACAACTACACCTTAACATAAACAATACCTGACAATCTAAGGGTGTCTCAATCAGTTATTTATTAGCTCCCGAGCTCGTAAATCAGTATATCGTGTTAACCAATTCAGGCACTGATAAGGACAGTAAAGGACGCTGGCTCACTACACATTTGGACACTAATGACTCGTGACAACGTCGTCGTTGTAAAAACATCATTACTGGTATTTATGAATGAGCAGAGCTGTTGTGCCGTGAGTTGGCTTACTTCAAGTGATTTACTGTAAGTTCCGCGCTTCAGAACTTCTGTTAAGGGAGGATAGTGAGCATCGATGCACCCTGGTTTTGTGGGACTTTTTTGGGAGTGAACATTCAGTGCCCTGGAATGATTCTGCGATGAATAGCAGATTCCAAGAATCCCACTGTACAAGAAAAACTTTCCATCCCCATTTTTCCATCTCAGATTCTGAGAGTCGCTACTGTTGAGCTGATGTATTAGTTTGGACGGCTGCAGCCCATCCAGTTCCGGATGTGATGCTGGGCCCACTCTGATCTCTACTGCTCCCGCTAGACCTCTTTTACAGCAACAGGAAATGCTGCCTGCCATGGGGTCACGACCCACTCATTTTGACATATGCGTCAAGAGCAGCCCACCCTCTACAGGCATAGAAGGTTTCCGGTCCGTGCAAGGTGTGGAATGATTAGGGAAGGAAACGGAGGGCAGACAGAGCTAAGACAGAAAGAGAGAGCGAGAGAGAGGCAGAACATGAAATGAGTGAACACATCTGTCAGACATCAGCTATGCAACATCATTGCACACACTGCACCGGCTCACCTAGCAGAGCCCCAGATGCCTTTAATACAGCCGGTCCATAGAGAGACTACTGTACGATCCAGAAATTCAGCAGGGGAATAAAAGATAATACGATCCAGAAATTCAGCAGGGGAATAAACAGCCCATTCTCACTCCCAAAGCGTCACCTAACTGACGCCTTGGGAAGCATTTGACCATGCTTCAATATCTGACGCTTTAGGCGCCCTTTAGCGTCAGTTAGATGACGCCGTAGGATCGCGTCATGTAAGTGACGCTAAAGGGCGCCTAAAACGTCAAATATTGAAGCATGGTCAAAGGTGACGCCTTGGGGTGAGAATGTGTTGGAATAAAGCATGGATGGATGGATGGATGGATGGATGGATGGATGGATTGATGGATAGATAGATAGATAGATAGATAGATAGATAGATAGATAGATAGATAGATAGATAGATAGATAGATAGATAGATAGATAGATAGATAGATAGATAGATAGATAGATAGAAATGTGATGAAACAGGCACAATTGTAGAAAATCTGGTCATTATACTAAAATAGTCGACCTCATGCTCTGATTGACAAATCAGAATCAAGTATTCCAGAGAGCCATAAATGATCTTCATTTTTAATGAAACCTGAGAGAAATCTGTTCATTTTATGACACCTTTATGACCCTGAATGGATGAAAGCTCTCAGTGCTTTCAATGGATGAAAGCTCTCAGGTTTTATCATAATTTGTGTTTTGAGGATTAACCAAAGTCTTATAGGTTTAGAATGACATGAGGGTGAGTAAATGATGACAGAATTTTCATTTTTGAGTGAACTAATACATTTCCGACTTGTAGACTATTGGGAACTATTTACTGTGAGAAAAGAAATCCAGATGTAATTTTTTTTTTTTTTTTTACTGTGTATAATGTATAATCGAGTGACGTGTGCCATTGGAGTCAGTGGAAGTGAGTAAATAGTGAGTCTTGCAGAAATCTTTACTTTTTAACAAATGAGCCAGGGTTTCTTCAACTAGATTTATGCGTTGCCAGCACTGGTATTTGTCCCTCTGCCAGCTGTTTTCTCTTTCTGAGGTAAATCCCAATAAATCAAAGAGAGCTAATCTGCTGAGAAAAATGTGCCCTTGCCCGTTGGAGGGCTAACTTTTCCTCCATTGGTTACAGGGTATGAATCACACGAACGATCAACACTTTGTAATGGCAGGCAAGCGGTTCTGCTGTTTCTGAATGCTTGCACAACTTGTTCAGCTTTGTTTTAAACCCAACAAATGCTTTCAGTATCTCAGTGTATTCGTTTGATTAAATGTTGTTGTTAGAATATATTAATTGGAGTAAGCATTTTTAGTTTAATTGTTTCACAATATAAAAATCATCATCAATATCAATCAAATAAATAGTTAATAAATAGATAAATTGCAGTCATTCACAGAATTATCAACTTTACGTGCGTTGTACTTCAACACCCTCGACACGGCACAGCGTGGATGGACACTATGTTTGAGGAGAGTATGCAGCTGTCAGTCATCGTGCCGGTGTGGATACTGGCATTCAGAATCATAAATTATTCTTTTTGTAAGAATGACCAACATAAAAATTTTCACTGGAAAATGTTTTCTGAACTAGTAAGAAACATCCACCGTTGTTCTAAGGATAAAAACCATTGCAGTAATTTAAATCGTGCTGATTAAATATATCATATCATATCAAAAACCGTACAAATGATACTTTGTTCTCAAATTGCTAATGTTAACAACATCAGCATTGTGTGAGTACATGTAATGTACTTCCGATATATCCTTGTTTTCGTATTGGTCCAGTTGCAATCTCTTTTTTCTGTAGTCGCTCTGAAGTCCAAACAAAGTCTTTTGCATTTTACAGAGGGTGAATCTGTTGTCACTGGAGATTGTCGTTTGAACTAACACAGTCTCATCCCAAAAAGTCATATAACTGACGTTTTGGGACGTATTTTGACCATACGTCAATATCCGCCTTTTTAGGGCCCCCTTAAACGTCGGTAGATGGCGATCCCGGGCCGTCATACAACTGACGCTTTACCTTTAACGTCAGTTAGGTGACGGGTTAGGTTTAGGGTTAGGTTTAGGTATGGGGTAGAGTTAGGATCCCATAACCTCATCTACCGACGTTTAAGGGGGCCCTAAAAAGGCGAATATTGACGTATGGTCAAAAGACGTCCCAAAACGTCAGTTATATGACGTCTTGGGATGAGACCGGGTTGTTTGAACCGCCACCATTATTCTGGATCCGTCATAAAAAGATAAGTTTAATTATATCAAGTGTTGTGAGAAAAGGCTATAAATCACCTCCAATATCCTCATGCGCGATATAGCTTATACTAGCCGAGACTCTTCTTTATGTGTACAGATGTGACGTAACGACACAAAGACATGCTCGAATCTCCCGGGGAAATCCACCAGTACCACTGGAATTAAAAACATTATTGCAAGCTTACAGCTTTGAATCGAGCTACGGCAAGCAGAGAGTTTTGAACACTGGCTGGGTATGTACTTGTATTTATTTTGGATAATTTTAACCCAAAAATGCTACGGACTGCATGTTTTAAATATAATGTATAATCTGAGATTAAAAGTTTGTCCATTGATCTGACATTACAAGAATAGTGAATTTTACTGGGATCTTAATGCATTATTACCTACCAGACATTAGATTGGTCCTTTCCATTGGTCAAAATTTTGACATGTCAACAATAACGATACATCAGGATTTTGTCTCAAATGTGGCTCAGTCATTTCTGGTCTCTCTCTCGGCTCACTAAGGGGTCACCCTGCTCATCTGTTAGAGGTAAAGTGATCTGATCATTGTGTCATTTGTCATGTAACCCAAGTCTTTCGACCATAATAATAAGGTTCATTTAGACGTTAGGCAGACTGACCTGCAAAATGCAGATTATAATTTATACCTAATAAACTGTCAGATTTGACAATGCATCTCTAAAAATAAGACATTCCCAGAGCTTACATTTATGGGTGCGTGACCTGTGTATTCACAGGATTAGTGCTTAGGATCATGTGACGTCTTTTTTTCTTCAGCATGTCCTATAGATTTAATTGTGCATAAAATTAAATTAAACAGAATTTTAAATTACAGTAATCATCTCTGAGATATCTTATAGATTTTTTATTTATTTAAGATATATAAACATATATATTACATTTAAAGAAATTCACTGAAGCACAATTTACATTTCTCTGAAAAACTCATTTCAAACACTAATCATAAGCCTTTAAAATGATCAAAATATGTATTTTTTAAATCATGTGAACATAAAAAAATCTGTCAAGTACTCTATGTCCAGGCTTTTTTTTTGACTGCAGTGTCATTTTTACACATATTTTTAGACCATATATCACATTAGTGAAATGTTACTATGGATTTGACCTTGTGAGACTCTCTGAGACCATTTGATAGCCTATGAAGGGCCGGCACGGGGGTCTGTGTGAGGAAGAGCTGACCCTCGAAGAGGGTCGGGGTTCCCGAGACTGACCTCACCATGACCTCTGTTTGTTTTTACAGGTTTCTGTGCTCCTCTTTGAAACCAAGCCTAAGAAACCAGCCCCTTCCATTCGGTCCTCCACCAAAACATGGCACAGTCCGAACATGGGCTTGACAATGTGCCAAACACTCTGAGGGGAATGAAATCACTAATAATGAAATATAGTAGTTACTTAGGCACCTAGTTTGCTAAAGGAACCATGCAAATGAATTAATGATCCAAATACGCCCACAAAATTCAAATTGGCATAAAGTAATAGGCAATCTTGCAGGTCTGTTTGGCCAGCTCAATCTTTTCCCACCTATCTAGGCTGCTCTTTGCCCAGTATTTTACGTGTAACTTTGGTGTATTCAATAAGCTGTGACTGAATTACACTGTCCTCTCGCCCTTTTGGGTCATCTCTGAAACCCCAGTGCTTCTGACTCCCTCGGGAGTACAAAGGTTCAGAGAAACCTACCTGACAACAACCACTTCACCCTTTCATCATCTTTATTTCATACATCTTTGATGTATAGTGTGATGTGACCTGCGTTACTGATTATATGTGAGTCTCTGGGGGAAAAGTTTTTTTTTTTTCTCCCCTCAGTCAGTTCTCTGGCAGTTGATGCAATATGCCTGAAACTCTTCTTGCACAGCTGAAATTAAAACACAGAAAGCTTCATCTAGCTTTTATGTCTTTATGTTTTTGTCGACTTCCGGCAATTTTTTCAACTTATTTGTCTTTTGGTGATAATGTGTGATGTAACTGAAAATATCTGGATGCAGCCAAAAAACTCCTCCCTCTAAAACAATCGCAGTTGTACCAAGACAAATCTCTTTACGTTTGCATGACTTGCTTGTTGTATATCACTCATTGCAAATGTGATGTCGACCTCCCACTCTGCATCATCTGGACGTCTCAACACCAATAAGGGAATCTCACCAACTCTGTGAGGAGCGTGACCAGATGAGCAAATCCATAGGAATGCTGCTAAGAACAAGTCATGCACATTTGGTGCTCAGCATAATTTGTCTCTTAACACTATCTACTGGGACATGTCCATATCCTTTACTCTGAAATCTCAGAGCAGTCTGCTTAAATGTTCACACACCAGTCTAATGTCTCCATTATGACATAATCAGCAATTTCCTCCCAGCTTGTGCTTGTAGTCAACACAGTTGCCCTCAGAAGAAACTGTTCAACAACAAAATGAGGGCAAAAGCTAGTTTTGCGGGCTCTCAGTGCTGGTGGGCGTGATGATGATTGGGAAGCGGATTCTGCAGTGGCTCTGACACTAAAGTTACAGCACCCCACTGTCACACGGTGGGTGGGATGGAGATTAAACAAAGTGGAATCTCCTGCTTTGTTTTTGCTAGCTGTTTGTGACCTGGTTTTGGTTACCTAGAAATTCAATTTCACAAACTGAAAAATGGGCCACCCCAAAAATATCAGAATAATCATGACTTGAGAATTTGAAATGTATTTACAGGCTTGCTAAGATTGATTTGATTGAAATGTTTTAGAAACATTTAAGAAACCAACATATTTTGAGGTGTGAAATTATCCACTGGAGGTCTCACAGATCAAGCGCTGACTTTGTGTGTGGCGTTCTGTTCTCCATCTGTCCACGGTGCCCTGAACGGAGAGGGTCAGTAGTGATCCAAGAGGAGAGCTGTCCTTTTCTTAGCCAGACTGTCCTCACCTCCATTACACAGTGTGAAACAACAAATTAACCAGCAGCCTTCCAAATGACACCCAAAACCAGCACAGGTTTTGGAAAAAAAACTCTTCACCCTCCTGTGTGGTCTGATTTTTGAGCACAGTAGCTTTCAACTATTTGAAATATAGTTTTGTGTTGCCTTTTTTCATTAGTGGTGCATCTCCAAATATGTACAGTGGCTTAGTATTTCGGCTATTATTGGCTCAGAATACATTAGTCACCCTTTAAAATGCACAAATGTCATGGCATTAGATAACAAAATATCAAACCCAATGCGAAAGCACAAGCACACTTTTCAAGCAAAATATTTCATGATAAAACTATAGATATTGTTTGCAAAAAAGGCAAAAAGTATTTGGATACTTATATTGTTGTCAAATGTTAGTGGTACATGTCCATAGTTAATGTGATGCATTTGAAAATATGATAACTCTGCTTGGACACCTGTGTGAACTTGAAGAAAACTGACTTCATACATCCAGAAAAATGACCTTGACACCAGATGGTTAAAACTATTTGGCAAAAATGGCTCAGAAAATGTCTAGTGTTATTTGTTTGAGGATGCTGCTTGGGTTGATATGTTGTATCTATTGCAATGACATTTCATATAAGTCTGAATTAGACTAGACTTCTGACTAAGTGTACAAATTTGCAAATGCAAAATGGTATACTCAAACAATGGAGTATGGTGCTAGCAACTCGAATCAAGGGCTTGATTATCAGGGATTAGAGTGCATTAAAGGGATAGTTCACTTTGAAATTAATTTTTGATATGTTTTAGCTTACCTCAAGGGCATCCAAGATGTAGGTGTCTTTGTTTCCACAGTATTTTCAATTTTTATATTTTTAGGTCAAATCATTCTTGGGTGTCAGTCATAATGGAGGAATATGGGGTCCACCTCTAAGAGCATGCACAGAGAAGTCAAAATTAAACATGATTTAATGACTCATATAAGTACACATTGATGGCCTAAGACACGAAACGAGCGGTTTGTGTGAGAAAACGAACAGTATTTATAACGCTTTCACCTCTTGTAACCACAGCCACGTCCAAGTGATCTGAAGGCATGGGTGCTTTGGTCTGCGCAAGTGCCTGAAAGCGCTGGAAATGATCTCTTGCGCGGTCACCGTTGTCTGTTGAAATATCGAAATCATCTTCCATTGCGATTTCCTGTATATCTAAATATGTTTACATCTTCACAGTGAAGGATAACACTTCTGAAATCTCTGTGTAAACAATGAGTGATGTACACGCGCGAGAGATCACTTTCGGCGCTTGCCGGCACTTGCGCAGACAGAAGCGCCCTTGCCCTCAGAGTACTTGGACGTGACTGTGATCACACACAAACCGCTCGTTTCGTGTCTTAGGCCATCAATGTGTACTTACATTAAATCATGTTTAATTTGGACTTCTCTGTGCATGCTCTTTGAGGAGGACCCCATATACCTCCATTATATGACTGACGACAGACAGGAAAGCTTTGGAAGCAAAGACACCTACATCTTGGATGCCCTTGAGGTAAGCTAAAACATATCAAAAATTAATTTCAAAGTGAACAATCCTTTTAATATAACTTAAGCAATGGTAAAAGATGTGAGTGGTATTATTACTTGTCAATATGCTTAGTGAAAACCAACACTAATTAATAGACCGGTTTATTTTGGGATTATTGGCATATTACTGTAACAGATGTACTGTACTGGCCTGGTGTCATTCATTCATTTCTTAATAGTGCATATTTTCTAATTATATATTATTCAAATATATACAACATTTTCGGAAGGATCCTTGAACCGATACTGGGATGAATTTGGACAATGAGTCAGACCCCATCACCCCATGTTATATATCGCTAGTGCTGCTACATAAATTCAATACCACTCAGTAAAATGGGCCCCCATATATCGTGAAAAGACATAAATAAAAAAGAGATGGTATTGTGGGGCAATGCTTTAAAAGTGTGTGTGTAAACGCAAGGTAAGGTGACTGTAGGAATGGGTAGTGGGGTGGAGGGAGAGTATGTGCTCAGATTCCGGGGCCTCGCTACCGTTACACACATAAATCAGCAGAGCGTGACTAAATCCCCGGTAACAGGAGCCGGAGCTGTGGTCCCCCCGGACCCCGCAGAGCACATCAGTGTGTGAGCACGCTGAACCCTCATCCCCTGCCTCCAACCCCAGCACACACCGCTAACCCAAACACTGAGGTCAGGCGTGGACCCCGCTCACAGAGCACAAACACACACTGACACCAGGGCCTAGACTCAGATAAAGCCATTAAAGCCATTAGAGACAGACATCACCTGAAATCTGCACTGGGGACCCACTGTGAGATCCAATGACGGATGGGAGGTTAAGAACCAAGGACACGCTAAGAGGAAAAGCAAACATAGCTATTCATCATCTCTGTGTTTGGCTGTATTGTAACGATGCATCATCAAATGTCTTGAATGACTTGAAGTATTAGAATTATGCACATAACTCATCTCACACTGTTTGTGCCATATTCAATCGATTTGTGTAGCAAGTTATGGCGAAGTGTTTAGTTTTACCTGAACAGATGATAAAATGAAAAAAATATATTTTTAACCTACATTGAAGGTGGGACTCAAAAAACCTAACTGGGAAGTAGGGATAAATACTCACCTATCAATCATTAAAATGATGTCGTGATGACATTAAAAAATAAAAAACTCATCATCACTCAAATCATCCACATCATGCTATGATCTCAACTTACAGTTATAAAAAATCAGCATGGTGAATATTTTCATTCCCCGACAATATTATTGTCTAGATTCTCAATTTTCCTCCTAATCATCCCACGCTATGACTACAGTCACCTATGTCACATAATACCTCATAACACCCAAACTCACAGTATCACTACAAGCTTTACTGTGTCAGAGCAGCTGGGCTTGACCACCAAGAGACTAGGAGTTAAAGTGTGCTGTGTTCGTGTGAGGGTAAACAGCTGATCCTTCTTGTCCAAGTCCTACAAGTTTGTTGTTTGTTTTCAGTCTTGTTTACAAGAACCATCCCGGTAGTACATGGGCTATAGGACCAACCATGCTGTCGTCAAGTAGGAATTCATAGAATGTGGCTGCAGTTGGCTCTGACAGATAATCGTCCCTTACCTTACACCCATCCCCAACACACACCCAATTCACAATCTAGGTTTACACAGTAAATTTAGACTCAAGGAAACCTGTTGAGAATAATTCACGTATTGTCAAAATTAAGAACCCAGGGATACTCTTACCATTGTAAATTCCCTCACCTAAATGGATGACATAAAGAAGATCCTGTTTGTCACCATTATAGAGACTGGTTGGAACTCAGATTTCATTTATGACCAAGACTAGACACATACATTGCTGAACAGACAGACACTGCAGATTTTAGTCAGACCTTGATGGCCAGACAGAGGCTGTGTTACAGCACTTTATCAACATATATATATCCCTGATATATCTGAACTGTCCCAACAAGCATTCAGCCAGTAACAAATTCTGTTTTGGACGTAAAGGATGCCTCAAACTGTCGGGTAGATGAAGTTGAGGTGGGCATACACGCAAAACTCTTAACAATAACCCAGCACAGCAAATCATCTGAGCTGTAGTGCAGTGAAATTGATCAACGACCCAGCACACCTTAGTAAATGCGCAGAACATAACATCACTACTGTGGTGCAGTAGACTGTACACATGCTCAGATCACATATAAATACTCCGACCGGGCATTGTCCTGATCCCACTCTCACCACTACTTTCCTGTATCCTCTCCACCGTATTATAAAGTCAAAAATGCAATTAAATTGTATGAAAATGTATGTTTAGAATATGCATTATTTTTAGGCCTTGTCCACACTAATACGTTTAAAAAATGCGTCTTTTTCTCTCCATTTTTGCTTTCCGCCCACACTGAGATGGCGTTTTTATTAATGAAAACAAAGCTTTTTGAAAACGCTCTCCAAAGTGGATACATTTGAAAACACATTGTAGTGTGGACTGTCAAAACGTAGATTCAATGACGTAAGTTTAGTCATGTGACACATATTGAACCCATATATTCATGTTTATACCGATATTGTGTACCATTCACTTTCACACAGTTGCTAAAATATGTACTTTGCACACTCTTCATATCACAGTCCTGCAAAGGGTTACAATTCCATCTGCATCATCTCAGTGAGGGTTTACGCATGTGCTCTAAGGTGAATTTAGCGCTTTCCGACGTTTCAGTTTGGAGAAACTTTTGGAAAACGCCTGAAAACGAACAGAAAGTGTTTTTAAATGATAACACCGTTTTCAAATGTATCCATGCTAATGTAGTCTTAGAGTTAGGTCATCGATGCAAATGGCAAATTGGGTGCTCTGAAGAATTTATTTTTTTTTTTACTTGCTGAGTGGGTCCTGTTTTAGCAGTGGTGGAGTAAGTGGAGTTCCAGTGTTTTGTTCAATGTCCACACTGCATTATGTGACATGACTGTATATTTTACCCACTGAGGTTTAGCAGGGATAACTTTCAACAAGCCATTAGGACAAAGCTGCCTATGTTATTCCACCAGCATAAAGCAGACAGAGCTGATAACACATGCCAGCGGTGGCTGGTCTCTTTATCTCCTTACTAAAGAAGACCATCATTCATCAATATCCTTTTAGTTTCTTTTGGAAGCAACCAATGTGTCCCTCAAAAGTCTGTTGTTGTTTCTGTTCCATGGCTTAATTCTCATAATCTTTGTTATAACACAGATTCGGTGTACTGAGTTACCATATCTCCACGCTCCTCATATTAGGAGACTGTTCCCTGCTTTGCTGTTATGGGAATGGTCACACTATGCTGGCTAATTGGTTTTATGGTGCCTTATCGTCAGTTGAATCATACACTCCCTGAGGCGAGCAAGATATTAATGATCTTTTCAAGGGTTTTACATCAAAGAACAAGCATAGAAGGAAGGCCAAATGACTTAGTTGCATGAATTGTTTTGTTGGAAGTCATTGAGGGGGATCCCTTCAAAACATGGAGACTCAAACAAACCAAGACTCAATTTGCCAAACATGTAAGGGAACGTGGTAGACAGGATACAGACTGGATAGGGGTCACTGGTCAGGGAGCTGTTGACACAAGCGGAAGTAAGGTCAAAGAAAAAACTTTTGGCACACTTAATGAAGGTGGAAGAGTAGGTAGAAACTATCGTTCATTGATATGATGGGCACTTGCCACAGACTAAAATGTTAACATTCCTCTTTCAAAGTTTACGACTTACTAATTGGGAATCATGCTTCTGTTAGACTTCCAGTTCTATCCAGTCAGGGCATTTTTTTTTCGGTCTCTAATCTGATGTGAGGTCATTGTAAGTTAGCCGGCCATGGAGACGCTAACCTTGCTCCAGTGCTAACTGATGCACTTCAGCCGTTGTTCTTTTGAACCAACCCCCTTCAAAGCCCAATCCCATCAGGAGAATGCAGATGCCATCATTATTTTCTTGGCTAGCTTTGAAACTCAAACCCCCTCATCTCTGACCTGCGCATCAGAGCCCGGTGATGATGACTGTGAGAGATGGCGTCTGTTTGCTTTGCTTTAGCATGGTGGAGCTTCACTCTGGGATCTTGAGCCAGACTGGGGACTAGTTTCAGCCACTGGAGGCCAAAGTGTAAAGGAGGAGATGCTATCACACCAAAAAATGGAGCCAGAATGGTCATCAGGGACTTGATTCCTGGATGGGTACGAGGAGGCCAGGAGGACCGTGTTTGTGCAGGCTTAAGTCCAAAGGGTAGAGAAAAGGGTCAGGCTTTGCACTGTGACTAGTGATAGCCTCTAAAGAAATACTATATCAGGAACTGTTTGAGCTTCTAATGCCTCTTGAAGGACAAAGGGTTTGACAGTGCTGAAATGTAGCCAAGGCCTTTCTGGATGATAAATGGTAATGCTCAGGAAGGTTCGGATTGAAATGGTTTTCAATTATTTGTATACAGTTAAAGCCAGGAGTGAAAACGTTTGGAATGTGAATGAAACTTGGCCATGATGCTGACGTGACCTGAAAACTTTTCAATCTCAAAAAGTAGTAATAAATACTTGTCTGAGTGCACTTAACCATTTAGTGTCTATTTTGTGAAGGCATCTACAAAATAACTTTACTATAGAGTGTTGAAGGGTTTGGATTAGCTATGGTAGCCGTTAATATCTTGTCTGTTTCCTGATTGTACATATGTTGAATGACCTTGTTTCCACTTCATCACTGCAAATTGGAGCAAAGCTATATTTTACTCATAGGGGGACTTGACCTTTGATCTTACGGGTGAGGGAGGTCACAACCCAGGTGGGGCATTGTCATCACTGCCGTGACGTGGCAACTTAACCTCCAATTGGATGGTTCGATTTCCAGGTGTGAACAGAGCTAATATATGAGTTTTCCGTCATGCTGAATGAATTTTCTCTGAAATTGGCCCATGATGTTGGAGCTCAGAGCCTCCGGAAGATGATGAGTTTGACCTGAAAGCTCACAGAGCTCTGCTTCGCTCACAGTCTGAGTATAGCTGTGTGTGTCATCAGTGATGCGGTGTGAGCACATTCATGACTTATTATTAACCAAGGACAGCAAAGTCCAAATAATGAATCACATAGAATGAGAGACAAATAATGAAAAGCGATCATGTAGATGTTAATGTGAAAGTCCTACTGTAGCAAAATGGGCTTTGGTTGGTAATCGACATGACTTTTTAAGCATTTTTGGGATAAGATAATGTTAATCTCATAGCTTGCATTACTATTTGAAATAATAGTTTCACATTTTTTCTCATCATTTGACAAAATTACAGTTTGATGGAACGTATATTCATAATACTTTTCTCTAAATTCTAAAATCAGTCACTAGGTCATAAAAGTCCCCCTAGTTGAAGTAAGACCCTTAAATTTGAGTATGACCTTCATTGGAGGTTTTGTCCTGTGTATTTATATCTCGACTGCAAAGTAGAAAAAGGACACTTGCCCTAAGCATATTATAAGTGTTACATAATGGAAAGTTGCCATAAAACACAATGGCGCCAGTACATATTGTAATGATGCTAATGCCAGATCTAACTCAAGTGGAGATTTATGGGATTATATAACTATCTTTTTATGAGTTTTAAAAATATTACTATAATGCGGACAGTGTTTAAGACAGTCTTCAAATGAATTTCTAATATTTTTGCTAGTTTGAGAGGTCATACTTGTTTTTTGTTCTAATTACATGCAGTGCTAATTCTAAATCACTGTTTTCATAAATGTAGCATATGTTCATTATGTTGTGTGAACACATGAGCATTTTAAAACATGAGATACCCTCAACCTGGGATGCAGGTCAGATCGACTCTCATCTCCGCCACGAATGATGAGCTCTCTAACGACACGTCCCTAGAGCTTTATGCCCCTTGGCAGGATATCCCATGATTCTCTCTGACAGCTGAAGCACCAGCTCCTTGACACGTGGAGAGATTTATCAGCTGAGGCGTGATACTCTGGAGTCCTCTGGAGAGGCATACACGAGAAAGAAGAAACAAATTGCATTCTCTTTTCACTGTTAATTAAACATAACCTTTAAGTCCATGCCAATCGCTTTTTTGAATGGCTACACTTCCTGCTGAACAAAATTATCCCAGTGATTATTTGTGGGGTTTTTGTACAGATGTGTCCATTGACTGTAGCATTCATATTTATGAGATAAACGCACCTAAACACCACAAAGTCGGATTTCGTTTCTGGATTTAGTTTGAGCCCTAAATTTCTAATTTGGGGGACGTCCATTTAAAAGTAATTGTTCCATTAGGTAGAGCAGTTATTTTGTGTTTCGTGAAAGTACACATTAGCCTAATATTCATGATATTTGCATTACTTTTTTTAGTAAGTGGCAAGAAAGTACGCAGCTTTAGTATAGTTCAGCCAAAATGGAAATTCTTTCATCATTTATTCTCCTTCATGTTGTTGAGTTTAACACTGAAATTGAAGAATCATTTGAGGGAAAAAAATGACGTTGGTTTCGCAATGAGTAATGCAGTGTGTCCAAATAAAGAAACCAAAGGCACTCTTCAAGGATCTTCTGGTCATGACAAGAAGAAAAAGACCATGGCTAAATCTGAAATCAACCTCATTCACTATTCCCTACGTTAATGAAAACGAGTAAGAGAATTCGGACAGCTGAGTGTACATAGGCTGTACGCTCATTATTGCAGTGCAATGTGGGATTGAATAAGTGCACTCAATAACGTCCACTATGGTTTCGGACACCACTACAAATGGCTGTCCCTTCAATTAATGGCCTATTTGAGTGTATAGACCATTTCACAAGATGTAAACAACACTGGTCCAGAAGCACTTCCTGTTTCAGTTTTTTAACACTACATAAAAGCTGGGATAAAATACAACCAACAGAACATTTAAAACTGAATCAAAAAGTTAAACAAACATCTTTAAGATGTTTTCTTTACATGTGAAAGAAAGAAAACAGTTACAAACTGAAACAGGAAGTGCTTCTGGACCAGTGTTGTTTACATCTTG
The DNA here is from genome assembly GCF_016745375.1 of Pimephales promelas. Next base: position 809,255 of record NW_024121114.1, read on the forward strand.
TGAAATGGTCTATAGGGGGAGATTTCGGATTCAACCCATGAGTCAGCATGATGACCTTGTTATCTAAAGGAATCTGAGAAAGCAACCAAGTGACACCAAAATGAATAAACAGATGACTCCATCGCAGGCATCCTTTGATGACCTAAACTGCATTACTGGAAAGGCAGTTGAGGGTTGCTTTCATATATTTGAAGACTTCACATGCAAAAAATGAGATAACAATATTGAGCGAATGCTCTTGACACATAGTATACCTTCATAAAATACTTTAGCCTCAAAACTGCTAAATTCCAGCCTCAGCATATTCAGAAATACTGATTTGTTGGTAGAAACCTCTAAACGCCACTTCCCTTTGTCGACAAAAGCCTCTAAGTTCACTTAACCAATCAGAGGAGACAAATCAAATTATTTCGATTTCAATGTGATTTCAATTATCGAGCTGAGAAATGTATATTTTAGGACAATGGATTGTTTAGATTTGACTAATATCCGAAACTTAAGTACCCTGGCAAACAAGAATACACACCAGCACTAAATGATTAGTCAAATTAACAACCATGACAACAAACTCAACTCAAGAAAATGGTGCAAACTGAAAAACGAAGTCCAAATGGCATGTGAATGTGACAGTACACCCCCTCCCGGAGGGTGCAACCTCGCTCCGGCAGACGAATAGAGAAGGCTTTGGTGGAGGGTGAAGATTCAGGAGATGGATGCAGAATTAGAAAGTCCAGGGTGGTGGAACTAACCAGAGGATGGCCTTGAACATGGAAATCCGCACCTTTGCAGCAGATTTGCGGGTTATCTCTTTGGCCCCCCACCCCTTCGACTATGGCCCGCTCTGGCTCTGGCTCAGGCTCCGCCCTCGGTCACTCCAGCTGGTCCTCTGACCTCCGGAACCCACACTTTCATCTCGGGAGGTCATCTCTGCAGCTCTGGCTCGGCAACGCTGCCCCATCACCTCTGCCCTTCGGCTACGCGGTGAGTGGCGGACCATGGAGCGCAGTTCTGGCTGTGGCCTGGGTTTTCACCATCGTGCCCCTGCTCAAGGCTCCTCCCTGGCTCTCACCACCTTCAGCACCACCCTTCCACCTCCTCCCAGTCAGCCGTCCACCTCCAGGGCCTCCTCTTGTATCCTCTGCCTGTTTCATCAACCCTTCACGACCGCGAGTCACATTCGAACCTGGGTCCCCTGTGAGCCCTGTGATTTTGCAACTATTTACTATGTCTTGTCTAAAGAGGGGGACTTCTTTACAACAAAAAGCACACATGAAATTAAATATCAAAGAAATGACTGAAGTGTCATTTTTGAAAATAAGGCATTTCAATAACTGTCTTATAACCTTTTCATTCCCATCAAAGTGAAATTACAGAACCTAAACTTAGGAAGCTGATGAAAAAAATGAAAAGAATAATTTCAGACGGACTTAATGGATCTTGCATCTGAAGTCTGCATTTGTTCTGAGGAGTTACTCAAAAATAGGAATGTTTCATGTTTAGCACTTTTATCTTAATACATGGTTTTGATTATTTATTTATGTTCAGATGTTTTAAGACGTATACAGTGTCTCAGACTATTTTAAACACAGAGGAAAATAATTACACCCGCTTTATATAGAAAATGTGTAATAACTAAATACATGCCTCAGAAATGTGTGGAAATTATATGTTCCCATCTTGGAGTCATGGCCATCCAAGGGGAATTTGTTGGCATTAATTAGGGTGCCCTTCAATTATGCTTTTGTTGTGAAGTGTGCATGCTGGCACAATGATTCTCACAATAATGAGAACTCACTCAGTGTTTTTGAGATGTTCCTCCATCTGCACGTCATTCTCCCCCAAAGGCCTGTTCAACCTCAAGGCAATGTTTGTACCATATTTTATATCTTTTTACACCGAAGTAAACAAGGCCCTTGCATAGTAAATGCCAAAACCAAGCACAGGTCTTAACTGGATCTATTCACAGGAAACTAATAAAGCCTGAATATATCCCTGCATCCTAACTGGCAATAAACAAAAGGAACCAGCCTGTATCACACTACAGGGAGGAATTCTCAGAATGCAAGATTTGTTTACTGCAACACATTTTATGCGACTAGCCTTTTACAACAGTGTGTGTGTGTATTTTTAAATAAAATATATTTATATAAAATTAACAATAGCTGGAACATTAGGTACTGACACTTTGCAGACTGTAGAGAGATCAAGCCAGGGACATGCCACCAAAAACTTTGGCAAAACGTCTGGTCATCCTAAATGAAACAAACCCTTTGCAACAGCTCAAAGAGCCTGTCACATTTCTAGCTTTCCTCAGAATCACTTTCTCACCATTTCATTTGTACCTATTTGTTCAAGTAATACCTTTAAAAGTGGAAACGCATTTATCACTCTTGGGCACATGGCTTCTATGGCTAATCCCTTGAGATCAAGTGAACATGCGTGGGCTGCTCTTCCTATGAAAAGCCTTGTAAAAGAAACTATGTTCCTTCCCTGAGTGGTGAATGACCAGCTCATGGACTTCTGGTCACTGGCAATGAAGCCATGCTGATTAGTTATGCCTGTAAAGCTTGATAGAAGACAGCAGTCGGGTTGTGAGAAATGGCACTATTATAATATCATATTAATGGTGATTTGTTTGCACATACAGTAAGTTTGGGAATAAAAGTCATGCTGTTGCGTTTACAAAAGCACCATTTGCATATCTTGAATGGACATCAGTGTCATTGCAGAAGATCATCACCTCTGTCACAAACCGTGAGATTTATGACACAGTATTTGAGCCTATGGGCCATAACCTTTCACAACAAGGTAACGGGAGATGTGTCCACTATACGTGAGATGGCAAGAAGGATGTAACCCTTTGCAATACACAAGAGCCAAACAGACTGACGTATAGCCAATTTCAGCACGCTCTTTGTAAACAACTAGACTATTTATCATGTTCATTTGATGTGAATAAATTATGATTCATACAGAAATCTATGGAGGCATTATTTGAAATGGATAAATATCAACTATAAAGCATGGGATGTTTTATTTTTTGCCTTTTTGCTCTGTTTGAACATTTAGGAACTTTATACACTTAAATGATCTGCCTGCAGCAATATGAGCTGTCAACAACTTGCAACCTTCAATAAAACATCACACACTGATCTTGTAGAAAAATCTCAGATGACACATAACACTTCGGAAAGGCCTTTCATGTGTTTATGGATTTAAGATAAATGGTTCTTATAGCTATTTTTACTTCACAGGCGTGAGTTTTTCAAAAGCCATTTTGACTGCACACATTCCAGGCTATTTTTACGGGGCGTGAAAACAAGACTCTCTTTCCAGTGTCCGGCATTTCTATGCGCGTGTTTCAGAAATTAAGGTAATTTTCATGAAGGCAGCCCACAATGCGATACAGTAAAAATCAATGCCTGGGATTTATTTGTCTTGTTTGGTTACTTAGGCCTATAAATCAAATTGAAACCTGCCAGTATAGTTTTATTTTCTCATATACTGTGCAAGGGTGAATATACGACTATGTCATGCATTCCAAACCCATAAGCTTGGCTTTGCAAATATATGTATTCTTTATGCTTTTGAAAGAAGTATTTTACGCTCATCAAGCCTGCATTTATTTGATCAAAAACACAGAAAAAAAACAATAAAATTTTGTTACAATAAAATAAATGGTTTTATATTTGAATATACTTTAAAATAGCCTATAGGTTATTTCTGTGATGCAAAGCTGAATTTTCAGCATCATTACCCCAGCCTTCAGTGTCACATGATCCTTCAGATATCAGTATACTGTAATATGCTGATTTGATACTTGGTTATTATCAAACATTTGTGCTGCATAATACTTTTTTTATAACCTGTGATGCTTTTTTTCAGGATTCTTGGATGAATAAAAAAAAGTAAAAAAGAACAGCATTTATTTAAAATAGAAATCTTTTGTAACAAAATACACTGTTCAAAAGTTTGGGGGCAGTCTTTTTTTAAGAAATTAATACTTTTATTCAGTAAGGATGTGTGAAATTGATAAAAAAGTGATAGTCAAGATTTATATTGTTACTGTAAAAGAAAAAAAACTATTTAGAATAAATGCTGTTCTTTTTAACTTTTTATTCAATGAATTCTGAAAAAAGTATCACTAAAAAAAAGATAAGCAGCACAACATTAATAATAACTGAGTATCAAATCACCATATTGATTTATGAAGGAACATGCTGGAAGTAATTATGCTGAAAAATAAATTATATTTTGAAGTAGGCTATATTCAAATAGATAAAAGTTATAATTGGTATAATTTTAAATTGTAATAATATTTCAAAATTTATATATATATTATATGTATTACTTTATTAAAAACCCTGCATTTAGATCCTCACCGACTCCAGTTTTCTCCAGCACATTACTATATATTGATTAGGCTACTATATATATACTATATACTATATATGTTGCAGACTGTCCCATATAAAAAAAGTTAGTTTGGCTACATGCATATTGTGTAGCATGGACAATGTAATGTCGCCTTTATTTCTCACTCGGACTCCTGTATTCATGAAGGCCTATTGAAATGAGTCTGAAGCCCTGCAACAGCTAAGCACTGGATAGAATTTCACATTCTATATTTAAGTCCCCTGACTTGTGTCACAGGGCTATTTAAATGCCAACAGTCTTACTGTCAAAACAGCCTACAACAACATGATGGACCTGTTTGAGACCAACACTTATTTTTTCAACGATTTACGTTATCTTGAGGGGGACCATGGGACGTTGGATATGCCAGGAGTGTCCCCACTCTATGAGGGTAATGACAGCCCTTTGTCCCCGGGACAGGATCCGGTCCCGTCCGAGACAGGGTGCGAGAGCAGCGGAGAGGAACACGTCCTCGCGCCGCCGGGACTCCAGTCGCATTGCGATGGTCAGTGTCTAATGTGGGCTTGCAAGATCTGCAAAAGAAAATCTGCCCCCACTGACCGGCGGAAGGCCGCGACTCTGAGAGAGAGAAGGCGGCTCAAAAAGATCAACGAGGCGTTTGACGCGTTAAAGAAAAAGACGGTGCCCAATCCGAACCAGAGGCTGCCCAAAGTGGAGATTTTACGCAGCGCAATAAGCTACATCGAGAAACTGCAGGACCTGTTGCATTCGCTGGATGAGCAAGAACAGAACTCTGACAATGACCCTTACACATACAACGTGAAAGAAAACCATGTAAGAACATATCCAAGCCAATACGACCGATCCATGTGCTCTGGCAGCAGCTGGATCCACGTGGTGCCACATGTCTGCTTCCAACTAATGATTATTGATATGAATTTCTAAAATTAAAAATGAAGAGTAGGCTAATATTAATGTTTACCATCATGATTGCCTGTTCAGGTGGCTCCCAATGAGTATCATTGGAAAAAGACCTGCCAGAGCTGGCAGGGGAATCCAGATCATTCCAACTCCCCGATGGCCGGTCACAGAGAAGGTTGGTACCGAGAAAATTTTTTAAGGTTTTGATTTCGTTCTTAAATTGCTGGTTATTAATGTTCCATGATCCATGATGTGCGTAATGGTCTGCGAGTAGAAGCCTATTTATTTGCGCATGATTGCGCCCTAAAAACTACAGCAACAATAATCTCAACCTCATGTTCTCGTAAAAAATGCTATAAAATAATTCAAAATGGATTTTCTCATTTACAGTGTCGGTGTAGTGCGTTTTGATTTTGTGCGTAATTGTGTTTGCATAATTTCGTTCCTGTCTGTGCGTAATTCTCTAAATGTGCGAAATGCTTCATTCATAAATCCCCGTGTGTAATTGATTTTCTGTAATTTCCTATAGCTAAATCTCACTGCATAATTTCGTGACATTTTCTATACGCTTGTTTCTCGAAGCAAACATGATCCATTTCTGTGTGTCCCAGGAGCAGCAGTGGAGTCTTCAGCATCCAGCAGCCTTCGTCGCCTCTCCTCGATTGTTGACAGCATTTCCACTGAAGAGACGAACGCTCGATGTCCCGACCAGACCTCAGAAAAGTGAACCTCAAGAATCCCACCTCACATTTCCGACTTTTATTTATTTCCATGAGCTAGTGTAAATCTTGTATTAATAATGTATTAGGCCACACTTTCATAAATAAGTCATTAACAAACATCTTTATATAATGCGATCTAAAAGAAAATGTAAAATATTCATATAATTTCCAGGCTATCTAATTTAATGTAACCAATGTGATCTGTTATGCATTGTATAATAATATCATGTTTTTATTACATTGCAAATGTTAGTAATGAAAATGTCATTATGAAGTGTTCCATTTATTTTTATAATTGACCATTCAGTGTAGTTTCTGCAGGTAATTCCAGGTTAAATTAAGGGTCATTAATATCAGCGAAATGATTCCGGTCAAGGTCTTCCTAAAATGTACATATTGTGTATTTATTGCTGTTTCTTAAATTATTTTATAAATGAACAAGAAAGAAAGAGCACTTGATGACTACTGGATATGATTCCAACATTAAACGTATAAAAAAAAAATCCATGTTGTTATTTTTATTTATTTATATATATAAAAAAAATACATTTATTTGATTTACAATTATCTATCTATTATCTAAACATACTTATTTGATTACAGTTTTTAATCATTTTTTCCAGAGATTTTGTGTTTTTGAGAAACATTCCCTTGTGATTTTACCATAAGCTTTAAATGAATTTACCACCGATGTAAAATCTTCATACTTGTTCAGTTGAATCTATTTCGAGTCGTAACATTTACTTAAAGGTCCCAAGCTGAAGGTAACAGGCATGTATGGCTCGCAATGATGGCTGGTCACCAAATGTCCTCATTACAGCCATTGAATTAAAACTCCTCCGTATTCCAGCAGAAGCCTTGACCAGACAAGCCAGCAGCTCTCCCAGATTTACGAGCATTAACGGAGTGTTAAAGTATGACTGGCCCTGAAATAGCCCTGGCCTTGCCTGTTAGTTCCAGCTGGCAGGGCCGGACTCAGGATTGGCTGCAATGAAACCCACCGTCTATACTCATGATCAGAAGTAGAAGGTTGGTCAGGGGAAAATATTTCAAAGCTGTAAGCAACATGACAGCTATCATAATGTTACAGTCTGTGAGGGTTTTCCCCTTGGGTGAAGCATTGGGTTGCATTGCATTCATTGGTCAGGTTTAATTTGTAAGTGTGAATGTGTGTGTGTTTGGCAATTATCCATCGGTAGAGTTGATTTGCTGGTGTTCCCATGATCCACTGCGGCATTTCCATCTTGCACAGCGTGCTGTGTGTCAGGACCGGCTCTCTGATCTTTCCATTTAACACACTACCACCTTTGACCTCATCACAGACACGAGTTAACTTATGTACTCAAACTCTCAAATGACTCGGAATGACCAGTGACCTGCACATCTGGGAAACAAGACCGTAAAGAGTCAATTCAGTATGCGATCCTCCAGAAAAATGGAAAATACGATGCACACTTATTACGTCTGGATTTTTAATATCACTTCAAAAATCTGATTAAAATTATTTGCATGTGCATTACCATTTTGAAAGAAGTCTCGATATGCTCCCTCATGTATTTATTTGATCAAAAATACAGTGAAATATTATTACAATTTAAAATAAATGATTTGTATTGGCATTTATTGAAAAATGACATTTATTTCTGTGATTCAAAGCTGAATTTTCAGCAACATTACTCCAGTCTCCAGAGTCACATGATTCTTCAGAAATCATTCTAATATAGTGATATCAATGTTATCCATGTTGTGCTACTTCATATTTTTGTGGAAACCATGATGCACTTTTTTAAGATAATTTGATGAAAAGTTATAACACAATGTTTTTTTTATTGAATATTAAGCAAAATATGTTTAAATATAAATATCAGCATGTTATTTGACATTAACGGTATAACATTAATAATACTTCAGTATAAACAATGCTTTGGCAACTGCACACTTCGGGTGATTGTCTGATAAGTTATATGGCATTAAGATTGGGACACTTCAAAGAGATTTATTGCTCTCCGCTTAGTAAGCCAGACTGTAACCAGATAGCTCTGTCTACAGTGTTGTTTTAATAGGATCTCAGAGATGGTGCGATTTTATTTGGGTTCTTTCTTTATCATGATGCCCGACTCCTTCAGGAGAGAGAACAATCAAATTTGAAAGATCTTGACAGATTTATGACTTGATTTGCATATGAACATACTCTGAAATACATAACAACTATAATTGTGTCATAAGTTACCATCAAAGGGAGGAACAATGAATGTGATTCTAACATCATGCCATCTGGGAATTATCCCAGAGGAACATTTTATCCCACAGAGGGCTCGAGAGACTGTTTAAGCATCAGCTTTCTGTGGATGCTTCAAATAAAATTCCGAATCAGAAATAGAAATGGACACAAACTATAATATAACTTATTTGAACATTTGATTCATTTATATCTATCTATCTATCTATCTATCTATCTATCTATCTATCTATCTATCTATCTATCTATCTATCTATCTATCTATCTATCTATCTATCTATCTATCTATCTATCTATCTATCTATCTATCTATCTATCTATCATGATTAAAGCAAAGTCCTCATGATTTTGTTGAGGTAGTAATGAGGTCTGGAACTACTATAGGGCTAAAGGACTGAAGACATGTTTTGGAAAAGATTTACTGACATTCCTTTGAATGCCCAGTTATGGAGCCATTTTGATATCCCACATCACTGGAGCTTATACAGAACACTTCCTCTAGCTGCCAGACAAATGCTGTTGCCAATCACACCAACTGATCATGTGATCAAATATGATACTGTTATTGCTTACGGAAAAAGTGCAGCCAATGGCCGGTCTTGGCAGGCAACAGGAGGCTGGAGAAAAATAACAAGAGGCTGGAGGAATCGGAATTTTCCTTCAGTGTATGCAACTATAAAATCATAACATCATTGTCATGGTGGCTATAGTCAGTAGATGTGAGGGAAAAAAAAGCGAAATGAAGTTCGAAATGAAGTGGGCAGTAAATACTGTAAATCAAATAACATATAATTTGAATTGCACGATTATTCTTAACAAACACTTGTATGAGAGAGCCCGAACAGGAAAGAAACATTAACGCTCACCCTCTGCCCTACACTTAACACAGTTCCTGACCCTTGACAACAACCCTGAGAAAAGCCCTGAAGTTCCCCAGAGACATCACATCGCAACGTTCCCAAATCTGAGAGCAGGTTTGTGCGCTCACTCATCACAGCCGTCTCAGGGACCTTTGCGCGCTCGCCATATGCTTACGCAATCTAAGTTGGACTCAGTTATCGACTGCTGTCAGGTTTTCTCGTTGTCCATGTTGTTAACAGTCAATTGTCTTTGATCTGAACGACAGCTAAACAGGATTATCCCTTGCCAATGTCTTCAATGTCTTCTTCAGCTGTGCGCAATACAATCTACACCGGCTCTCCGTGTTTTCTTAGGTGCGCAGGGTTCCCAGACACTAGAGAGGCCAAACGTTTTAGCACGTTGTGAGAAATATCCGCATTGTATCTTTATTAGCTGTCAACACTGATGGCTCGAGTAATGACCTCTATACAGCAATAGACGGGGATTTTAAGACACTTGATCTGTGTTGCGGTTATAAACTGTGTTTTTATTGCGCAACTGCCTTTATGTACCATTTGTAAGCGTTATTATTGACGTCATTTGAAGTGGATTAAATAAAAAATATATAATCCAAAAAGCTGTTTTGCAAATAAATTTACCCAAATTGATTTTTTTTTCTCAAACATTGCCTACAGTACACACTCAGATGATAAATACAGTCTGTATAGGCATGGTCATGGCCTTGTTCAGCAATAAGGGATTCTGGTATACATTTTAATGATGGATTTCTAATTGTGTGTGATGGTAGTGACATTTTTCAGTTTTTGGATAGCTGGATAGTCAGCAGTCAATTATTTCAGGTCTTTGAGAAAAGCAAAAAAAAAAAGTTTGTAATCAATTTTAAAACTGAATCCTTGTTTTTAAGGCTTTATAAAAATCCTTAATTTGCAAAGTATTTTTTTTTTAGTAATGATTTATTGTGGAGGTTAACAAAAGTTTGGGCAGGGGAAAGGGTATAGTTAAGAAACAAATTTTTGATTTAATTTACAAATTAAAAATAGAATAATAGTTTCTTTAAAAAAATATCATCTGGGATTGAAAACTTGCCTGAATTCACGAATAACCTATATACATATATTAAAATATACATATAAATGTCACAAAATCATTATTTTTACAGATGCAGAATAGACAATTCAGTCACTACTTTCTTCAAAATTCTGATTTTAGGTCAGAAAGTTTTTTTGTTTTTTTTATGTAGAGTCTTCATTTATAGTCATGTCATGTGACAAATTTATTTTAGTATGTTTATGTAAAATGTAGTTTAAAATACTTTTAGTACAACGTTCTGAATAGCAAAAAGAAGCAGAAATCTTGCCACACAGTCGCTAATGAGCTACTTAGAAATTTAATGAGCGTTAACTAACATGGACACGCTGGCTCTGACACCTTCATCCACTGTCCGGATCTTGAGTTGTTTATCTGTGTGAGTGTGTGCCTCTGAAACGCTACACCAGCCCTTACAGCTGGGCCGCATCTGCAACGCTGCTCATTCTCAAGCGTAACACTAGCTAGCAAAACACTGGATCCATTCTTGACTATTTCGTTTTGAGGTGGTCAAAAAGTAATAAAATGACATATATTTTTTTGGGTTTAATTTTTAATGCATCATTTCTTCAGGGGCCCCATGCAGCATATATTAAAAGTCTATAAGAGTATTGACAAATATGTGCATATAAATGCACTCAATTGTCAATAATCTTACAAGTCTTGGACACAATGCAGGACAAAATGTGAGTAAGTTCAAATCTGCATGTTCCACAGCTAAAGTGCAAAAAAATCTTTCAAAGTAAAGTAAGATCTAATGTGGACTTCTAAAGCAAGAGTTTCTGCACTTGAATGTTTATTGATGATAATTCCCTCTTGTAATGACCGTCACGCTGTTGAACTGAGTGAGAAACCACCCCTACAGATGTGGGAAACTCAGTAGGGGTGTTGGGTCTGGGTGGGGATCTGGGTGGTGAGGGAAGGGGGGTCGCTGAGCCCTGCCTTGGCCAATGGGGCACGGTCATTAGGGCTGACCAGTGTGGGCCCCGGTATATAAGAAGGGCCGTATGGCACCAGAGAAACCACATCCCTCAGAGGTCAGATCTCCTACACCACACCAATCATGGACGTATTCTCCACATCCCAGATCTTCTACGACAGCACCTGTGCCTCGTCCCCTGAAGATTTGGACTTCGGCCCCGGAGGGGAACTGACCGGGTCTGAGGAGGACGAGCACGTCCGGGCCCCCGGTGCTCCGCACCAGCCGGGTCACTGTCTGCAGTGGGCTTGCAAAGCTTGTAAGCGCAAGTCCAGTACGGTGGACCGCCGGAGAGCCGCCACTATGAGGGAACGCCGCAGGCTGAAGAAGGTGAACCACGCGTTTGAGGCACTACGACGATGCACCTCGGCAAACCCCAGCCAGCGTCTTCCCAAGGTGGAGATCCTGAGGAACGCCATCCAGTACATCGAGAGCCTTCAGGACCTGCTAAGGGAACAGGTGGAAAACTACTACAGCCTGCCTATGGAGAGCAGCTCTGAGCCTGCCAGCCCCTCCTCGAGCTGTTCTGAAAGCATGGTAAATATTACTCTTACACTGTAAAAAATGCCTGTGAAATCTACAGTTATTTACTGTAGATGTCACAGTAACAATACTGTAAAAGATTTTTACAGTAGAATATTGTAAAGTTTACAGTAAGACCTTAAAAATCACAGTAGTTCAAGCATTACAGTGGAAATCACAGTAGTCAAAGCATTACTGTAAAAAATCACAATACAGCCACTAAAGTACTGTAAATAGTAAAGTAAACTACTGTAATTTTCCTTTTTTTTATCATATATATATATATATAAAGAATTTAAATATCTTTTGTTTGTTTGTATTTGTGACTGTAAATGGGTGTTAACAGGGCATAAACATATTTAATCCTTATCTTAAACTTCTCCAAAGTCTCCCCTAACAATATAGGCTTCATAAATGCATAATTTTTTGAGATATCATATCATCCTCTGATTTGAAATGAAGCATGACCATTGGTTATAAGTTGCAATAGTATTCACACTTTTCTATTAATATTAACATATTCATTTAATAAATATATTCTTAATGTTGGTTGTTTTTATCTTTTAGCTTAACGTTATATACTTCAATATTAATAACATTTGATTAATCATGAGTTTTGAATTTGAGCCAAAACTCTCAAGCTTTCTAGTATGTTTTGATTAATGTATCTATTCAGAATGAAGAAACCTTTTTATTATGTGTAGGTTATGTCATGTGCATTACTTTCCAAAATTGGGGCTGCCTGGTTAACTCATAAATACGTAACATGGGATTTTTATTTTACTTTTTTTTTTTTTTTTTTTCAGTGTTAATATATATATATATATATATATATATATATTTTCGAAAGCAGGAGAGATAAATGTGCAAGTTTCCAGAGCTGTTTCTGAGCTGCAAGGCGAAATCAAAACGCCGTCAGAGTGGGCGGGGTTTAGGCAGTCAAAGCTAGAGTCTGTTAGAAAAAAGCGCGAAAGAAGCATTTGAATTTCTGTTTCGTCGTCAGTGACAGAAAAGCTAAGTTAATAGTCGAATTTACGTTTTCGTAACAGTCTTTAACGTTAAGCTCCGTTAATAAGTCTAGTATTATTCAAATGTGCGTTTCTTTATACACGGCTTTGTCTTGTGGTTGTAAAGTTATTTATTTTGTTTTCGTCTTTGTGTTGATTTCTTTCACTTTTTGCCTGAGAGGAATTCAGCGAAAACGTTTCCGTGAGAGCGCCGACGGAGACGTTTTTACAGCCTTTAAACGTTATTAGTATTAGTTAGCCAACAGTTTACCTAGTTATCGGTAGCTAGCTAGCCAGGAGAATATTTTTCCCCCACCCGTTGCCTCAGCCGGAGTTTCCATCTTGGGATCGCGGATCCTTTACCAACTGCTAATGGGGATTCGGGACTTCCAGAAAATCAGTAAGTTAAGTAACGTTAACTTTACGTACCATTTTACACCCCCCAACATAATGCAGGTTGACAAGCCTCCAATTGTTCAAGTAAATACAGGTTTGTTTGTGTCAGGTTTATGTTATTGGTGGTTGAGCATTTTTTCTTTAATAGACCTCACCTCACAATAAATAATAACGTTAAGTTAACTAACATGGTGCTAACGTCTATCTCAATTATTGGTTAAATGCTGGGTAACTTAACAGTTAAAGTCACTGGTGTCCACTGTGTGAACAATATTTTAATTAAGAGAAAATTGATGTAACTTAGAGTGGTAATTGATAAAGTTATTGTGGTAAGTTACTTAGTTTTTTTATGAGTAAACATGCACAAACCTAAAGAGAAAAAAAGGCTCATTGCTTTCTTATCAACAATTTTTATAAAGCTTTTTCTATCCTAGTTAGTTACCTTCTTTCGAGTGACTCTTTATCTTTGCTGGCATAGGAGACTAACGGTACCACTCCCTCAGATGTAGAGGCCCAGCTGTCTCCTCCCTATCACTCTAAGGATTATCATGCTTGGTAAGTTTCACATTCACTGTTAACAAATCCTTAATGTATAACTTTATGCACAAGCAAAGCAACGTTTCTGGAAAACACTCGTGAATGCAATGAGTTTGTGTCGTGCCATTCTCTGCACTAGTCAGCAGTCACTTCAAAAACTAAAGTTATGTGGAGTAAGTTACTCTCTTATTTTTAGTAGCCACCTATAATGTCGTGATTACTATTTCAGATTGCTTGCTATGCCTGTATCACTCATTGTTTTTCTATCATCAAACCAGTAACTGCTATTTAAAGCATTAGTTCACCTCAAAATGAAAGTTTCCGAATAATTTACAAGATATCCATGTTTTTCTTTCCTTCCTCAATGAAAGAGAAATTACATTTTTGTAGGAAAACATTTCTAGATTTTTCTTTGAATAATGGGCTCCAGTAGTCCAACAATTGTAGATAAAAAGTATATAAATTATAATTTTTTTTTTTCAGAAAATGACTGATCATTTCGCTAGATAAGACAATAATCCTCAGCTGGGAACCTGTATAGTGCGTTGAAGTACTTCAAAGACCTTTGAAACTGCATTCATTTGGACTTTAAAACGTTTACAATTGAAGCCCATTATCCAAAGAAAAATCAAGAAATGTTTTCCCTAAACTTAATTTCTCTTCCACTGAGGAAAGAAAGACATGGATATCTTGGATGGCATTAGGGTGAGTAAATTATTAGGAGAATTCATTTTGAGGTGAACTAATCAATCCTTTAATCCACTGCTTCAAAGATATGTATGCTCCCTGCCCTGTTTTTACAATAATTTATGTGGAAAAAATCTTTTATTGAATGTATCGCTATGAAATATAATTTTTGTGATGACTCTTGTCTTTACTAAGGAGAGACTGCAAAAAAATGGATGCTGTCGATCAAGGGGAGGGTCGTAACCCCACCTGGTGCTCACATGGTGGACTTCACCACTGCCTTGGCCGCTCTCTTCGCCTGTTACGTATTCAACCTACAGTATTAGCAGTATTAGGTGGAAGCCAGCACAACACTGGAGTTTAATCAGAGGTATTTTTATATTAAATAATTTGACTGCAATGTAAAAGCACATTGACAATTGAAAAGCTGTTCAAAATCATCTTCTCCCTTTAAAATGTTATGTAATAGGTAGGGCCCTATGAAATCCATTTTATTTTTTCCCAAATTCCGTTTTATTTTTTCCCAAATTTCGTTTTTTCCGTTTTAATTTTAGGGAATTAGGTTTTTTTTTTACCCTTGACTGTTAATTTAGTTGTAAAAAATAGTATGCTTTTAAAGTTAATGATAAAAATGTATTAAAAAAATAAAAATAAATTAGGAATGACCTTAAATTTATTGAGGTAATACAGACAATTACTCAGTAGCCTTTTCAGGACAAATACTGCATGATGCAACATAACACTGCACTCTTCAAGTAACAACAAAATATGGTTATGAGCTTTAAACTGTCCAGTAATATAAATTATATTAGTTTATAAGTTTAAATAAAGTCACACTCTGTCTCTCATGGAGTTCGCTTCGCCTTTGTCCAGTCCGGCGCCTCAGACAGACGTGGTGTGCACGTCGTGTGTGTGTGTGTGAGAGACGCGTGAGTGAGAGCGAGACGGAGGGAGAGTGGGGAAATACAACTGAATGAATACGCTGCGTGTTTTAAATAGTGTTAAAAACCGAAACGCAGTATGTGGCGGCGAATTAAGTGTGGGAAACACTGCATAAATCACGTGCGAACTGCTCGGCACTGACGGCTTATAGCGTTGAGTTTCTTAACTTTTAGTCGACGAATGGAGAGCCGCTTCGCCATGCTTTCATTGTTTTGATTTCGTCTTTGGAGCTGAAATGACGGGTTGGGGGGTTGAGTCGCCCAGATTTGCTTCCCCCGGTCTGCATTTTCACCAGACATACGTTTTTCTCCCAGACAAAAACAGAATTTCAAACCAAATATGTAAAAATCCACGAAATTCCGCGTTAACACTAGATTCCGCGTTAATTGGCCAATTCCGCGATTTCGTTATCGCGGAAATCATAGGGCCCTAAATAGGGCTGGGCGATATGTCTGAAAACTGTATCACGATATAAGTGTTTCATATTGGTTGATATCGACAATTATTGATATTTTTATGACCTATTTAAAATAAGGACCATGAGAAAAATATATTACATTTAAACCTAAAGGATTAGTTCACCTCAAAATGTAAATTTCCTTATAATTAACTCACCCCAATGGCATCCAAGATATCCATCTCTTTCTTTCTTCAGTAAAAATGAACCGTTGGTCTAATAACACATTTTTACCTAGTCAGCCGTTCTCTGATATTTGTTTTCATGATAATCGAATGTAAAGAGTTTTATCTGTAAAAACAGTTTAGATTATAACGCTAGTATATGGGGACATATAATAAGTAAGATCTATCGCTAGTTTATACCACTAACAAGGCTCAAAATAGCCCCACACTAACACCAAACGGCATTCGTGGTTCGACTTGTCGAGACTGTTTTCCCAAGATGGCTCCTGCCTGTATACGCGAAGTGGACTGTCTTGATAAAATATCTTCTTATTATACTGTCTGTACACTTACAAAGTTCTCAATGCTTCGTTTTGGATGTAGGGACCCTCATTATGTTACTATGTTAGTGTGGGGCTATTTTGAGCCTTGTTAGTGGTATTAACTAGCGATTTCTTTTTACTTAGTCAATGCCCCCATATACTAGCGTTATACACTAAACAGTTTTTAGAGATAAAACACTTTACATTCGATTATCATAAAAACAAATCTCAGAGAATGGTCGACTAGGTACCAATATGTTATTAGACCAAAGGTTCATTTTGCACTGGAGTTCTCCTTTAAGAACTAATCCTTTAAAGGGGAAATTAAGCAGTCAATCAAGTTTACATGATTTACTAGATGGATTTCCACTAAATCAACAATTATACAAGACACATGACAAATGTAAACATATAAAAGAAAAAACTTTATATCTTTCGCCGCCAGGGTGCCGCCATTGCGCAGTATTCTAACATGTGACGTAACGGGGTTGGTTGGCTTTAGTTAATAGGCTTTGGGCAGTGAATATCCCAACATCAAACTGTTTACGCCACAGTGTTTTAACCACGGACGACTAATGTTAGGTACAGTTATTAGACAAAAAGACAATGTCTAATGTTATGTTGACAATCTGCACTGTGTTCACGTGTTCAAACATTGTTCACGATGTCTGCCATCATATTCCCGTCTCGTCAACACCATGTAAGTTACGTTGCTATGAACAGCCGGTGGTGGTTTGGGGCGAAGAGCGGGTTTGCAATGCTAACAGGTGTCAGTATGGCTGTTGAATTGCGATGCCCACTGTGTCAGAGTCCATCTGCTTTCAAGAGGTTGATCTTGACCATGCGTGGTCAATTCTGCATCACTGGCACGCACGTTTACCATGCTATACCATCTATACTAGTTAAAACTCATAAATAACTACAAATAACTAATGTTAGGGTAATCTGTTATGTTTTGTTGCGTGTTTCTTAAAATATATATCGGCCGATATATAGGAATATCGGATTTTAAAACCAACAAATATTTGTATCGGTATCGGCCTTCAAAATCCTTTATCAGTCGGGCTCTATTTAAAATAACTGATCTGTCACGAGACGTCTGAATCGGTGTATAACAAATTGGTAACACTTTACAATATGGTTCCATTTATTAAACTCTAGTTAACTACATTAGTTAACATTAACTATTAATAAACTGCACTTCTACAGCATTTATTAAACTTTCTAAATGTTAATTTCACCATTTACTAGTAGCCTAAATTATTTAAATAAGTTGTATTTGTTAAAGGAACACTCCACTTTTGTTTTTTATTGGCTCTACAACTCTCCCAGAGTTAAACAGTTAAGTTTTACCGTTTTCGAAACCATTCAGTCGATTTAATGTGTTTTCTTCTTTAATTTCAGGGCTCCAAATAGGATTCTCTGTCTCCAAGGTCAAGGCATGCAAGAGGCCACAGACCTTTGCCAAGTGGCAGGGGAAGTTTATTTTCCTTTCTGTTTTAAATGTTCATACAAATGTTAAATATATATTTTTTTAATGTTCAATGTTTTATTTTATTTCAATATTGCCATAGTGTTATTTATTGCTCTTTAGAATGGGGTAATCAGTTATTTGCACAACTTCAAAGTAGTTAAATTTTTTGACTGTATTGTATCAATTTGCATTATTGTTCCATTATAGCAACTAGTCATACGGAACTAGTGAATGAACTAGTAACAGTTTGCTCTGTAACTTTACAAATCTTGTAATGAAATAGGCTCGTTGTATCAATTTGTATTAGCCTATTGTTCCGTCATAGCAACCTGTCATACAGAACTATTGAATGAACTAATAACAATTTGCTCTGTAACTTTAAAAAAACGTTTTGTAAAATTTTCTTCAGTCGTAAATTAAAGGAACACGACAACTTGTTGGGACTTTAGCATATTCACTGTATCCCCCAGAGTTAGATATATCTCGTGCATGCTGTAACTCTGTCTGACACACCCACCGCTAGCCTAGCTTAGCACAAAGACTGGGTCTAAATAACTCCAACTAGCATACTAATCCCAATAAGTGACAAAATAACGCAAACATTTTCCTATTTACATGTTGTGATTTGTATAGTCACAGAGTGTACAAAAAACAAGGTCATATGTGACACAGCCATCTTTACCGTATAAATATTGGGAACTATATTCTCAGAATGCGAAACACTGCTACTTGGGCGGAGTGATAACCGCAGCACCCGAGACGCGCCATGGAGAGGAGCAGAGAGTTCGTTCAGAGTTGGAATAATAGAGTCAGCAATTACTAGATAGTGAAAGCATAGTTTACAATCATGGGTGTTCGCTGTATTGTAAAGAGCTGCGACAATAAATGGGAGACCAGGTAATGCCATGATGTTTCATAGAATTCCAAACAAAAATGCTGACCTGTGATATTTATTAGTCAGGATGCATTTTTGTTTGGAATTCTTTGAAACATCATGGCATTACCTGGTCTCCCATTTATTGTCGCAGCTCTTTACAATACAGCGAACACTCATGATTGTAAACTATGCTTTCACTATCTAGTAATTGCTGACTCTATTAATCCAACTCTGAACGAACTCTCTGCTCCTCTCCACGGCGTGTCTCAGGAGCTGCGGTTATCACTAGCAGTGGTTCGCCTTCTGAGAATATAGTTCCCAATATGCGGTTAAATGATGGCTGTGTCTCATATGACCTTGTTATTTGTACACTCTGATTTATACAAATCACAACATAAATAGGAAAATGTTTGCGTTATTTTGTTACTTATTGGGATTAGTATGCTAGCTGGAGCCATTTACATCCAGTCTTTGTGCTAAGCTATAGGCTAGCGGTGGGTGTGTCAGACAGAGTTACAGCACGCATGGAGATGAAAAAGGTATGTAAGGATTTATCTAACTCTGGGGGATACGGTGAAAAAGCTAAAGTCCCAAAAAGTCAGAGTGTTCCTTTGAATTTAGCAACAGTAGAATAAGCATGATAATAGACTTCACGCCATTAGACTATCTAAAGTTAACACTCCGCTGGGTGTTGTGGCCACATTACTTGCATAGAACGTGCATTAACTTTGGATGGTATAATGGCATGTTGTCCAATGTCCATTATCCCTTTGTTGTACCTGTTTTGTCATTTCTGTTCACCAAATCTTTTTAAATAAATAACTGTTAACAATTTTCTTATTGTCTGCAGTTGATTGCAATGTTTTAGAAAAATGGGTGTTTCTTTTAATGATGGCTAATATTAAATGATAGTGATGTAGTATTTAAATTGTACAGTGAGAAACTGAATTTACAGTGCTTAACCGTTATCTACTGTTTATAGTACCGTGTTGCATACAATACATAAAAAACAGTGCTTAACGTTTTTGTATGTAAATTAAATTGAAATTTTCTTCTACAGTAAAACAATCAATGGTGTAAATAGAACTAAAATCACAATATTTCAATGTTTTTGATTTCACAGTGTTTACATAAAATACTGTGAAAAGTACACTACCCTTACTGTAAAACGTATTCACAGTAACTTACTGGCAACGATTAGCCAGTAAGTTACTGTAAATACAACTAAAATCACAGTATTTAATTGTTTTTGAATTCACAGTATAAACATAAAATACTGTAAATGGAAGTACAGTACCCTTACTGTAAAGAGTATTCACAGTAACTTACTGGCTAATCGTTGCCAGTAAGTTACTGTAAATTTTACAGTCAATTTTTTACAGTGTACGCTACTGTGGGCTTCACATTGAGAGACATCATATTGAAAGGCTACAAAAACTTTCCTAGGTCAGGGCCCAAAAACTCAGAAAAGGCCTTTTCAGTGTATAGTTTTGAGGCTTTCATCTTTTTGTCTGTATTCAGACAAGGTCATTGTACTCGTCTCTCCATGTTTTCATCGACATATTTTATGTCAAAAGCACACAGGGGATTTTATCCCTCAAATGGAGTCAGGGTTGCCTCACTCTCAGCACGACAACGATAAATTGCTGCCAACATCTGGCTCTTCTTATATGCTGAGATATAAACTTACTGCCGTTTGTCAGGGAACTTACAGTAGATGTGGTATGTTGCAACATACCGGGTTGATATTTGGTAAAAAATTAACAGAGTTTATTAAATTGCTGATCTTAGTTGTGTCTGTTTTGATGCGCTCTTGCTCAGCAATATGCAGGTTTTCTTCTCAATGCACATTTGCGAACGACGCACAGATGAACATTATGTTTATGTTTTTATGATGTTTATATAGGCCATACTTGGGGGCATATTCTTTGATTTGGTTCTCATAATGTAGTAAGTGCAATGTAGTTTTGCTAATTTAGCTTGATGCTAATATTTTTGCTAATCGTTTGTTGACAAAGACTTCAATAGCCTAGCTATATAAAAAAGTAATTTAGATGTTACCACATGTAACACATTTTTAGGTTACCTGACTATAATTTTTTACAGGGTATCTAGTGTTTATTTATTCGAGAACATACTTTTGTAAGCGAGGCATGTCCGTTTAGAAAAGATTGCTAGTCATTTGTTGACAAGGCCAAGACTTCTAGACGTAATTGCTCCGAGCAAGTTGATGAGTTATAGTAAAACTTTAATAGAGTAGACCTGTCATTGAGATTTAGACGTGTTCTACACGAATGAAGACAAGAAGTCAAACAGCAATGGTACAAACGATGTGAGATGTTGATTCACAAAACATTTATGACAACATATCTCAGTACAGGGTTTGAGATATTATATAGGTGGATATAGCAATGGCTTTCCCACTGGACTCTTTATAGCCCAATAAAGCCTCAGTAAATCTGGCCAACAGAGACTGGCAGGAAAGTGGCGGCCGTGCCGCATTCCTGACTGACTGCATGAGCTGCGCTGCTGCCAGGATTTTCTGGAGATTTACTCGCAGAAAGTGTCATCTTGCACAAACTGGTGTGGCTTCCACTGACTTAATCAATTCGCCACGCCTGAAGCCCAGCGTAGCGTGGGAGTCCCTCGCATAGGAACCAGCCTGTGAAAGAAAGAGATCTAGTGAAGCGCATGGAGCGTGGTCATTCTCTGCTCGTGGCTCCAGTGATGCTCGAGTTGTTGTAGGGCAACAGAATCAACCCATGTCTCATGTGCAACATGATCACTGCTTTATATTTGTGAATGCTGATGGAACTTTTTTGTGCTCTTCATTAAGGTTGACTGCAACAGTCCTGTATGGCCTCACATGAATCCAAACTGTGGGAATAACTACAACTTTAATGCACAGAATGGTAAGAAATTAACTTATATAACTTATATATATATATATGTGTGGAGTTCTTTGTGTCACTAATAACGTAATCTTTCTCGATCAATACAGCTAGTCTGGTGGCCAGAACTCCAGGAGCGTCTAGTTTGCAGTGTCTGTCCAGCATCGTGGACCGGCTGTCCTCTGTGGACACGGGAATTGCAGTGGGAATGAAGAACATGGTCGCTCTTTCTCCGACTGGAAGTGATTCCCAGTGCAGTTCTCCAGACAGTCCCAGCGACAGACCAGTCTATCACGTCCTGTGAGAGGGAGCGAGACACACAGGGCATGTTCATTTTGGATCATTTGTTAATGCTTTCCGAAACCAATAAGAGTGTAGTAATTTCAAACCTCCATTCAGCACAATTACAAAGGTTTGCCCTCAAATTGAAATGCAAACAAAAATGTGTGCATTCTTTCTGGGCCTGGTTATAGGTTTATGTCGTCAGGCTTTAACTTAACTGTCTTAAAAAAAAAAACAAATATATCACATTAGAATACAAACAATGGATATTAATGTGTTGGCTGACTATGTAGCTTAACTATATTGTCATTGGTTTTATTTATCAATAATAATCGCTGTGGTACTTTTTTTATTTTTATTTTTTTTTGTATAGGCCTACTTGATGTTGTCCACCATCTTGTAAATAAGATTGTACATAATTTTAAATGACTGTTATTGTATTCAGGTAATGTTTTTCTCTGTCATATTTAATGCACATTGTCACATAAAATGACTTTTTCTCCAATAATAAATCTCAAAAAGTTGTATTTAATAGTACCGTTTGTCACTATTTGATTTAAAATGAGGAATTTAATTCTGGGGTGCTTTTTGCGTCTCACAGTAAATATTGACATTTGTCAGCTGCTAGAAAATCATGGCTGTCGGAGGAGGACAGTTGGTAATATGATGAGTTGGATGTTGAAGAAAGAGAGAGAGAAAGGAAATGAGCTCTGCGTGCCTGTTTTTTAAGTAACAAATGTTACACATCATTCACACCCTCTTAATACCATTGTCATGAACAAATGGCCACATGCTGACACTTCAAGGTGCTGCTTGTGTGTGTATGTGTGTGTGAGGGATGGAGAGAGAGGGAGAAAGAGAGAGAGGTAGAAAGAGAGTCTTTGCACAAAAGAAAGAATTTGTTTAATTTCATTATTTCTCACAATATTGGTAAGATGCATTAGTGGGTCAAGTTGTTTCACCTGATTAATCTACACAAGTATTATTTTGTGACAACGCGTTCTCATCCCAAAGCGCCATATAAGACGCTTTTGCAAAAGCGTAAATATCCAACGCACATGGCACCCTTTAACGTGAAATGAGACGCAGATATATTTGGGCAGAAGGCGCCCCCTAGTGGTCTAACCCTTACCCTACACCATACCTAAACTTAACCATTAACCGAAGCGTCTCATTAGACGTTAAAGGGTGCCATGTGCGTTGGATATTTACGCTTTTGCAAAAGCGTCCTATATTAATGTGCCCATCATATACAGTGTTATCAAGTAACAGTGGTGATTTAAATTTGATGCAATTAAACAAACAAACAAACAAACAAAAAACACTCAGAGAGTGAACTTTACTATAATCAATGTTTATGTGTGTACAATTACTATTTTTTTTACATCCTTAGACTTCAGTGGCATAAGACTTTATGCACTGTAAACTATTTTTTTCATGATTTGTAATCACAACTTTTTAAAATCTTTTTTCAAATCAACTTAGATAATGTGGTTAAGATAACATACTATTTTGAGTTTCTAATTAATGTGGTTTTGACATAATATTTTGAGTTTCTATTTATTAAACCAATCTATTAAACTAATCTCCCTCACTGCATTAACTAATTTTTTCATTTCAATTAAGTCAACTTTTTTAGGCAACCTGGTTACTTTTTTAAGTTAAACCAACAAATACATCTTGTACACTTTGGGTGTAAAGATAAATTAATAAAACATGAAAAATACACAGTAAATTAAATTCTACCCCTCATCCACATTTTTTAGAGTTATGGCATGACTGTAATGTGCATTCATAAAAGCAATGTTTTTGAGCATATCTGCTCACTCCTAGTGTTCTTGTTAGTGAATCAAATTAGAAAACAACCTTCAAGCAAACAAAACAAACCAAAAAAACAACAACAACAATTTGCAACTCCCATTAAAGTAGCTACTTTCACATTTTAATAGGTGCCTATTCAGTCTCTTGAGCCAATTTTGCTCTAAAGAGTTTCAATAATGCATTAGAGGATCTTTCGCTGAGAATCTTTCAAAGCGCCTTAAGTACAGTAGATTCAATTTCAGTAAGCAATCCTGTCGCCCACCTGGCTAACTCCAAATGCAATGCAGGAAATATTCATGGATAAAGCTCTACTATAATCCGTTAAATGACTCATATATTGGATTTATTATTAACCCTTTAAAAGATTTGAACATTCAATGGATTAAATAGCATAGTATGCTCTGAATGCTCATGTTAAAAGCTTTTCATTATAGGCCATAAAAGGTGACTTTTTCACTTAAAAAAAACTTTTTTTATTATTGTGTGTGTGTGTGTGTGTGTGTGTGTGCGTGTGTGTGTGTGTGTGTATGTGTGTGTGTGTGTGAGAGAGAGAGAGAGAGAGAGAGAGAGAGAGAGAGAGAGAGAGAGAGAGAGAGAGAGAGAGAGAGAGAGAGAGAGAGAGAGAGAGAGAGAGAGAGAGAGATAGAGTCATTATCTTAATGTCTTGACAAAAAAAGAGAAAGAAATTACACTCATTCTCTAGGGAAAAAAAATATATAGTTGAACTGACAATCTTCATTGACAACAATGCACTTAAGAGCTTTGACCACTAGAGTGCAGTGTTTTCTCAAGTGCATACACAATGGCAAAAAAAGGCCTTTTACACTGTAAAAAGAGTTAAATACAACCAACTTGGATGTTTAAGTCACTTCTAATTAAATTATATTAAACTGACTTAAAAATGAGATGAATCAACAAACAAAAAAAGTTGATGAATTATTTTGGTGAGTTAAAGCAATGTAAAAACATTTGTTGTCATAACTTATTGATCATGCCATTTTTTAGTCTGTCAGGTTTTAAAATGTCATAGGCAGCTGAATTAAATGTAGTTTGTACAGAAGAAACTTTTTTAAATTAAGATTTCAGATGTGAAGAGGTTATCTGAAGTAACTTCTATTAGTAGGCTATATTACTTATTTAGCATACCATGCTAACAATCTAATTTTCTAGAAGAGAAAATAAATTGGACGGTGGAGAATTTAAATAACACTTTCTGCGGGTTACAAAGTTATGTCAGTTAGTAGCTAATGGCGAGGATTGGCTTGTGTATTGAGCGAGTCATTGAATCACTCAAACAGACGATTCCTTAAAAAATGACTCATACTCTGATGAGTGAATTACTTGGTTTTGGGCATAAACAGTAAAAGGTCTTGGGCTAACGTTACTACAACAAACGCCATCGGTTTCTCGGGGACTCGACGGGTGATTTAGCTGTTTGGGACGTTGGCGCAGCAAAAATAGAGAAAGAACCGGACTTGTATCTAAACTGTAAGTTGCTCTATATTAACGTTTTATTTATTGAACAGTTGTTGAAACATGATATGTTGGACATGGGATAACATTTTTGCTTCTTTAATGCACATTTATTTCATCTGTATCTCTTGGGATTTGGTAAATAAACTACAAATTGTCAATTTTTAGGGGGTAACTTGTTAATTTTCCTGATAGCTAGTTTGTAAAATTAAACGCCTGTCGGCGGTGCCCTTCACTGAAGGACTCTTTTAAAAGGGGCCTTCTTGAAGAGATTTAGTCCTCTGAATAAAACGTTCTCGTATCTTAATTTTCTTTTTCATGATTCATTTTGTTTATTGTTTTTTAGGCTACTTCTCAATTTCTATCCATTGAAATATTTTAGAGCAAAGCAAACTTTAAAGAAAACAAAAAGGGATTTTATTCATTCCTACTTATTATAGGCCTGTAAATCTATTTTTTAAACTGTCCAAGTGATGAGGCAGTATGGACATGAACGTTTTTTTTTTTAAGTAACGTTAGGCCTATTCATGTTTTACCTAGTTTAACACAGAGATGAAACACAAAAGTGTAACTTACTGATGTCCCACAGGTTTAGATATAAAGCTCTGATTTAAAATTCACCAGACCTACAATTCCAAGTGCAAATCCACTTTGATCCAAGTAAATCTATGTGCTGCCTTGGGTATAGGCTACCCTTGTTAGTGATGAATAAAATATTTTAGAAAAGTTTCAGGGTTTTCCAATGGATATAATCTGTTGTTGTCAGGATTTTGCTCAGATTTTCTGCCAGAGAATATTACATTTGTAAGTCCATTGGATGCTTGATGAGTGTAAAAGAATTTCACTTCAGCTTTGAGTTCAATCTCTGTTAAACATTGTTTCATCATCTGGTTGTCTTTGGATAGAAGAAGACTTGAAGAAGTCTTGACTAAAAGTCTTCTATGCATGAAGAAAGCCAAATGATTCATTTAAATGCACAGACACATCACTAACACCAACACATTCTGCTGTGGTTTGCAGCTGTTTTTGATGGCAGACTAAAAAGAGACAGACAGTTTGTGTCTAAAATGTAATTACATGATATTAGCTTCTTGTTTATTGAACTGTGTTGATTGGTCACCAGGATGTTGCAATATACAATATATGCTAAAGTGTTCCAAGTGGTTGTAAGCAAGTTTCTATACGTTCACTAGGGTGTTCTGGATGGTTTCTATGTACTTAAGAAACAAAGATTCAAAGCTTTCAACACACGCACATATATTTATTTATTTATACAAATATAATATGTATAACAATTGCATATCACTCGGTATTTTTTTCAATGTATAATAAGATCAGCTTGTCTAGCCTCAAAAATGCAAGTCATTAATAGGAAAGTCTGTAAGTAAACATATAAAAGGGAAGAGAATACATTAAAATGAATTGATTGACAATCAAGGAACAAATCAACTTGGCTTGATTTTGTCTATTAGGATGACACGTTTACATGTTACCCACAGTCTGAGATTACTCAAAAACCAACCAACAAAGGAACTAATTTAAGTATCTACCAAAGTCTTACGTCAGGAAAACCATCAAACCAAATTACAATAACACAGATACAATTTTACCTTTGATTACTGGTGGTGGTTATCAACTACTTGCTGATTTACAGTTTTGCTTCTATATGACTTCAACTAACAGTACAACTACAGCGCTGCAATGGATAGACATTTTGCCATCTTTTGACGGCTTGAGTTAAGGGAAAGAAGTCGTGAAATAAAAATGCAATAACATTTTTTAGAAAATAAAACAAAATGTAGTAGATTAACTCTTGCTTTTTAAATTGATTGTCAATGTTAAAATGTTTCTAGTGAATGAGGTGGTCGTTTATGTGAACACCACAAAAAAATCTTTCAAATCTTTTAAAACAATCTTTATCTAAGATAATAAACTTGAAAATAGAACTTTAACATAACAAAATACTGTTAAAATTTACCTTTGTAGATATCATGTATCTGTGTTTGACATTCTGTTTGTCTTCAAAGTAAATATTTTCATATATATTATGAACTATGTCTGAACTTAAATAGAATTTTCTGAATTTGATTTTAATTTCAGGACTAGTGACATCACAACCATAAAACCGCATCAAAACTGTACAGCTGTTATCATGCAGGACCTGTTAAAGGTCAAGTGTGTAATTTTCGCACAACTTTTCCACAAAACAAAATTGCGAAAATAAGGACTACTTTCAAACAGGTTTCCAAAACACTCCCTTTATGCCATTGGTTTCCAAACATGAAGTCCAGACCTAAAACCACACTATTGGTTGGATGCGCAAACAAATAGTGTATGCAGTCTTCTAATATACCAATGCAGTGTTTATATTTTTACTTATGGTTAAATTTGTATATTAACATAGGATCAGAGATTGTTTTGCAAAAATTACAGACTTTTCCTTTAAATATGCCCACCATACAATATGCCAAATTTCTGTAATAATCTCTGTCAATGGCACTGTGATACAGTGATATCATACGAAAATTCTGTGCAAATGGTTTTTATGGTTTAGTCTGACTTATGTCACATGGTGCATAAGATACAGTTTTATAGTAACTTTACCCTTGTAAGACGAATCTTCTACGCTTAAAGTTCACTTTTTACCCATACTTTGACAGTAGAATACGACAAAACAAGTGTTATTGCTATGCTAAATCTACTTTCTTTACAAAATATTCCTTGCTACAATATGGTATAAAATACCTCAGTGTTATCCAATTATGGACTACTGACATAAAAACTGCTTTCTTTTCACAGAGACACCAGCACCCTTCGTTACTGTACAACGCTGTGGCAACAAAAACATAATGAAAAAAATAAATAAAATTGATGAACGCTTTATCACATTGTCACTAAACTACAATAGGGACTTTTTTAAGAGGGTCACAACTTGCGATTGGTTCCAGACAACTGAAATATGAACAAGTAAGAGTAAAACAATGTACTCAGTGCTAGTCTTTCTCTATGACATCATGCCACATTTTTCCAAGCACCGATTTGGAACACAGATCATGGAGTTTTCAACCTTTTTGAGTTGTAGGTAGTTGACTGAAAGAGGATAGTCTTCACTGGAGAACAGTAAGGTTCCTCTTCCGAGATCTCTCGGACCTCCTTACATCACGTCAGTGAGATTAAGTCTCACCCAGTGTCCTCTACTTTTTCTTCTTTTGGAACAGCCTGTGAAAAACCAAAAGGACAAAAGCTGAGAGACGATTATGTTAATAGCCGAACATAAATTGTGCTTTCCCAATTCTTTAGCTTTAAAACAAAATCTTGTCTAGACAGTTTGCTTCTGACATTTTTGGCCGTTCCAAAATTCATATTATTTATGAGATGCCTTGTTTTGGGGGAAAGGTGGCACCGCATGCTTCCTTTGTAGACAAGTCATTTCCAGAATACATTATGAAAAGCCTTGAAAAGTTTTACATTTTCTGATAAATTTCAATATTTATTCGTTGGCCGGTTACATAAAGTTCACATACTGTTTGGCATGTCTCATATTAATTTTCCCATATGCTTTGTAGTTGTTTTTCAAAAACCTTTTCCGATATCAGCCCTCTTTTTAAGCTAGGAAAACTTTTGGATGGTTTCTATTGGATAAGAGCTTATTTTAGACTAGGTTCTCAACCCATGTAACTCCACGCCATGGTCCCCCATTGTTAAGTTTATTGTCATTGTCATCCAGAGAACAGCAACGAAATTGTGTTCGGAGCATACAACAACCGTACATGGTGTATTAATGTGCACTAACAAATAAATAATAAATACCCCCTGTGTAAACATGACACATCAAAAGTATATGGTTCAAGTTAATACATGCAGACCCCTGCAACCCCCGATAAGTTAAGATATGACGTCTTGTCCTGCTGAAATAACAAAAACACAAGTTTCTTTTAGACATTAGACTTAAATGTCATTAACAGAAAGCAGTGTTGGGTAAGTTACCTGTAAAAAAGTAATTAATTACTAGTTACTAATTACCTCTTCAACAGTGTAATTAGATTACTGTACTAATTACTCTCTCTAAAACGTATTTAATTACTTTTAATTACTAATTACTTTCAAAATCCCATATCAATCTCAACCAGCTGAATAATACAACGATAGACTTGAATCTGTTTTAATTCTTTCAAATAAATACTATAAAATTGCATAAATTATCCTTAAACTGACCAAGGTGGAGAAGGCTACATTATAAACACATACTTTTTAACATCAGACAATACATTTTGATGTTTTATGTCTGATCTCATGACATTTCACACTTTTTTCATACATATTTTACAATAATTCATATGAATTTGTACGAGTGCGGTCGTAATATTTAGACGCCTCATAAAATGCATTCGAATCGCTGTGAGATCGGATTGATCTATACACAGTATTAACCTCAATTACATCAGAAGTAACTGTAATT
This sequence comes from Pimephales promelas, assembly GCF_016745375.1. The sequence continues at coordinate 838,752 of NW_024121114.1, forward strand.
AAATTACAGATAAATGAAGAGTAATCCCTTACTTTACATTTTCAAGGGAAAAGTAATTAAATTACAGTAACTAATTACTTAGTAATTAGTTACACCCAACACTGACAGAAAGTAAAGCCAAACGTATACTTCCCTTGTCTGCAATTCGCTGTCCTAAGAGTAAAAAACTGAATTTGCCAATACAAGCCTTTTAGTAATTTGAAAATTTTGGAGTTTGTTACGAAAAAAAAAAAAAAAAAAAGGTTAGATAGCGCAGTAGTTCACGTAATGTTCCCAGATGTTTAATTCATAAATATATGGTTTAGCATTTAATTGTTAAATGATTTATAACTGATAAATTCAAGATATTTTTGTGTCTCCCCCCTTTCCCCAATCTACAATAGATCTTGACTTGAACTGATCTTATTTGTTTTTCAGATGTGTGTGTGTGTTTGGTGTGGTGGTTTAGTGTTGGCAGAGTGCTCTGACTGTGGCTTTTCTGTTCGGTCCAAATGTCTTGATAGGGGATGATCTGGAGCTCAGCTCTCTCACCATGATCCTCTTGCCCAGACATAATGTCCCAAAAACGCTCAGCAGCTCACAAGCACATATGATTTTATAGCCAAGGATTTTTTAGCCACAAGCAAGAGATGCACAAGGAATTCCATTAGGCCTCTGGTGATAAGTGAGGCCAGTGCCTCTGTGAGAAGTGTATCCACACGGACATGCTTTTGAGTCGGCACTGCTTATAGCTTCATTTTAGGCTTGGATGGTTTCTAAGGCGAGGTTACAATGCTGCCAACTATACTGCTGCTTAGAGCTAACTATGGTGTGAGGAAGCAATGAGGCGAGAGATAGGCCACGCCGCGTATCATTAATACAATGAGATGTGCTTTGGTTCTTCTGGAAAAGACTGACTAATAGAATTCGTTCATATTGTATTGCATTTGCAAAGATGAAAGACGTCTTGAGATAATAAGAGTGTTGTTATTTCAGAACAGTGATATTGGAAGTGATAAAGGATGACACACTTTCTCTTTTTTAATATAGAAGTCTCCCTCCCGCTGTTTTAGAAGTTAATAGGTGATGTTACTTGAAAATTATTCTGACAATGACTAAATCTATTTGCACCAAATAGAAAAAAAGGCAGTATTTTGTAAGCCTGCATGTGTATATAATTGAAAAACTAGGTTTATTGCAATGAACAAATCAAACAAATGTAATTTAAATAGCTCAACACAACAAATGTTTCTAGTGGTTTCCCAAAATTTAACTGAAAATGCAACTTTTAATGACTTCTACAGTTTAAAAATGATTCAACCCCTGAATAGTATCCCTCACAACAGCACAAATCTGCAAAACAGGTGTTGTCTCACTAATCAAGGGCACCAAGTGTGTTTGAGCAAGAACTCATGAAATATCTGAACTGGCTAGGCTTATTGAGTAAGTTAGAAATATGGCTAAGTCAAAAGAATGGTAAAATCAAAGTGCTTTGATTAGTCTAAATGTCAACATTTTCATTTTTGTGTGAACCATCCCTTTAACTTAAAGTATTACTAAAACAAATGTTCCATCAGTGAAATTTACAGACTTAAAAAGGCCCCTTAGGTGCAGTAATAAAAAAACGATTGATTTCTCATTGAAATAGTTCTTAATTTTCCCTTGAAAGTCCCTTAAGAGTGATCCTTCAATGTCTGGACAACTGCCTGATAAGCGAATCCTTTTTATTGAGCTCAATCTGTGATGTCATCAGCACTCCTCGCCAGCTTCTTCAATTGATTCATTATCTCACATCATGACATAACAGCTGAGTTTCAGACATAATAGCTGTCTGTTTTTAGAACAACGTTCCTCTGGTGACAGGCAGCATGTAGTACCAGATCTCCCACAGGCCTCAAGGGTTGGTGGGGCAGCTACCTCTCTGTGTGCCATCCTGTTGAGGTCCTGTTACCCTTAAAGCAATGAAAAGCCTCACCTACGACATGTGGTTCTGCTGGGCGGCCAGGTTTTGCTGCTGCTGTTGCTGCATGAGCAGCTGCTGCTGCTGGCGTCTACGGGCGGTACGGAGCTTCTCGAACCTCGCCTCCATCTCCTCCAGGACTTTAGGGGTGTAACGCACCACCAGTTTGACACTGTCTTTGGCTGCTTTCAGTAACTCCACAGCCTTCTCGTGGTGTTCACCCTCGACGCTCTGAGGAAAATAATTCAGTAGTCAGAACATTTCATCTCTCTTTGCGCGTCCAATGGTTTGTTTATGGCTCCTGGAACTTTATTATATCCAAATTCAGCTCAAAACTGCACTAGAAAATACTCCACGGTGATGAACATTCAATTACATTTTGGCACAAAAGAGCCATTAATTTCCTATTAGCTCAGGAACCGTAACATGTTTGGTTTAATGAGAAATTGCCTCTCAAATGCTGTCCCAAAATGCCTTCCTTTACAGTCTTTGACGCAAATGAAATCAAATGAATCCTCTGTCATCTTCGAGCGAGTAAGCACAAGCAGTGGACATTAGTTTCTATAAATTCAAATTTAATAAAATTGTAACAATGTGGAATGTCGGCAGAGAAGAGCAAAGAAACTGGCTTCAAAAAACTTCCCTAGAGCAGACAGCTTTTTTTTACTGAAAGACTCATTTGGATTTATTCAAAGATTCATTCTCATCTGGCTTCAGTGACAGTCTGACACATCTTAAAGTTTACAGCGATTTATGAAAAGATTTCAAGAAGTCTTTGAAATCTGTCCTTTTCAGTTTTACATACAGTCCTGCTCTAAGCTTTCGGTCTTATTTGTCCACATTTACAGTAGCATTTTAAAATGTTAAGCTTAGCCTTAGTAGAATGAAAAATTTTAAAATTTCAGTCTCTAATGGGTCTGAGATAATAACAGCTGCAAAATTTTTGCTATTTTAGCATATTACGCCATGGTGGGATCAGCCTTTTAGACAGTTGGAAATTCACGGAGATCAATGTAAAAAATCTTTCTGCTGTAATAATCTAACTAATAAGCCAAACTGATCTGTATAAATTTAAAAGCCAGTGGGCCCTCCAGCATGATGGCATCTTATTTTGGCATTATACTTATTTTTTGCACAAACAATGTTTGGAAATGTTTTCCCCACTTTACCTGTAAAAAAAAAAAAACCCTCCTACATTTTGTGCAATGCTTCCTTTGTGCATTTAAGGATAATTGATCTAAACGCTGACAGGTCATTCTTACTATGCAGTAACGTTTCATGTCTCCATCATTAATGTCTAAATACATTGGATAAAATATATAAAACTCAGTTCTTAAGTAAATAGAGAAGTGAATTTTAAATAGTTTTACTACTTAAAGCTGCAGTCTGTAGCTTTTTGGGGTTAAAAATGCATAACAAGCCAGTGTTCCAAGCTATCTGTTTGCCTTAGCTCAATTCAAAGCGGTTAGCATGTAATAATGTTTTTAATTCCAGCGGTACTGGTGTATTTCCGCGGGAGATTTGAGCATGTCTTTGCGTCATTACGGCACATCTGTACACATAAAGAATGAGTCTCGGCTAGTAGGCTACAGTTTATCGCGTGTGAGGATGCTGGAGTTGGAGATTTATAGCCATTTCTCACTGTACTTGATATAATTAAACTTATCAATTCGATGGCGGATCCAGAAAGGTTCAAACGAAAATCACCAGTGACAACAGATTCACCTGCTGTAAAATGCAAAAGACTTTGTTCAGACTTTGTAGTGGCTCCAGAAATAAGAGACTCCAACCGAACCCATGTGAAAACAAGGATACATATCAGAAGGACATTACATGTAGTCACGCAATGCTGATGCTGTTAATATTAACAATTTGAGAACAAAGTATAATTTGCATGGTTTTGCATGATATAATAATAACTTATAAGCGATTGTTAGATTTAATCTGCAATGTCAGAACCAGAACAAAAGCGGATGTTTCTTACTGGTTCAGGTGACATTTCCCAGTGAAAATTCTTATGTTGGTCATACTTCCAAAAAGAATAATCTGTGATTCTGAATGCCAGTATCGACACTGGTGCGTTGACTGGCAGACTCACAGTCTCCTCAAACATTGTGTTCATCCACGCTGTGCAGTGTCGAGGGTGTTGAAGTACAACTCACGTAAAGTTGATTATTCTGCGAATGACTGCAATTGCAGATTTTAAACAGAGATGGCGACAAAGAGGAAAAACGCTGGACTGCAGCTTAAGCTTAAGTTTATGTTCTCTTTTTGTATAATTTTCCTATATTCTAACTATATTTTTTTATAGGGTTTCACTTTCCATCCTGCATATTAATAATATCAATTCAACTAACAAAGTGATGACATCATACTCAAAGAAGGGAAATTCTTTTCAATGTTAAAACAGCGCATGCTGCAGTAAGTATTAGCAATATTAGCTACCTTTAATGTGTTTTGAGTTTCTTGCTATTGTGTGAATAACCAAAACATAATTAGTAAAGTGCCTCAGCTTTTAAAGTCTTGTATATCTTTTTTAATAGAAATAGGTATGTCCTGAAATTAAACACATGCATATTATTTTTATAGAGTTACAGAGTACAAAAGTTTGAACATCACTGGCAACTCACCACTCCATTGACGGACAAGAGTTGGTCTCCTCTCTTAAGACCACCATGCCGCTCAGCCACGCCCCCAGGGATAATGCGTGAGATGTAGATCGGTGAGTTCTGCTCTTTTCCACCCATCACATTGAAGCCAAGCCCCTCATCCGTCTTGGGCAGCTCCACCACCCTCGGGTGGGAATGACCCTCACTGGCAGCAAATGCCGCCACAGTTGCCTGGTGGGAACCAAAGAGTTCAATGTGTCAGTGAATATGAAATGTGACTGAGAAATATAGATAGACCAATATATTACCATTACCAAGCCTGATTTACAAGATAATTGTCACAGGGTGGACACATAATACTACAGCAATGCTACAGCACACATAATGGTAATTAACAAGACACAGGTGACAACAATGATGACAGGCAGGTGCAAAAACATGTTTTCGCACCTGCCTGTCATCATTGTTGTCACCTGGGAAGTGTAGTGCAGAGGCAGAGACAAGACAGACTGTGACATTACACCCCCCTTCCAGTAGGCGCGTCCTCGCGCCGTAGAAGGACCGACACCAGAGGGAGAGAGGGACCAGGGCGGAGACGATGTAGGGAGGAGCCATGGAGGCGACTGAATTGTAGATAGGGACACAAAAGGACACGGTGGAGACAGAGGCAATGAGGACCAAAGGGGAACTGAGGGGAGTGAGGAGTTCAACAGAGCCGAGGGGATGAAGGGACGAGGCGTAGCCAGAGGAGAGGATTCCAGAGGTGAGGGAAGGCCGACGAGGGACAAAAGTGAATCCAGGGGGGACGAGGGAGCCTGGCGGAACTGGGGGACTGAGAGGCCACGGTGGAGTTGAGGGAGGTAAGAGCTAAGGTGGAACAGATGAAATGAAGGGCCGAGGTAGAGTCCTGGTTGAGGAGGTTGGAGGCGGAGACCGGGGATGCACTGATCCTGAAGGCGTTGGTGGCAGGCATGATCCTCGGCGCCTCCACCTCCTCAAGGGTGGATACAGGAGCAGAGAGGCTGCCAGGCAGTGGTGGAGGAATGGTAGAGAGGCAGATGGAAGGAGGTGGGAGAGATCAGAGGGACCAGCAGTGAAGGCTCTGTGCTGGTCGGGACCAGCAGTGAAGGCTCAGTGCTGGAAGGACCAGCTGTGAAAGCTCTGCCATCTTGGCTGGAGACAAGGGTTCAGGCGGGATGTGGAGAATGGGCTGGTCCAGAATGTGAAGATCCCCTAAAGGAATGGTCTTGGCAGGACTGGCAGGTTGTGTTCCAGATCGGGGATCGACGCTCTCCAGACACCGGATAACGGTCTCCCTCCAGCTGAGTCCGGTGGTGTCTGGAAGGTCGATCCGGTGGTGAAAGGTGGCCCCGAGCTGGAACAAGGTACACAACCTCTTGTCGTCAAGGGTGCTGTGGATGGCAATGCGGACAAACTTCTTGACGAATGAGAGGGAGTGTTGGCTTTTCTCAGCCAGGACGATAATTTTTACCCCATCGTCCATCTTAGGGCGGTCTGTAGTTCTGTCACAAAGGACTGATTGAACTGAAGGAACTAAATACAAACACTGATGAACTGAAACAGGTGACACAGATGATGATCTTTAACAAACACAGATGACAACGATGATGACAGGCAGGTGCGAAAACATGAGGGATGCTGGGAGGTGTGGTGTAGATGCACAGACAAGACAGACTGTAACAATAATATGGCCATTTTGAGATTGTCAGATTCGTCAAGATATTTATTAGATATTTAAAACTTAACAGTGACTATGTTTCATCAACGTATTCTTATGTGCATTTTGGTTTATCGCATAAAAAAATTATGTAAATGCCAACATGCTCATAAATTCTAAAAATGTACATAAAGCATTTTGTCAGATAAATTACGCGCATAAACTACGCTGGAAACACATTTCCCGAATAAATTCCTTGATGCACATCAAAAAAGTCATGAGACTTTGCATGATGAGATGGCATAACTTGACTAATCAGAGGACCGATCTCATTGAACAGCTTCTGAAAAGCTGTTTTGGCCATTCTGAAATGCCTGAGTGAAGTCTGTCGTCAAAGTGGTTTAGTATAATTCCCTCCCAGAACTGTCTTACAAGACTGCATTCCCAAACAACAGGTATCCGCCTCAAAAAGCAAGATAACATGACTGTTTATTGCGTTTCATCTGCATGCTCTTAGGCGCAAGTAATATATTATTTACTAAAATAATAGGAATATATTATGTGGCTTCTTCTACTTTTCTTAGTGATGTTTAGTGCTAGTTTATCAGGAAGCTACATTTTGTTCTCTTCCACACATAGGATGGAAAGGGTGCTTCATTCACAAATGTTTTATACGATATTACAAATGGATGGGAACATAGCTATTGATGCACACTTCAATATGGATTGTTTTGTGATCAGTTGTACATTATACTGTATCTTATGTAGTCTAAACATTATATTGGCCAAAATATGCCAACCTGCTCTTCAGTAATTAGCATCAGTATCATTCCTTTAAAAAAATAAAAAAGTTGATGTTGCCAAGATCTGTATATCTGAATAGCATGAGACCACTTTTAAAACACTTTAAGGTGGATTGATATTCAAGGACCAGTAACCTCTAAACCCAATATTCCCACCAAGCTTCCGATACCTCATTCTTAAAAGCCAAATTAAACATCTCCACACTGGCTTGACAAAGACCTTTAGATTGACTCTCTTAGACTGTGGTCGAGTCGAAGTCTAGTCTTTGTGGAAGCCGCTATATCAAAGGGAAAGTGTCCGAATGTTTACACATTTCTGGTCATGAAGTGCATCTCTGAAACTTTTTTTCACAGCTTGTAAGAATTTCTCAACATGTTCTTTTGTGCTGTGAATTCAGCAGTAAGATAACTGCATCCTATAACCTGCACAGCTGCCTGCATTGTCATCTGAATTCCTGAGAATTCAGAGCTTGTTAGCCAGGCACAACCACCAGGAGACTGAGAATGTGAAGGAAGACAAAAGTATTTCCTGCTGAGCCACACTGTAGCTAAAGGTGCAGCACTGTGGGGCCTTGCTCATTATTGAGGCATCCATACACAGGGAACAGTGAGAAAAAACACCAAGGATTTTCAGAGACTTTTCAAGGTGCCAAATTCCCAAATGGTAAACCAAGCCGTTTTCTGATCTCTGAAACTGAAAGAACAGCACCTTCCCTGTCTCGTGTGTTTCGTGTCAGGCCAAAAAAAAAATAACAATAGTAATGCTGTTTCAAAGTGCTCTGCATGCAAGACACCCTTTTCCCAGTTCCTCGACCTTCACAGCTTCATCCTCTCTGAGGGAAAAAAACACAAGTCGATATATAACAAACATCTTTAAGCCTAGACTCTTTCATTTGCTTTTTCGAAATGTAAATCATTAGGTTGCTGGTTAAAAAGATAATTTTTACACACTCAAATTTGCCTGGTTTTATCCATTTTAAGTTTTAAAAAGAATCTTCATGCAACTCTATCAGTAGTTCATAGTTATAACAGCTATTTAACATATTTACAAATATTCTGAGCAAACTTTCCTACGTTTAGATGTAATTTTATATATAGTTATGTTTATTTAATATAATTTTTAAAAGAAGCATAAACACAACGAGGGGTGTCTGTTTAGTCTGTTTTTGTGACTAACATTTCTTTATTATTGCCATAGAGTATAAAATTCAATATAAATTCTCGGTATTGTATTGGACTCTACGATCGGCGGAAGTAATCGAGCATCCTTATATCTTCACCGGAAATACCGCCGTGCATAGAGCCCATTACACACTTGACAAATAATCTTCATTGGTAATTAATTTTGGCTTTTAACATTTACATCAGCAATGCACTTGGAATGCACTTGGCATATATGGAGGAAAAAAAATGCATCCCGGTGAAGCACACTGGAGCTCATTGACAATTGCTGCAGGGGATCCCAAAGGATAACTGGAGCTTTTAGAGCTGTTCTTCATCCTATTTATGTGCCATCGATTGAAATCTGCCCCAACGGCATGCAGACGCAAGCTGTTCACACATGCTAATTGCCCTTTCGCTAGTGATTCGAGTCCAATATGCTTTTCGAAACCTGTAGTAACTTTTCAAAGTGACCAAGTGAGGTGCTTTGAGGCACTCTAAGACTTTTGTAATTTACATCCTGTACTAGAACTTTAATTGATATGCTAATTTTGCTCATCTGGCGAGACCTGCTCAATGAGCATATACTAATTACAGTATGTGCTGTTTTCTGAATAAGTGCCATTGCTGTAGTATAGCTCCATATTATTACAACACCATTCAAATGAGTCACGCTATTGATTAAAGGGGTCATAATGCCATTTTCATACAATTTGATTTTTTAGGGTCTTAATGAAAAGTTTGTAATATACTTTAATTAAAATTGTCATTAGTATTGCAAAAAAAAAAAAAAAAAAACACACAAATTTTACCTGGTCAAAAACAGCTCTGTTTTCAGCACGCAGTTTCAGTGCATATGCCTTTAAATGATAATGAGCTTCGCTCACTTAGCCTCTCTGTTCTGCGGGCGTTTTGACAACACACATGGAGTGTTGCCTTGACAACAGTAGAGGGTATATTTGGAGTAAGAATGGCGGGAAAATCTGAGGACACATCTGTACAACCTTATCAGTAGGATAATTTTATGATCTTATTTAGATCATAAAACCATATAGCAAAATATATGTGACCTCTGAAACATGGCCTTCAGGATATGGACCTAATTAAATATTAAGGTCATCCATTTTTTACTTTATTTTCCCCCTGAGCCCCACTTATAATGTTAGTCAAGGTTGTTTTCCACTTACTGTAGATAGATTGGGTGATTCCCAGCGTGATTTTTAGTCAAAAATGCTCAGAAAGCGAGTTGCCCTAGATGATATCTTTAAGTGGGCTGGAACAAAGTATTACTGTAAAGCATCTGCCATTTTCTTATTGAAATTGTTCTATTAAGCAGTAACATCATCACTTTAACTGAAAATGATTCATTTCTATTACATGTATTTATGTATTTATACAAGATATCAAAAATAAATGTTTTTGAAATTCAAGTTAACTTCACAAATCCAAACTTTCTAAATGACATTATAATGCACTACAGACCTGCTTTATACTCACTGATCTCTGTATTATAGATAGACTGTCTATATTATAAACCAGTATTTCCCAATGTTTCAAATTGACACGCCCCTTCCAATTCCGAGTTCGGAGAATTCCGAGCTTCTCAATTTTAAATACGACTTTTTCGGCCATCCATGTGCTCAGAACATTGAATATTGTAATTACGATATTTACAACTAGGGATGTCCCAATCAGATTTTTTTGCCCTCGATTTTGAGTATCTACCGATACAGAGTCCCGATCCGATACTTCAATAATACATAAAAAAAAAATATCAAAGAAGAGCGAAAAAACAGATCCAGGATGTTCCTTATATATTTTTTATTTAATTCACCTTATTTTAACATTCAACAACTCTGTTAACAAACAGAGCACTTCTGTGAGGTAGCTTGAACAATCAAGTAATAAATAACATAAATTTGTCACTTTTGGACTTTAGTGCAACAGTAAATATAAAAAAAAGTCTAATATAAAAAACAAATAGCACCTAAAGTTTAAATACCCACCAGGCATGTAAACACATAAAAAATAAAAGTGCCACAGTGTTTGCAAAGCCAGTAATGTGCTTTTAGGAACTGCACTCCTAAATCTTGCGCTATCTTGGCTGTGATACCTCCTGATCGGGATTCGGGAGGCAACGTTCGATCACATGGTCGGATCTGGACATCCCTTTTTACACCCCCACTTGAAGGGTACATTATTCTTAGTTACATACCTGGAATATAACTGGAATTAAAGCGTCTTTTCCTTGCATTATGAATAGTATCTGTCCTACTTCCTCCTTATTAATAAACCCTGACTTGGTGGCATTCTTAATGAGTAAATGTTCATCAATGGTCTTTTTGAACAAGGGAGGAACTTTTCATTTCTTCAACTGTCAGTTTCATAGTAAATCAAAGTCTTTCATTTGAATCATGTAAAAGTAAAGTAAAATTTTATTTATCATAATATGACCCCTTTAAAATGCATTAATTAGTGTGTCTCTGTAGACGTTTTAAAATGTCAGATATTGAAATGCAAAGAACGCCCTCAATAACCAAGTCTTCTGTTTTTACTCAGATTTGCATAATTAATCGACTATTTCTCTGAACGCAAGCCTAATTGGGATCAAAAAAACAATTACAACAATACCCACAAGAGCAGCCTATTGAGCTATTCAAAATAGGTATCGCAGGGTACTGCTCAGCATCCTTTGTAGAATCCAAGCGTGCTTTGTGTTTTCTGTCTCACTTGCCATTCATCGCTCGGCTCTTTGTGTAGTGTAACTGTGCACAAGTCTGCTGGTCTGTGTATTCATGCAGAGAGAGATGGTGGGCTGAACTCTCTGGACGGCAGCGTGGCCTTTAACTGGCAGGGCTCTAGTATTTGGCCGATTGGTGTATATCCCTGTCTGCGAAGCAGAGATGTGCTTAAGTATATATTTTCATAATCATCCAGTTGGTTAGTTGCCTGAATGACTAGTTGACTATTCAGTTTCTAGTCGACTATTCAGCACTCCGCAGTGACTGAAAGATAGGGAAAAATGTAACACTGCTTAAATGGGGATTGTGACCCATCCCTAAAGAAACCCAGTATTGTGATGTGGCTGAAATTCTCCCACTAAAGATTCAGCAAGGCACTTCTGATCATCCAGTACTCAGCAATTTCAGCAAATCTACACCCTCCCACCCCCCCTCTTTTTTATGTTTCCTCTCTTTTTCACAAGATAGCACTCTTTACGCAGTATGAATTTGAATGAATGCTATTTCAGTGACAGTGTCTGAAGAGCAACTAGCAAGTGTTTGCATGCAGGCCTGGATAATTGTCTGGCTGATTGTTTATCAAATCAAGATTTGAAAATATTCTTACTTAATGGATTTCTTCTGGATGTCAGAAAAGGGATGTTTAGCAGATGTAATTATGCCGTATGCGTAATACTGAAACACAGGGTAGGTGATGTGTAAATAAATAAACTCAGACGTACCTTAGCTGTGGCACGTGCTTGATACTCCGGACATCCATTCACTGTTATCGTTTCATGCATATACTGATAGACCTATTAAAATAAACAGAGACAAAGAGACTGTTTAGTTTCAGTTCCTCTACAGTTATCAAAATGACATAAAATGTGGTTAAATAGCAATAAGGCATTCTGCAACGATGCTTCTTATCATATTACTTCTTTGGATGCAGCCTGTACTTTCATGGCAAAGAAACAGTTTGAAAAGAATCTTGCTTAGCGAGTTAAAGTAAGTTAAACTGTTGATCTGTTTATAGATATCTACCTGAATGATAACATTGGGTTTGTGGTCACATTAGCAATCTTTTGCTAAATTTTGTGCGCAAAGTAGGTCCAATGTCAATAGTATAGTGAAGCACCACTATTTTAGAGGTAACTTCCAAACCAAGCAGCTTTAATTGGAAAATTTGCATGTTAACAAACTTGAATCCAATGTGAAATTAGCATGGGTAAATTCTTAAAGTGCACCGCAAGAGTGTATACATGTATGTTTGAAAGGACTGCATTCTTGCTAATGCAATGCACTGGCTAAGCATTTTATCGTGTTTATGTACTTGCGCTAATTTGTTTCTGAAATGTGAATAAGAAATTCAAGAAGGAGCACCTGTGGTTGCACTCTGGTGTTCAAATTCTACGGCAGCAATGAGAACTCAGTCTACATCACCAAAAATAGTTAGTTTGACATTTTGTCATGAATAATTTGTTCTTCTTTTAGTTTCTGCAAACCTTTGTCATGCTTTTATAGTTTGGTTTACAGAGCAAAGAGAGCTTAATCCAGTTCTATAGACTCTAATGTCTCATTTGCGCAGACGCAACGGGTTCCACCACCGATTCTATATTTTCACAAACAGGTGCATGTACAGAGCCCTTATCTGCTTTCACACCACTCAGGGATGAGACTATTAGCTTGAGGTCCTTTGAGGATTTGGAGAACCTATGTTTATCTCATTAACCAGCGCTTCTGAAACGCAGCTGGTGCTACAGGAAGCTCTGTCTCCCTCTCTCCGTCTCTCCTAAATAACAAGTTTCTCTTTAATCTGTCCTCCAGCACACTGGGCAGACTCTTTAGCTGTTTTACTAACCTCCTACTGAGAGATTAGTCTGATAAAATACATTTACAGTAAAACGTCTCTTTCCTGTTACTCTGCGACTTTAAACCACTCACTCTAAACCTTCTCAACAGGCAGGAACTATTGGATGACCTTTAGAAACTGCTTGAAAATACATGCAAGTGGTTGCTAAGTCTCTACAATTACAAACTAGAGTATGTTACTAAGGAGAGGTGACATCCTACATGTGAAATATGCTCAACTCTGAAAGCTGTGCTGTTATATATTTCAGCACAGCCTATTGCACACCTTATATATTTGTCGCAGTTGTTATTTTATGTGTCTCACTTGCCGTCTTTTTCAAAAATACAGCATGTTTGGGAAGCCTCTTGAGGTTTTGCTCCAAGTGCAATAAAGTCTTGCCCTGTTTAAATAAAATTCAGACAACATTGACTCACCCTCGTGTCATTCTGAACCTGAGTGACTTTCTTCATCATGGAACAACCAACTGTGGCATATTATATGATAATCTAATAACATTTTTTTTTATCTTAATCATCTATAGTTTGGCTACTTAATTTCTAGCTGCTTATGTTTAGTTCAATGACAATTTAGTGAAACTTTAATCAATTTACCTTTATTGACTGAACTTCAATAGATCTGTGAGGGATCAATGCAACCAGATGGAACAAATCAATAGATTAAAGACCTAAGTAAATCTTTCAGGGGCTAAACATGCGTGCATGTTTCTTCCCACTGTTGGAGGATTGTGTGTTTTTTAATTGCATCTTGAAAATGCATGAATATTAAAGGTCAAGCTATTTCGGTGTGCAATTCATATGCTGTATTGGGAACGTTTTTATCATAATTTTATTGGAAGACAATTTATTTGTGTTTGGTAATGGGATGTATAAGGCAGTCTGCAAGGGTAATAGGGCTCTATTTAACCACTGTTCTCAAATTCCGCTTTGGTGATAATTCCCTGTTTTCAGTAAAATCAATAGAATAATATAATACAATGTTGATGAATTTCATTACCACATTATGGTAATGAGGATTTGTGGGAAAATGGACTTAATTGTCAATAAAATAATGTTACAATGAAAAAACAGGTGTACATTTCTTTACACAAAATAGAATTTCCAAATTTATTTTGTTTTTGAGGTGAAATGTGAGCTGCATTCTTGTAAGATTTAGTGCCATTCCTCCAGTTTTCTTATACAATCATGTCCTTGCTTCTCTGTCTTCCTATCTCCCATGTCTCGAGGGATCACTCCGTTTCCTCTCAGCTCACTGTGTTCGGTTTGCTTTTATCTGTTTTACCTCCAGTGAGATTGACACTCACAGATGTGTATCACTATGCTTTTTCACTACTCTGCCCATTGAAAAACCCACCCACAGGCCGCAGTGAGGTACTTTGTGTAACCATGGTGCTCTGACTATAAAGAGAAATATGATTTCAGTTGTTCTCATTTGAAACCTTGTTCTCCCTCCTCTTTCTTAAATCTTCTTACACTGCTCAGAGTCAGTCAGGCAATTCAGTGAAGCCCGATTCACAGCAATGCTTCTCATTTGCAAACCATTCCACCAAGCACATAGACGATATTCCACATAGACGCACACAATTAATAAAGAGAGAGACTGATCTCTGACCCTGTAGCAGCGGCACGTAGGCATTGATGGACTAAGCTCTCAGTTGATAATGGCCCTGTTGTCATATTCCTCTGAGAGTTGTATTTGAAATCATACACGTTTGCTGTGGTGATGCTCTGACAGACTGGACTGTGGGAAATGATTTTCACAACATAAAAGCGTTCCATCATTTCTGAAAGAAATCATTGTAGGCCAGTCCATTTGTTTTTCTGACATTCAAAAAGTATGCAGGAGATCATATAATACTAGAAATCAGGACAAAATGAAAAATTCAACTTGTTTTGTAAATGCTTTACTGTAAACAACATTTTTGAGTGTAAAATATTTTACTGACAATTAGTAGCACACTGTAGATCCTGTCTGTGTAAAGCTACATTTATTTTTTACATTTTTTTTAGAGATGAAGAATACGGGATTTTGAGTGGGTATGTTCTGGCCACCGTTGTCCTCGTTTTGGCAATCATTTCATATGGCTAAGTGAGGTTGATGACTCATCTGAATAGGCCAGAGGTAGACATAGTACCTGATAGTCTTGATCTTGGAGTTTGTGGCATTTTTCCTTTTTTATATGTTATTGGTTGAGACATTTTCACGGCACATTTTGTCATATTGACATTGTCCCTGCAATGCAGAGCTTTGCTGTCGGCACTGTAAATTAAGTCAACACCGTGTCCTTTCACACTCTCATTATGGGAATGTAAGAGACAGATTGCACCATATGATACCTTGCACAATTGCCAGGCCATGAAATTAGCTCATAGGGCATCCATGCACAGCTCAGTGAAACTTCGCCTGATGGATCCTGGGAGTGTGAATTGATGTCCTACCAAAAGTTTTATTACATTAATGGCCCATTCTTTTTGATTGATGAGAAACTTTGCTATAAAATTATACTGTACTTAACGAATCATCTGTTGTGTCATCTGATGTGTAGCAACCTATAAACTGAATCTCATAACTAATCTGAAGTATGTCTCTATAGATGTTTCAAGGTTTTGACACATTTCCTCATGCATAGTTATAGCCACATTAATCTTAGCCACCTGTTTATGGATCATCTGATCCATATTACCCACAAAAATGGCAAGAGCTTTCTCAAAATCACAAGTTCCAATCTGGTTTCACACCGTTTTTTCTTCTTCACAGTCCAGTGTTTTTCACAAAGTATCAGACTTTGCACTTCTGAGGCAGAAAAGGGAACATCAACATGGAGACAGTAGTGGGTAGAGCCAGACCGGAGACAGGAATAGCCAGATGCTGACCCCGAGTTAAGCCAGGATGAAGGCTCACAGTGGAACCGATGAAGGAGCCAAGATGAAATCAGGAGCTCAACTGAGTGAGGTGGAGACGTGCAAAATGGACGTGCCGAGGAGTTGGAGACCCAGGGTGACTGTGAAGGCCTGGAGGACCAAGGTTGAGACATGGGCTTGGCAAACCGGGACAGAGTCAGTCGAGGCACAGCTGGAAACTCTGAAGTCAGAGGCACAGCCAGAGTGACGATTGACGAAGGTGGAGCCAGAGGGATGAGGGAGCCCAAGAGGTGGTGCCGGAGGGATGGCAGTCCAAGATGGAGCCAAGGGCTCGGAGGCTTGAGGTGGAGCTGAGGGATCCACAGACCAAGGCAGAGCTGACGACTGGGAAGCTTAATGTGGATTCGAAGAGCAGGGCAAACTACCGGAGGAGCCAAGGGGGTGAAGGAAGACAGTAGAGGCAAGGCTGAGGAAATAAAAGGTTTATGTAGAGGAGGAGGGAGAGAGAGGCTGGGACCATCTTCGACAATAGAGACTTGAAGCTGAGCAGAGTCAATGGCAACGAAGAAGACATGGAGCTGGGCAGAGCCAATGATGATGAAAGCAACTTGGAGCTGTTACGTTTTCAATAGCAACAAAGATGACTTGGGACTGGGCAGAACCAGCAGAGATGAACAGCGAAGACTGTAGAAGTTGAAACATTATATCATCCAGCTCATCCAATGTTAATTCAGTGGGAACCCAGCTAATTTCATGCACTTCAGTGATGAGTGCAATTTATGCCGACGAACTCCACTAATATGGCCTCCGTGGTGGGCGCTCACACACCTGTTCAAACTTCTTAGTGGGCTCTGGCTCTAGGACAAAGTCATTCGGGCTGGATCTTCATGGTGGGCCTCTGAGTCTATGGTGGCCTCTGGCTTAAAGTCTGTGTGGGGATTGGCTGAAGGCTGGCTGGGTTCTGGGTCGAGAGCTGGCGATGTGGGGCTGGCATGAGGCATACATTGAATGGGAACTTACACCTAACCAGTACCCACTCCACATATTCTCACTGGGATTGTGGGTAACCTCACGGGGACCATAGGTAAGTACATAATTTATCTTTTTTTCTGGGGTCTAAATCCTTTCTTGGGTCCAGTGTTCTGTCGAGGGGCAGTGTAGTTTATAATCCAAAACAGAGATGCGTGACAAGTATTGACATATTTTCTCAATTCACTTGACATTGACATTAGTGGTAAAAAGTTAATAATTGATGTCTAAATATTTGTTTTATGAGTATTTTGCCCCACTGTTTTTTGTTTTTCCATATAGCTAGCTAGTCACGATCCTCCCATACTGTTTCAAAATAAACAAGCACAAGATTATACATACTCTGCCCACTACAAAATCTGTTACAAGTCCCTCACTGTAGACTAAAACGCAGAGGGGATCGAGCTTTTTCTGTGGTCGGGCCTCGCCTGTGGAACAATTTGCCCATAGACGTTAGGATAGCCCCTTCTGTGATCTCTTTTAAGTCACTTTTAAAAACGCACTTGTTTTCTTTGGCCTATAAATAGGTTGTTTGTGTATGTGTATGTATATGTATGTACATATATATGTATGTGTGTGCGTGCGTGTACATGTATATGTATGTATATATATATAGATTTTATTGTTGATAACTCTGAGATTGCTTGGGCCTCTCCTGTTTCTAAGCTGTTCCTATCTTTGCTGTACTGTTCTATGATGTGCTGCTGCATGGTGTTAATGTCTTTTAATCTTTTTTGGTTCTGTAAAGCACTTTGGTCAGTCATTGGCTGCTATAAAATGTGCTATACAAATAAAATGAACTTGAACTTGAACTTGAACTACTGACAGAAAGCGCAGCAGTGGTGTCGTACTAAAAGGCAGCATATAATCAACCTTGTAAAATTAATTAAATAAACAATCGAATTAGCATAATAGGATTCTTTTCTCGCTCATGTGTTGTGCAGCACACACACACACACCCCTAAATGGGAAAAGGCAATTCCACCGGAGTAACACTGTTCATATGCTCAGGCAAAAGTACAAAAATGTGTCTTTGAGATTGGTTTTTAGTTGTTTGCTAGTGCGGTTCTGGTGTTTGAGCATAAATGGACAGCCGAGATCTTAAAGTGGTTTGGATGTTGGCCTGGCGTTGCACTGAAAACCGCAGTGGCCCAGGTCAACCTCATTCTCTGAATAATTGCATTTCTGCAAGTTCACGGGAGAAGCAAAGTAAAACAGGCTCCAGTTGCCACTATCTCTGCCTGACAGACACACTCCTGTCATCGCACCCTCAACGCACATCTGTCACAACCTCGGATGATGCTGAGATTCCATCCCATAATTGATGATCCTCGGTGTCATATCATCCATCTACCACAGCCTCTATCCATTTTCAATTAATATTAGTTTATTAGTTTTAAATACGTCTAATTAGCTTTAACAATATAACTTTTTTCAGTTTTTACAGTTTTTATTTTAATTCAGCTTTATTTGAATTAGTTAAATACATTTCTAATAGTTTTAGTGGTAATATTTTAGAATAAGTTCTCTTTTGTTAACATTCGTTAATGTATTAACATTAACAATGAGCAATATATTTGTTACAGGATTTATTAATCTTTCTTTATGTTAGTCTGTTACCCTCAAATTTACCAAAACATGTATCCAATTTAAACCCCCAGAGTATGATTTTTTTTCTCAAAGGTTTGAGTCAGGAACTTTATGTTTCGTTGTTGACTACTTAAATAGCCCTTTAAATAAAACACCACCAACCCCCACCCCATAAACTGTACATCTAGAATACCAATTGCATGACTATGGACAAATTAGCAAATCCCCATAAAATCCAAAAAAACAAAAAATTCATGGTAGCGTTCAACTTCTCTGTACCTTCTCAATCGATTTTCCAGATGTCGCATACAGGGACAGTCAGAAGGGTGCTTCATTCGAGAGAATAACTTTGCACCTGTCTTCTGGTGTCTAATTCTTGTACAGTACTTCCTGTAGAATTTCAGTCCATCTTTGAGGTTTTTCTTGGAGAGAAGTGGCTTCTTTGCTGCCCTTCTTGATACCAGTTTGTTTTACAAAACTCTTGGCCTTGCTTTGTGTGCAGATGCACTCAAAATCATCTTCTGCCAATATTGAGCAGCTCTTCACTGGTGGTGACACGACTCTGTAGCTGATCCCTCAGGAGGAGAAGGTCCTGGCACTTACTGGGCACTCTGGGATGTCCTAAAGCCTTCTTCACTGCAGTTAAACCTTGAAGTTCTTGATGATCTAGTAAATGGTTCTTTCAGGTGCAGAATTCTTTGAAGCATTTCCTTAAATGTGAGGCCATTTGGATGCAAAGATGATGGCTACACATCTCTCTTTAGAGGTAACTATTGCTAACATTAGAACACAAAGATTGGAAGCACTTCTTCCCTGATTTGATTAGTAAAAGGGACAAAAATAGTAAACTTTGGGGTTTTGTGATAGTTTATTGGACAGTAAAGCTTTTTGCAAATATCTGATCACTTTGCACAATAATCTAGAAAAATGTGGATCAACATAAAAACTGAAGCAGCAAATTTAGCAAAACATAACATTAATGTCACTTCCAAAAACTTTTGGCCACAGCTGTACCCTGTTGTTCAAGTGGGAAGCAGGTCAACACTAGGAGTCTGAGGAGGATGCCTCATAATCAGGACAGATTATTCTCCTCAACTTTATAATCTGTCTCAGACACATTCTCCTCTGTTACTGTCAAAGGACTGTGAAATATACACTGGAATATATCATTTTCATTTTTGGATGAACTGGCACTGGAATATAATTTTGAAAATACTGTATCTTAACTGTGTCAACTGTAGAATATGGTGCTAAACTGGTGATGACAGCAATGCTTAATAGAACTCACCTCTCTAATGGCCGTGCAGAACTCGCTCTGTAGAACCTTCTTCAGGGACTGCAGCTTGTGACCTGGGACGTCACCTGACTCCTGTAATTTTTCCAGCAGCTCAATTGCCCTGGTGACATCTGAGATGGAAAGAGAGAAAGAAAACACAGATGCGTTTGAGTAACAGAGGGTCTTTGATTCCGAGAAAGAGAGAGAGAGAATGGGTAAAGTTTGCAGTAAAGGGCAGAGAGATGGTGGAGCTGCAGCGAATCGATTGTTGGGATAATGGAAATAGACTCGCTGACGGCCAGAAGGGCCACAGAAAGCAATCAGTGCTCTCTTTACATGAAGCAAAAAACGCATCACTCTGCTGTGCCCCTGCTATTCAGCAGACCTACAGGGGACACATTCGCTGTGGTCAGTCATGGCTTGTTTCAACAAATACTTATGAGTCTTTGGCACAGCATTTCACTGTCTGGGTAATCAAGCTACATCAATACGTCATCGTCTATTATTCTCAATCATCTCAATGGCAGTTGCTCGATTGGCTAACCCGATCTCAACACATAAACATAATTATTTTACGAATCTCCCTAAACCCACCCCTAATCCTACCCATCTCCGCCCCCTGATCCCTAACCCCACCCCTAATCCTACCCATCTCCGCCCCCTGATCCCTAACCCCACCCCTAATCCTACCCATCTCCGCTCCCTGATCCCAAACCCCGTCCCTAATCCTACCCATGATCCCTAACCCCACCCCCAATCCTACCCATCTCCGGGCCCCCCTGATCCTAACCCCACCCCTAATCATACCCATCTCCGCCCCCTGATCCCTAACCCCACCCCCAATCCTACCCATCTCCGCCCCCTGATCCTAACCCCACCCTAATCATACCCATCTCCGCCCTGATCCCTAACCCCACCCCTAATCCTCCCATCTCTGCCTCTTGATCCCTAATCCTACCCATCTCTGCCCCCTGATCCCTAATCCCACCCCTAATCCTACCCATCTCTTCCCCTTAGATCTGTATCCAACTCCACCCCTGGATTTCGGGTACTGCAATGAGGTGCTACTGGAAGGGTTGGATTGCTTTACACTGCACAATACGTCACACCAACATAGCTTTAGTGAAGGAGTATTATACTGTAAGAAAGGACATCATGGCAGAATCTAAGAGAACAAAGAGAATGTTGACATAATTATGTTTTGCAATTGAACAAACTAATGCAGGACTACAAATTGTTTACACTGTCTTGAAGTTTTTTTAAAGTTGTTTCAATCCTGTGATGGTTTTTGTAATGGTTGGAACATGGCTCACAAGATTGACATGGTTCTTCTTGGCTTTTGAAATCATTTATCTTTCGAACAACAAATGTACCAGCTATCTACTAATTACTTCAGCGGTTTATTTATGATTTTTTGT
Organism: Pimephales promelas; assembly: GCF_016745375.1. The sequence goes on from NW_024121114.1 coordinate 859,706, forward strand.
CACTCCAAAGTGACAAAAAAGTTGCTTTAAGCCAAGCTAACCCTCTTTTAATGGGCTTGCATAAAACAGTGGCAACATAGGCTTGCATAAAACAGTGGCAACAGCAATATTTTAAAAGACATTCAGTATACTGTTTAACTATTTAAACTTAAACTATTTAACTATTAGGCAACCTACATTTATTAGCAGTTAGTAAAGGAACTTGGGTCAGTGGAGTAAGAAGCTGTTTATAAAACTTGCCTTTGTATTTCAAAATGCAAAACGCAGGGCATTGGAATGAAAAAAAAAACACAAGGTCATGAGACACAATTTTTAAAAGTTGAACTTATCTTACCTTGAGCGCCAAATTTTTAGAACTTGATGCATGAGGCACTGCAAAAATGGAAGACGTGAACGCAACGGCCAAACAAGTATTTCTAGCGCATGCTTACATAGAAATACAATGGAAAAGCAGTGCAATGCAAAAACGTGTTTTTTAAAAACAACCCAACAACCACCAATATGGTGTACTTACAGCTCTACACACTCCAGACCAGCCTAACTGCTGAAGCTCAACGCCTTTCCACTGCACACGACATTTTGACACGACTGTCAAAATTTGCCCCCTAGTGGCAGTCACAATGAACTTAATATCTTGCACGCCAACATGAGTAGACCTAAACTGTCTCATTTGACGGAAATCTTCCCCGTTAAGGTGCATCTCTTGCACTAAACGGTAATACTACAGCTAGGTAATGTTTTTCCCACACTGACTTGCAATACTTCTTTTTGCTTCTCGAGTAAAAGGAATGTAAAAGCATGAGCCTATATCCTCCAAACTTTCACCCCGGTGGATTGAATAAATAAATGCAAACAAACAGCTTTGCATAATAGGACAAATAACCGCCAATAATTTGACTGAAAATACGGTGCCAGATAACATTGACTAGCTAGTCTGACAGTAGCTTTTAGACTACCCTACCTAGAAAAGCTTTCTTTTGTATCTCTAAATCTCTCATCCCCCTTTAAAACAGCATTACTACAGGCATCAAAGCATCACCTTAGTAAATAATCTACAGCCTTTGAATATAAATTAGATATAATTACTGGTAAATCGATTGACTTTGAATGCTCCTGCTAAGTATAATCCATTTTTAGGAGGACTATGATAAAATCGTATTTATGTGATGAATATCTGTCACTTACCCTAAAGGTCCTTGGTGTAGTTTTACAAATCGCTGAAGATCACGTTATGGGTGGTTGAGCCTCTGGTCACATTTAGTGCTCAGTACGACTCGCGGTGATTTGTTTTTGTGTCAAGGGAAGCATGTGGCTAATTGTGCTCGTTCATCTTTGGACCGTGAAAAATTACACCCATTTTATGTAATGTGCAACTGTTTTGGGTAAAAATTGAGAAATAACCTCCAAAACTTTGTGTCACAAATTCGTAAAAACTCATATTAGCCTACATTAGATAACAACTTTGTCGGGACACAGACAGCAAAGCAAAGTAGGCCAAAACCCCGACAGGAACTAATAAAACTGAACCCAGTGAGACTAGTAGAGCAGACACAAAAGCTGTAATGGCCTGTGGGCTCATGGGACCACAACAGATGCAACAATCTGAGCACAATCTCTTGCAGTCTGTTCTGTCAGTCACATTGAGAGGAGACTTATGACCTTTTGCTCTAATCTTCAAACCCCAAATGGGCTGTACATTTTTCATGAATATGTCACATTGTACTGAATTTGAAAGCCTTTTTTGATAAAACGATAGATTCAAATTAAAGCTCTTTTGTTATTAAAGCAGCTATTCTATCAAAAACTGACAGCTCCATAACTGAGTAGTGCCCTGGCATGTCCCACTTGGCTCTGCCTCTGAAGAATGTCAGCATGACATTAATCTCTCTGTTGCTACAACACGTCAGTAAAAATTGATGACTGATGTGTTTTGGTGTAAAATTGACATGAGGGCATAAACTGTGGCTTAGAGTGTAATTATTGTTAACTAAAACCAAAATGATTAAAATTGTTTTTGTTTTTGAAATTAAGCTTAAATAAAATGAAATATTAATATATGAAAATTTAAATAAACTTAAATAAAGATTAGAAATGTTGTCATGGCAACTAAATTAAATTAAATGAGTTGAAGTTGACATACTAAAATAGGTAACACTTAAAGGAG